>VXBS01000178.1:141935-170275 GCA_013400255.1 Sitta europaea
AGGGAGGCAGGATGGGAGGCCATAATTAAAAAATTATTTTCACAGGAAAAGGGTGGGAGGAGGACATTTAAACCACGTCTTTACATTACAATACCAATAATTTTTCATGTCAGTGCAATTTTTTTGTGTGTTTGTTTAATTGTCACTGCCTGTGTTTGACATTGCAATAAAGAAAATTGAAATTAAATCTTCAATTAAAAGAAGTTCAAGTAGAATTTTTTTTTTTCTTCAATTAACCTGTTCCTTAGGAAAAAATGGCTTTTGCAAATCAAACACAACAGCATTTGAAGTGTATGAAAAGACAGAAATGTCACCTTCTCATGGCTATAATTTTTCATGGCTTTAATTTCCAAATTGTTGGTGCTTTCTTAAACTTTCCTGGGAAGGAGGAAGTACACTAATTTGTTTTCTTTGTTTGTTTACAGCTTTATGCTGTTCACTAAACAGGGCATTTACAATACCAATATTTACAAGAAGCACATGATACAGGTCTATTAGAAAATGCTTGTTTCAACGTTAATATTTAAAATAAATATTAATGATGTCCAGTGAACAGAGGTTTTTTATTGTTTTCCTTTTTAAATCTCACTGATATTTTTCAACTGTATATCACAGGGCCTCTCATGCGCCTGTATTATTACAAGCCCAGAAGATATTGCAAGACTCTTTTATTTTGCTTTAACTATCTAGCTATTAGGCATAATAAATTAAATGCAGAAAGTAAACATTAAATTGACGGTTTTAATCATCTAGGTACAAAAGGAGAACAAACAGTTTGCTGCAGTGCTTGCATGTGGGCATGTATTTCTTCTATATGACACATCCCCTGCATGGCCTCTGGGAAATTCTGTCTTGCTGTGCTACAAATGAAATGTCCTCTTGTAGTATACTGACCCATTCTTCAGCAGCAGGCATCTCCCAATGTCCTTCAAAATATGAAAAACACCCACAGCAATGATGTGCCCTAGAGGAAACCTGGGAAGCTCTTTTTAAAATTCCATCACCAAATTAAGTGGAAGCTTGGAGTGATTTTCCATCTTCTGATGCAAATTGCAGGTTCATGCAGAATGTGAAACCATCTCTTTCAGAGATAAATTATTTCCGGAGTTTTAATACAATTACCTTGGAAGATCAAATATTTTGCCTGTTGGGTAAGGCAGCACTGCACCAAATGGCAGGTTAAAATACCTATCTTACATTTCTTGTGTTGCCTTAATATCCTTGATGTTGTTGCTGGTGGAAAGTATAATTTTTTTTTTGTAATACCATTGATTTTTTTTTTTTAATCAGCTCTTTAATTATTGTGGTCATCAAAAGAAATTTCACTGAAATTGATAACTAGCTTGTTCATTCTTGTAATACTTTTGACATATTTTGACATATATTTTGACATATTTTAACTTAAACCAAACCAAAAAGCAAAATAATTAGTTCTATTGTGACATAAGTTTTCATTATATCTTTTAAATGAAAAAATGCAATAGCTAATGGTTTAGAATGAAAGGGATTCCTTTGAGGTAAGAACAATAAATTGTCAATTTTTTCCTAATCTGCATTGCACCTTCATTTAAATTTATCACATAGAATGTCTTATATTCCATCAGATTCTTGTAGACAGATGATTATAAAAAAACTTATTGCAACACCTTTTGTTTATTTTGTGACGATTTAAAAAATCTAATTAATTTCCAGAGTGACAAAGAAAAGGAAACATTTTTAAGACTTTTGAGTAGCTAAAATGGTAAGAAAAAATATTTTACATAACAACAGAAAAATTATATTTACCCTACTTAATGAAATAATTGTGGTCAGAGGTAATCTCTAAAACGTCTGGCATAACCTCACTGCTCAGAGCAGGGTCAATACATATGTAGTTTGGTTTTGACTATATATGACATCTTTCTGACACCTTTCCTCATCAGATATTTAAATATCTGATCATCGTTCCCTCTGTCCTCAGATACTTCTTCAGATGCAATAAACTAAATTCTTTCTTCCTTTTCTCGTATCAAAAAAATTTTCCAAGCCCTTGAAGTGGAGGCATAGTAGTTTGCCTGAAATAAAATAGTAGTCCTTAGCACTAAGAAATTAGAAATTATGTGATAAACTATTGCCTTGGTTAAAACATTGTTGAAGTACATACATACATACATACATACATAGCTAAAAGAACTAAAAAAAAAAAAAATCCAGCTGATGTCAGTCAATAGACTCCTATTGACTTCAATAGAACAAAGTCTATTTATGACATCTGAGACCTGGCTCTAAGTTTAGTAACTCAATCTCACCATAAAGCAGAGGAGAAGTTTGAGGAGGCAAACAACTCACAAAATTAAATTGATCTGCAAATGTGGAGTATTTCTCACCATAAATTAATTTGTCAGCACATACTGGTTTTTATAAAGTAATTTCAAGAATCTCATTTAGCAGCAAAGGAACTGAAGTGTCTGTCAACTGTAGCTGTATTTTTACCCTTAGCATTGCCAATATAAATGACTAAAACCAGGGGTTTTAACGGAAAGCCTGCAAAATCCCTGAAACATCAGCAGAACAAATTCAGATGCAGTAAAACAACAAATTCAGATGCAGTAAAACAAATTTACTAGAATAATGTGTAGCCAGTCCATCATCACAAGGGTAGTAACATTTCAAGTAACAGGATGTTTGCTCCCCAGGCACACTACAATTAGAATGAGTTCACTACAAATAAGTTCATTAAACTGAGTCTGCTCATAATAAGAATGTAAAAAGAGCCATCAGAGAGATTTCTTCTTTTAGTTTCCTTTGTTTATCTTTTTCTCTTCTTTCCCCTCTTTTGTATTTGAAAGGGAGATATTTTTCTTTTATAGACACCCACTTTAGGCATTAAGTTATGGTTGTTTTATTGATTTTTCCTGCCTAAGCCTCATATGGAAATCTGTGCTGCACCTGTTAAGGTTCATTTTACTTATTCATTGGCTAGCTTATAGGAAAAAGCATATGAGTTAACTGTAAATATCTCATGTATGATTTTGTGGAAGATGCCTTATTGTCAGCTGTATGAGTGATGTTTTCTCCCAGTTGCATGATGGAATTTTATTGTGCTGAGAATAAAAAACATGTCACAGGCATTTAAAATCTGTTTAGAGGATCTGATTAATCTAACAGAGGACCAGATGAGCTCTCCTTTCTCTCTCTTTCTCTCCCTCTCCCACTCACTAGCAGCTTTTATTATGGCAATTTATCTAGATCTAGCAGTGCTAAAGGGGACTATAGAGGAAGAAGTGCCTTCCTATGTAGTTAATAGTTACTCTATGACCTGAATGATTGTTTCAGGTTACAGAAAGAGTGATGGAGATAATGCATTTTCTAGTAATTGAGCTTATTTGAACTGGTTCTATTGTCACAGATAAATGATGCAAATCAAGGTCATATCTGGTTGCACATATAAAACTAGTGAAGGTGTACTGAGGATCAGGGTCAGGTGCTATCTAAATAACAAACTACAAATCTAAGTGGTTTTTTTCACAGTTGTAAAGGAATCTCTTTTTTTATAGGTCTGTGGAAGTTGTAATTATTTAATATTAATAATAAGTCTTTGGACTAATTAATTGGTAACGTGGTGTTTTTTCCTAACTTTTGAATTAATGAATCCATAGTCTAAAGAGAAATGTGAAGTACTAAGTTTATGAAAAATAATGCTGGAAAATAGAGTTCCTACACCAGAAGTTTCAAAAGTGACTGATATTGTATGCTGAATTTTGACAGAATCAGGATGCCTGCATTTGACTGCTTAAAAAAACGTTTGTGTGTATAACCTTTTGGTGACATTCTCTTCCAAAATATTAAATATATAATAATTTCCATTGATGGAAAAGGGAAAAAAAAATTCAAAATGGGGCTAGAGCTCATAAAGACTAGTTCACTTTGAGCGAATACTAAGTGAAGATGTTGCCCTGAAGTTCTGCTATTCTGTCCTAAAAAAAAGAGATTTTTCTCAGATACTTCATATCAAGTAATATTTTTGCTTAACTTGAACAGTCACTGAGCTGTTGCAGTTCTGTCACTCCCTGAGCTGAGAGTAGCTTCACAGTCAGCATAAAGGTCAGTGTACAGCCAGAAACTGAAAATCTTCAGGGCATACACACTCCAAGGTCACCTACTCTCACAATGCAGACATTGCTTATGGACCTCCATTTTTTCTGCACAGTGGGTTAGCTAGAGGAGATGAAAAAGTACTGGGGGATGGGTCCAAAGGAATTTGAATAGATCTAAGGTAGAGAGTCTTAAGAACCCACCTGTACTTTTTAACAGTGTTTTAGCTTCTAGGACATCCAAATAAGGTAGGTATGACCTCTGAGGATGCTCTAAGCTTTAATTTACAAGTTAAGTTCTTCTTGATCACACTCTTGAGTCTGTTTATTATCCTTAAGAGAGACTTTTCCCTGCGTCTCAAGTGGATGGGAACTATAGCATTGGGCATATAATTTTAAGGATCTTAGTGCTTAGTGTTTTATGATTAGTCAAGGCAAGTTTCTTCCTCAAAAACTCGTGGTTTTTTTGAATCTTTGCTCTAAAAAAATATTCCTACACATACTGTAGGAAAGACTTGAGGACTATATGTAGTTTTGGATTCTGCTTCTGTAACAATTCACTTTAAAGTGATAATTTGATATAGTTTACAGAAAAACTTGTTTCTTTATGGGGTACATAGAGGTGTAACAACTTTGAATGAAACCTGGAGCCCTCAGGCAGGATTACAATCTTCAAATCACAAGCAAAAACTAGCTATCTGAGTGGTCTCTAAGTCAAACAGTGCACTGCATACATTGAAATAAGAAACACAGAGTCCTGATTGAAGTCTTGAGTCCTTTCTCCAGCTGTTCCATGAGTTTTTGTGAAGAAATGTAATTTATGTGAGACCCCATATGTGAAGGCAGGGAATGAAATTTAGCTTTGGGCTTTTTCCCTCCCAAATAATTTTCTTGTGCTTAGGCAAAGGTTTTGATTTCCTCTCTGACTCCAAGACTTCACCATCTCCTGCTGTGCTAAAAGGGAGCCTGCATTTTATGGGAGTTAATATGACAGTTATCTCAGTAGGAAGGAAGAAGCCTACAGTTTCTTGGCTCTGGTCACAACACCTCTCCAACGAGGTTGATTTCTGAAATTTGCAATCTGCTCCAAGGCTTGTTACCCTATATAATGTGTATATATTGTGTTTTAATAATCTAATTATTAACAGAAAAAGCTTTTACATTTTAACAGGTACTCAGTCAAAACTTTCAGCCTTACCTTCATTCTTCTGACTACATTGAAGAAGAACTTCAGATTAAGAAATAATTCCGTTGTTTGCTATTCTATAAATAGAACATTAAAAACAAAAAAAGTTTTGCACTTGCCAGGGCAGGTGGAGAAATCATAGAAATCATACATGCAAGTGTATGTACATACATAAATAATATAAATATAAATATAAATATAAATATAAATATAAATATAAATATAAATATTTATCTGTGTGTGTGTGTATGTGTGTGTGTGGGGGGTGTTATATGTGCGTGTCTTGAGAATAAAATAAATTTTTTGCATAACAGTACTTAGAGTTTTGTGAACAGCTGCAGTAAATAATAAGGAACACTTATAAAATTATCATTATCTATCCTAGCCCTTTATAGACTTTCTACATCAATGGTTTTGGTTCTACTAAATTTAAAAGAAAATAAGCTAAAATCTTCCCACTCTATCTCATAAGAAACAAAAGCAGACATACAGCCAATTTCATCTCTCATTATTTAATATATCATTATGCAATTTTCTAGTGTTCAGATGTCTAATAAAGCTGTTTGACTTTTCCTGTGTGGCTTTGCACAATCAAGTGTTTCTAATTATTGCCAGATTCCCGCTCCTTCACAACTGATTAAAGTGAGATACATGGGTATTATTTAGCTCTGAGTGCTACTTATAGTTCATTACATTTCTCATGAAAATTTTAATTTTAAATGTCCCAGTTGCTCAAAATAAGACAAAATTAAAAAAAAAATATATCTCAGAGACTGTTCAAATCATGGATATTTTCATACTAGAGACTTGCCTATTACAAAAAAAGCAGAACTGTTGGACCTCTGCTAGCAGCAGTCAGAGTTAGCTTATGAGAAAGTGGAAGTAATTTCAAGTGAGTTAGTCATTGTCTGATACTCACTCAGAAAAGCTTCACCCATTTATTAGTGATTCAAGATTTGAAGAAGTACACTTCTGTTCACTTTGCAACAGGTCTTTGAGAAAAGTTTTGGCTTGCAATGTTGCTTTGATAGAGTATCATGCTCAAGGAGATGATTAATTAATTAATTCCTCTCAAGATAAATTAGTAGTAAGTGTCACAAAGTCATTGAATTACAGTGAAATAAACGTGTAAGATGTGAATAGGGCACAACGGTGCTTCTGGAACTGCTTTTCACTGTAGTGAGGAACATAAGAATACTTTTATCCTTCCAAAATAGGTTGTACTTGTTTGAACAGATAGTGCCACCTAAGGAAAACAAAACTTTCTTTTTGTATTTGGGAACTAGGAAAAAATTGCATTTGTTTAGCTTTCTTTATTTTCTGCAAGTAGCACACTTCAGGAGCAGAAGACCTTTTGCATTAAGAAATATGTATTAAAGGATTCCAATAAACAAAAACAAACAACAAAAACCCACAACCATGAATATATTCTGTTTGAAGATTATATATATATTAAACAAAGTTCAGCCTACCTTTCCAAAATTTCATAACAGAAGGATATTAATCTTCATTTATATTTCATTTAATCACTACTGATGATCTATTACAGGTCATAATTTCCTTTCCTAAATATTGAACTCTCATTTTATTTTTAGTACTCCCCAATAATATGACTATCAAAATTCCATAAAATATTTACAGAAGTCAGAGAGTAAGTAAGCATAAAATTTAAGAAAATTCTTCAAAATTCCCAAGTTGAGGCAAAGACTAATTTCTTGGATTTTTCTGTAGCTAGCTACATTTCAAATTGGGGAATAGAGTTCACAGTGTAATTTCTATAGATTATCTGCCTCTCTGCAATGTTTGAAAGGGAAGTCAGGGTGAGCAAACTTCATTTGAAATGTATTTTCCCTGCAAAAAGAAGGAATAAAAGTCTAATAAAGAAAAAAAGAAAGAAAAAAATACAAAAAGCACCAAACCCAAACAAAGAACAGAATTATAAATCTACCAAACTTTTGACTACAATGATTTAAAAAAAGCCTGACTAGCTAGCTACACTGAGCCTTTAGAAGTCTGCATATGGAGAACTGAGTTTTGATCAGGGTATAACCTCTTGGGGCCCCTGACTGTGTGATTTATGCTGAATTTTTTTAAATAAGAAAAAAATATGGAATCTCATCTTGATTTCTTATTATACGTGGCTTCCAGTTGTCCATTTACAAGATCAAGCATCTCCTGTAGGTCCTGGTTTGTCAGGCTCGCATGGCCCTCTTAAGCACCTAGATCATCTCAAATGGCCTAGGTAGACACTTAAATGTGGCAAATTAATTGAATCCTCAAACTTTTTTACTACAAGCTCTTAGATCTTGATCTTTTCTGGGCATGTCTACTGTAAAAACACCTGAAAGTACATCTTTCAGGCTGAACAAACTGTAACCCAGGGCTGTTAAAAGGCACTTCCTACTGGAGTGCTTTATCTTTCTGAAGAGAAAGCTGGAGTTCAGCGTAATATTTCCAAAAGGCTTTCATACATCACCAGGAAGAAAGAAAAAGAACAAACATAAAAATGTCTCAGTTTGAACAACAGCTGTCTGCTAAGGAAGGTAGGATCCTCCCTTGGAATGGAGAATGTAAACCCTCTCCTTCCAAATTATTATAATTTGAAATTAAGGGGCTCTCAGGCAAAGATATGGGGATAGGAATAACAGTTCTTTATTAGGAGAATCAAAATTAAAATGCAGTAATACAAAAAACCCAAATCCTGCTAACAAAATCATAATACACCCTGTGGGTCAGGGTGTTGGTAGCAGTCCGATTAAACGGTGGCTGCAGTGCCTCTGGAGTGGCAGATGTGGTTCTGTTGAAGCGATGATCCTGTAGAAAGGTGGAGCTTTCCTCTGAAGATTGAGTGGTGCTGTAAATGGGCCTGGTTTTCCTCTGGGTATCTAGAGGAGAAAGGCTGACCTTGGTGTTCCAAATGTCAGATTTTTATCCAGGTAGGAATGCTTGGCTCCTCCCCCTGGATGCAGCATATCCCAATGGGATGATGTAAATTTATCAGTCATGAAATGAGACTCAGTGGCCCATTAGCAGGAGATATCCTCCTGGGCAGGGATGGGTCAAGACAAACACTATATTTCAAACCCTATAACTTTACTGAATATTTTCTGAAAATTTGTTTCACAATCGGAGAGTTTTCTAAAAGAAAGACATTTTCTGTTCCATTAAGACAAACAGATAATAATGAAAAGAAGGAGCTAATCCATGTCTTAAAGCTGAGCTATTTGTACTTCTAAAAGAGAAGAGACACTCTTTAGAACTGCACAAGCCAAACAGATCATTGTCTCAGTTCATCAGAACAAAACCTTTCAATGTTTATGACTATAATCTGTATTGTGTCTACAATATCATATTTATGTAATATAATTTTAAAATATTTCATCATAGATGGTTTTAAGTAACAAATATGTTTATCTTTCCAGTACTTAGAAGCATTCTACGATACATAATTTTAAATAAATATTTGCAAAATAAAACCCTCCAAAACTCTTACTTCTTGACTTTTGTTTAGAAACTACAAGCAGCACATATATTATTAAATGAACATTTTTATGGATCTTATTAAAATAAAAATGAATGTTTTATTCCTGGTTAACTGTGGAGGACTGCAAAAATCCAACATGACCTTATTGATTTTTGAGGTAGCACAGCTCTTCTGCGGGATGCATTTAAAACATAAATGATCCATATGTCATTTTTCCAGCATAACTGTGAGGAGGTGCTGCACTTCAGTGCCTTTATTGCAACCTTAGATAATTTTATCTTTCTGTATGATTGTGCATTTATCTGACTTACTGCAGGATTTGTTTCTTACCAGTCTTCTGCCCCATATGGCTCAAAAAAAAGCTTGTTGCTAAACAAAGTAGGCCAGTTTGTCCTGGTCATCCTCCAGCAGTGCTGCTTACCCCCTCTGCACCGGGGCTGTTCTTGTGCAGACCAGAGGGTTTGACACCACAAAAACAAATGTATCCTCCTCCCCCTTGGTAAATCTGACCTCAGCAGAGCACCTTGTCATTTCAACATGTCCCCAGACATAATCTGGGGTATTTGTCCACCGCATTGCCCTGTAGGCACTTCCTTGCCGATATGTGGGTGCTGGATGTTACCCCAGTCTCAACTGTGTTGAGTTTTTGATCCCTTTCCTTCATGCCACCCCATGTTCTTTCCTCAACAGACTTGTCCACCACTTTCTTGCAGCACCGCTAGCTGTAATCTTCTACCCAGCCAGCCTAGCTTAAAGGCCTTCTAATGAAGTCCACAAGGTTTTCTGAAATTAAAAGAAAAACATTTTAAAACAATATGTCATCTCTTTTCTCCAGTAACACTATTTTTATTTTGTTGCAGATGCTGAAAAAAGAGCTTCATCATTTATTCTACTGCCATAACTGTATGAATTTCACACTAAATCATATTCTAAATTACATCTATCTCTGAAAATATCCTTCACTTGTAGTGGGTCTGGCAGGAATAGAATTAATCTTTTTCTAGAGTAGGTTGTGCATTACACAGTTTTGGTTCTGTGCTGAAAACAGTGTTAATATTACAAGGATGTTTCTATGCTGCAGTGAGGGATAGAGGGCAGGAGCTAAACATACAGTCTCCTCAGTGATTATGTGGGGGGAGGTAATTTCCTTAACTTCACAAGCTGTCTCTCTATAGACCCTATGTACAATTTCTGTATTCTTTCTTTCTTCAGGATGAGGATGTGTGAACATTCCTTTCCTCATTTTTTCTTTCATTCCATAGTACATGTGTTTTGAAAAGACTAGATGTGGAGTACAGAGATTAGCTAAGATTTTCCATAACATATCCACAACTCAGAAGTTCGTGGTACTTGAAAACATGCAGAAAGTTTAAGTTTCATTGAGAAGTATGAATCCATCCCTTATTTCCTACAGCAGTTTTCACGTCAGAATGGAGTATGCTGCTGTCAAAACTGACTGCCAAAGAGTAGAGTCAGAAGAGTGCCCAGATTGTCTCTTGGGGGGAGACTTACCAGGGCAACAGTCAGTATCATTCATCCCATCTATTGTGAGAGGAGAGAGGATACCATCTTTCTGATTCCAGACCATAAAGATATTGCAGTGCATAACAATGAACATGAGTCACAAAATATCTGCAGTGACATATTCAACATTCCAATTCCCTTTATATGCATTTTCCTTAACACATGTACTGACTTCTTTTTTTAAAGGATCGCCTCGTGCATTCCTGATACAAGTATGAAAATAACTGCATTTCATAGAACTCAGAAGGAAGTTTATTGTAACTATATGAAACAACTTGGTTTTTAACAAAAAGATAATACTTGTTCTTTAACTACATCTGTTCTGACATGTATAAAGAATGTTGGTTTTTTTTCATATTAGGCAGCAAAGTGCTTTCCTGGGAAAGAAAGTATCGGAAGGAATCAAAGATATTTTCATATTCAAACCAAACCTTGAAACTGATGTTTTCCTTATATTTCAAATTTCACATATCTAGATTTCAAGTGACAAGCAAATACACCAACAGACTGGGAAACATAGATGCAAAAAGTTGGTTGATAAAAAAATAATCAGAGATAATGAGCTCATATTGCTTCAAATGTGCCTGTTCATGCTGTGCATTTGGACTGATGGAAGTAAAATAAAAAATTTAAGTGCTGGACAGTGCATTACCTTCCCGAAGGCTAGAAATAGTTACATTTTAGAAAAAGAAATATGCCAACTGAGTAATAATTTAAATAGATGGACATAAAGTTTCTGACTTCTATGAGATGTTAGCAAAGTCAAATCAATCGTTTTGACAGTACATCATGTATGGTAGCTATAGATCTCAGTCCTTTTGTAATTAGCACGTTTATGAGGGAGTAATGGTCCATTATTCTCTGCTAAATTGTTTGAAATTTGTCCTGTCTTTAGAAAGGGTGACTTTTGAATTCACAAGTATATTGGTATGGATGTCTTGAAGGAATGGCTTGAAGTAAGTTGTTCTGGAATCAAACAAGGTGATAGTAACAGCAGAACAAAATAAAATTAAATTTACACTTTTTACAATAATTCAGATTTTTAAATCTTGTTTGAAATTATGTATCATTTCAGCCAATTTAGCTTCTTGAGGTAAATTAAATTTCTCTTTCAATTTTTCTTTTCTCTTTTTTTTCTATTGCAGAAACTGAAAAAATAAACATTAAATTCTAGTGATTTTGCATATATACAAAGTTATCTTGAGAAAATACACTAACACAAAACAACAATATTTTTTTAATGTAGTGAAACCTGATGGTTTCACAATAAAACGCATGAACTGAAACTGGAAATACGGATATATTTTAAAGGCAGAGTGATTTACATTCAAAATTAACTCACCCAAGGACAGATTCTGTTCTATAAACAGTTCTGTAAACAGAAGCTGTGGGGTTCAGCTGACATAATTGATTACAGCTTCACTGAATTAAAGAAAAAAAATAAAAACACTAGTACCACTTGGTTATCTACCCATGAATGAATGAATATGTCATTCACCTGCGTATGTTACACTGCATTCACATTTTTTTCCAATGTTATAAAATACTATTTGACATTTTCATGATCACATTACCATAACTGATTTTTCCCAATGCCGATTCTAAAATGCCTAATCTATTTCTATTGTTTCACTAACATTGTCATCAGGGCAGATTAATTTCTTCTTTGAATGACAACTGAAAAAGAGAAAAAGAATGTTGACATAAATATGAAATTGCCTATGTCAAAAGCACAGGAATTCTGTTAAGCTACGTGTATCACATTCTGTTACAGTGTTATTTTATTTCCAAAGTATTATAGAAACACTGGACTGAAAAGTGCTTTCAACTAAATCTTTTACTTATCCTTTTCTTAGTGCTATTCCCAATGGACAGCAACTGACATATTTGATGCTTGTGAAATTAAGTTAATTACTTTGGATTAGAATCCATGTTTGTTTATTTAATTCAAGCAGATTATTTTCTCTTGAAAAATTTCTATGATTACTAGAAACAATATGTGCATGCAGTGTGTGCATTTCATTTGTTTAGCCTGGAGAAGAAAAGACTCCAGGGAGAACTTGTGGTGTCCTTTCAGTACTCAAAAGAGGGTTAAAGAAAGATGGAGACAGACTTTTCCTCAGTGTGTTGTGACAGGATGAGGCAGAGGTTTTAAACTGAAAAAGGATACGTTTAGATTGGACGAACAGATTTTTTTGTTTTGTTTTGTTTTGTTTTGTTTTAATGAAGGTGGTGAGACCCTGAGGCAGATCATCCAGAAAAGTTGTGGATGCCCCATCACTGTTAGTGATCTAGGTCAGGTTGGATGTGGTGTTGAGTAAGCTGATTCTTTGGAAGATGTTACTGCAAAGGGGGTTGAAACAGATAATCTTTAAGGTTCCTTCCAATGCAAACCTCCTATGATTGTGTGATTCTAAGACTGCAATCACACTTTCACATTCTTCAGCTGTGTAATTTCATAAGATGATTTTAACAGATTAGTAATAAATTATATAAATAATCTGATTTTACATATAACAAATTCTGACTGGATGTGAGCGCGTTACAACTTTGAGTAATATGTGTGCCTATAATTTGTTCCTTTCCAAAGGCAGTACATGGCATTTCCTGTTGCTGAACTTCATGGCAATCTTGTTAGCCCATTTCTCTAGCCTGTTCAAGTCCTTCTAAATGACAACATACCCATCTGGCATGCCTACACCAAGTTTTGTAGAGCCTGCAGTCTTGCTGAGGGTGCACTATTTCTCCCATCACTCAGGTTAAACAGCGCTGAATTGCTGATTGCTGGGACATATTGCTAGTGACTGCTGTCCATCTGGGCTTGATGTTGCTGATCACAACCCTCGTAGCCTAGCAGTTCTGATTGTTTGCAATCTAACTCAATGTCCATTTTCTGGTTTGCTAAATATCTTATGGATGCCAACAGTATGAAAATTCTTGCTGATCTCTTGGATTGAGCTATTTAACGCCAGTTAAGGACAACAGTTAGGTTGATTGAAAAGGGTCTTGGAAAATCTGGAATATAGTTTGGCTAAACCTCCTTTGCTGTGAAAATAGAAACACAGCTGAAGAAAGATTTATATTGATCAGAAGCATTTCATTTTATTTTTAAAATTACTTTGCAAAGATTATTTCCTCAAGACTTAATGTCTTTTCCAGTTGTTTAACTAGCAGTTATTTGACTAGTTAAGGTCATCTGAAGAAGATTTTCTATGGATATAGTTTCTTAAACAGTGTATTTTCTGACTTCTTTTTTGCATTATATCGAAGAAACTTAAGTGCCTAATTGCATCTAAATTCAAAATGTTTGTGCATCAGCTTGAGTATGTGACTCCTTGCATATTTTGCTCTCATTAAAATGCCCCAGGGAATCTGCTTTGAATAAAACTAAATAACAAAGCCATGCTTGAGATTAATCCTCTTTTTGGAAGAAACACTTAATAGGGATACACATATGAAATCTATTCAATCTGTTCACAATAATATTCAAGATCCTTATTAAGAATATGAAAACAGGAAAGTATAAAACATAGTTTGCATTTTACTTTACATAAATTAGCAATGTTTAATGACCTGTGAAACTGCTTCAAAGTTTACATTAGTTGAAAAACAGGTTTGAATAAGTTGAGTTTCATTGCTGACAGAAAACTAAGATTAAAATTCATAAAAGATTTCATACAGAAGAAATTCCACATTTGACTAATATGGTAAATTGCATTTCAGCTTCACAGACATTTATTTGCCTATTTGACTTAATTAATAACGTAAAACCAATATGATATACTACCGGAAGTAAAGACAGTTTTGAAAGGAAGATTTCCTCACCCTTGGATGAAATGATGTTTACATCAACATTCCTCCTGTTTTTCTCTGATGAGAGAGAATATCTGTGACATGTATCTAGGTTGAATTAAACCCTTATTGATTATATTTTCCTGGACAAGTTAGGAAATTCGTTCAAGTCTCAGACACAAAAGGAGGGAGATATGTCTGAAGAAACTGCAGCCTGTGAAAAACCATCCAGGCACAGGCTTATCCTGGAGGACTGCAGGCTGTGGAGAGAATTGATGCTCAAGCAGGGGAAGAGTGTGAGAAGGAAGGAGAAGCAGAATGGAGATGTTATGGAGACAGCCCCTATCCTCCAGTCCTCCCCTTCACTTCCCAAGTAGAGAAGGTAGAGGAGCCAGGAACGGCAATATGGAATTCAATCTGGGAAAAAGAGGAATGAAGTAGGGAAGAAGATGTCTTAGGGGGAGAAGAACAGGGTCATTGTTTCTCACCATTCTAGTCTACTTTGACTGATGATAAATTACATTTATTTTTCTCAAAATCTGTCTCTTTTGCTCATGCTAGTATTTGGTAAATGGACTCCCTATCTGTCTTGACTCATAAATGTTGACTCATAGCCATTTCCTCACTTGTTGAGATGGGAGAGTGAGAGAGAATCTGTGTACGTGTATGTGTGTGAGTGTGTGTATGTGTGTGTGTGGCAGATGGCCAAAGTCAATCCATTACAGTCTAAAATATATATTCACAGAGAAATTTGTAGGAAAGAGTTCCTAAATCTATCNGCTTGCTTTCTTGCCTTCCTGCCTTATCTGTTTATTTACATATCTGTTAATCATTCTGGATGTTATAAAAAATGGAAGTCATATGGTTTGATTGAATTTTTGTTATAAGCTGAAGGATTTATACAGTAAACTCAGTGTATAATCCTACTATTGGTGTATGATCAGTAGTTTTGAACATAAAATTATATGCTGGCTGTTACCATTGGTCAAAGAATTTTGGGGTTGTAGACTATTTCAGAAGCTTAGAACAGTGGCAATAATTGAATCAGAACTACATAGCGTTCATTTAGTTCTAAGAAGAAATATTTTGAACATCACTTTTCACTAGAAAGATACTTAGGGACAGAAAAAGAATATAATTTGCAAAGTCATCTGAAAACCATAAAATAACATGAAAGAGGGAGCAATATGCAATGCTGCAGTTTTGGATCGATCCTTAAGAAGTAGACCCATCAGCTGAAAGTCCTTTAGAGTTCCACTTTCTCCTGACTTTTTNGCAGATGGCCAAAGTCAATCCATTACAGTCTAAAATATATATTCACAGAGAAATTTGTAAGAAAGAGTTCCTAAATCTATCTATCTATCTTTCTTTCTTTCTTTCTTTCTTTCTTTCTTTCTTTCTGTCTTTCTTTCTCTCTTTCTCTCTCTCTTTCTTTCTCTCTTTCTCTCTTTCTTTCTCTCTTGCTTGCTTTCTTGCCTTCCTGCCTTATCTGTTTATTTACATATCTGTTAATCATTCTGGATGTTATAAAAAATGGAAGTCATATGGTTTGATTGAATTTTTGTTATAAGCTGAAGGATTTATACAGTAAACTCAGTGTATAATCCTACTATTGGTGTATGATCAGTAGTTTTGAACATAAAATTATATGCTGGCTGTTACCATTGGTCAAAGAATTTTGGGGTTGTAGACTATTTCAGAAGCTTAGAACAGTGGCAATAATTGAATCAGAACTACATAGCGTTCATTTAGTTCTAAGAAGAAATATTTTGAACATCACTTTTCACTAGAAAGATACTTAGGGACAGAAAAAGAATATAATTTGCAAAGTCATCTGAAAACCATAAAATAACATGAAAGAGGGAGCAATATGCAATGCTGCAGTTTTGGATCGATCCTTAAGAAGTAGACCCATCAGCTGAAAGTCCTTTAGAGTTCCACTTTCTCCTGACTTTTTTCCTCAAACCCTTTTTCAACAATGGACAGCTAATGCAATGTGAGAACTGTACAAGCTGGAAAGAACAGTGTAACGAGATCATGAGATCATTCCTCAGTAAATCAAAGAGAAAATGTCCTTTGTGAAAATCAGACAGAATGTTCAGTGAAAAGAAATCAAAAAGAAATAACCCATGCTAGAAGGAATAAAACAAATAAACCCAGTGTACATTCCTCCTGCATTAATTGAACACCAGTTGATGTATTTAAATAATGAGCTAAGCTCTTTTACATTTTTGTATGTTCACAAAAGAGTGTTAATTATCTCTGAGAACAATTAATATTTTAAATTTAAATAATTTTCTATGAAAAATATTTCTGTGAAAAAGCTTTGAAAGAAGCATAAAAATCACACCACTGAAGAAAAGACTCAGTGTATAAACTTGGTGTTGCTCCTGTCTTCCTTTCTCCACACTATTGACTTTCTCCTACTTAAAAGAGTGTAATCTAGTTTTCAAAATCAAAGGCTTAAAATACTGGAAAAGCTGAAATGGAGACTTGTTGTACATACTCATTATGATAATCTCTTTAACTGCATAATTTTATGATTTTTCCAATTAGCTCTGCCATTCAATGTACATAGTTAATATAAAATTTATCAACACTGTGTAGTAATTCACATTTTAATCTGCATGTCACGTGGAAAAAAATTCCAAATCCCAAAACAAGCCAACAAAACCAAAACAAATAAACCCCCAAACTCAAACACAAAACCAAGCAACAAATCACGAACGCCTATATAGTCCATTCTGAGTAGAAGTAGGAATTTATATCTGTTATTTACCAAGGCAGACTGTGAAAGCTCACTTATTTTAGCACAAATAAGAATAAAAATGAAAGAATTCAGATGTAGTGAAATTCACAAGTATCAAAATTTGCCAGTGAATTGTAAAATATTGCTGAACAAGCACAAAAGAAGACAAAACTGAAATAAAACTACGTTAATCTTAGAGTAATACATTAATCATGTGCTACTAGCTGTTATTTAGTGAGATAGTAGTATTCATATAGGAGGAAATTTTACAAAGTATATGTGAAATACATGTATTTTGGGTTCACTTGTGATAGCCTATAATTTGTCTTTTCAGGGAACAGAAACCTCTCATATATGCAGTATTAACTTAATGGTGCATTCCGGGCTATCCCAAGTGAACAAGGAAGGACCAAGAGGATTTTGCAGAAAGAAAAAATAATTAGTGAAAAGCTAGTTATATCTTGTTTTCTTTCCAAGTGCTCCTAAGTTCTGTTTGTTCAGGATTTTCAACACAGAAACCTTAAAATAGTTGAGGCTCCAAAACCTTTCTTTTTGTTTTGTTTTTCTTTGGTTTCAGTACATTTTCAAGATCATTAAACTCTGTTCTTTGAGCACTCTAATATTTTCTTGCCTTCAGGATGTTTGCTTAAGTATAAATATCTATATATCACACACGGACTAATTAAAAGTTTATATTCCATTTATTTATACTGAGCAGCAATCTTTGAAAAACCATAGTAGAAAAAACATCTTTTAGCTTACATGAAAATGAAAAAAATGTGAAAATATATACACATAAAAATACATACATAAAAAATTGCAATTTTAGTTGTGTTCTTGAATATTTTGGCAACTGGTACAACTCATAGAAATGGCCATTCAGAAAGAAGTGTTCTGTGGTTCTCTTGATGTGAGTAATAAAATCAAGATGAATAATGATGTTCTTGACTGAAGTAAACTGGATACATAAGAATTAAATTGACCAGTTCTTGGTAAAATGAATATTTTTCATCTGTACCTTCAGTGAGAGTGGAATGTTGGTTTTCACTTATAATGGAAGCACACACATTTCTATTTTATATATATAGAAAATATGCAGCGCATTTGAATACACAGCATTCCCTGGGAATAACCTTTGACCAGAAGAGAAATCAAACTGCAAAATGTTTTTGGTTTGGAGACTGTTATTTCAGCAACTTCTGGCNGGCAAAAAAAAAAAAAAAAAAAGACTATCTGCTTTTTCCCTTGACAGAGAGACCATTAGTTTTTTCTTTATGAAACTTTTTCTTAACATGATGAGACATTTATATACAAACCTCTAACCATTACAAATACTTTTAATTCTCAAAACTTCACTGTGGGCAAAATATTTTCAAATTTAAATAATCATGAAGAAAACTGCAATGTATGCAGAGTTGTTTCCTTGCATTGTTCTCATAAACACCATTGTTCAATTCAATGGTACTGTGATGATGAAAAGAAGACCAAGGTTAAACTTTTATTTTACTCTCTTTTATGTTTTATTGAACTATGCTGACTGTCAAAGAGGTGTACATAGATTTCAAATGGACCTGGAAAATTTAGACTTACTAGAGAAACATTTGAAAGTTAAAGGAAATTCATGCCATGTTTTTGTTACTGCCATCACCTCATCAGTTCAGTGCTATGTGAGGATATGTACTGAAAGGCTAATGCAAAATCAGATTATGTGGAAGTTTAGGAAATTATCTTTTCCTGTTATGGTCCAGGTTACTTAGAGGTGATCTGAAATGAAGAAAGCCAAAAGCAGCAGGCTCTTCAGTAGCCCTCCTCTTATCCAGGAGAGCATAAGTGGTGAAACAGAAGCTATTTGCACAGAGATGTCTTCAATTCTGTTGGATAAACTCCACTGACTTACATCAGTATGCTGAAACTGCTAACACAACTTGGACTAAGCCCAGCATTATGTATTACCAGCATTAGCTGGTTTCTGGGCCCAAAAGCCAAAGAATGGTGTTAGGTTTAATCCTGTGCTACATGTTGGTCTGGTTTGGAATACTAAACTAGAGGAGACAATTTATAAGTGATTACAACAGCTGTTTCAGAAGATTAAATCTATCAAAAAAACAAAGGGAAACAGCTTACTTTGCAAGTTTTCATTAACTGCCAAAACAATTCCTAAATCCCAGGAAACACTTTCAAAATGCCACAATTCCTCTTCTTTTCCAGTTTTATTTCACAATTGCATATAGACAAAACTTATTTCAAGGCATTCTTTTCTGGATTGAAAAAGGCATAAAAACCTTAGTGCTTTTATAATTTCTGGTTGAGTATTAAATATAACACAATAAAAAAAAAATTCCTGAAAGCATTGATCCTCTATGGAGGGATGAAGGAAGCAAGGTATCTGACTTCCAAAACCTCTTTCACAGGCCATCTTAGTATACTCAGAGAATGTATAGTAATACCATAAATATAGATGAAGACTCAGTTTGTAGCAGTAAAACAGAGAATATCAAGAGGCAAAAAAAAGCAAACCAGAAAGAAAGAGAGAAAAGGTACAAGCAATTTTTTAGGTCCTCTATTCTATGTCTAGAGCAGAAAAATATA
The DNA here is from genome assembly GCA_013400255.1 of Sitta europaea. NCBI lineage: Eukaryota > Metazoa > Chordata > Aves > Passeriformes > Sittidae > Sitta > Sitta europaea. The sequence continues at coordinate 161,333 of VXBS01000178.1, forward strand.
TTTTGCATTACTTTAGTGCTGATTTTGTGGCCAGGGGGAGAATGGCGGAGATAGAAACAGAGGGATTTCTTTTGTATTTCAATTTTCTAGGAAAAACATCTTTGAATAAAACTTTAGGAAGTTGTTTCATCTCTGCAGACTGGTAAATGTATGTTGGTATTAGTTTTATTATTTATTAATTTATTAACATAATTTATCATTATGTTGCAGATCAGAGGTTTGTATTTAGCTGCAGGTTCTGAAAAAAATTATCCCCTGTGATTAGCCTAATTTGTGAAAGAGCCTGGTGTTCTTTTTATTTTTTTTTTTTTACTTATCTTTAAGACCAGTGTCTTACAGAAGACTAAGGCTTTTGGTCTAAATTGTTTTAGTTTTGCTTAGATTTGAATTACTGTGTGATGTAACACAATGTTATATACTTTTGATATAATTATGTAATTTATTGATAGTGAAACACAGCTCTTTGTAGTCCAAAGAGTGACCCCAGGTTAATGATGTAATGTAGAAGAGTGCAATCACAGAATAACTGCAGAGGTTATTCACAAGAATGGGGTAGGGTGAAAACACATATTTTAGGGGTATTAACTAATCACCAAGAGTCAATTATTTTTTTTTAAAAGGAATACAAACTCAGAACTTGGGTAAATTTAGTCCTTTTATGAAGGACAAAGAAAAAAATTATCAAGAAACAGACATAAAACACGGCATGTAAATTCTGGTATGACATGGAACTGCAGGCTAGTGAATTAAAAAAGTGTAGTGGATGTTGAAAAGTATGAAAAATTATTCTAAAAAGGTAATAGGATGACAAAGAAAGCCTCACCATTGGTATCACCATCATTGTGTTGGTGAAGAGCTCCAAAAGGTGATGACTCACCCTAACCTTTCTTCTTGCTGATGAAGAGTACAATCATCAGTTTTAGCTGCGCTGAAATTAGAGGGGTACTTAAAGGATAAGAACAAAACCAGATACAGGAATAAATACATTTTTTCCCATCCTGATCAACAATGCCATTCATTACAAAACTGGCAGTTCCTTTTCTACAGAACATTGTGTTTTTGCTGAAACAAAATTTAGAAAAATTAATAATTTTCCAAAGCTCTAAAAAACAAACAAATGTATTTGCAATACTCCTGGAATGAGTCCAGCTGAGGTCCAAATGTTTAGGGGCAAAGATGTTTAGGGGAGACAGTGGGGGGCCATCGCTCTCATGAGAGCTCAGCCTTGAGACAACTGAAAAGGGACCTTGTCAATATCTATAACTCTCTGAAGGGAGATTGCCAAAAGGGTGGGGCCAGGCTCTTCCTGGTACTACCAAGCAGTAGGACAAGGGGTAATGGGGAGAAACTGATACATAGGAAGTTCCAGTTGAGTATGAGAAGAACTTTACTCTAAACATGGAAGTGCACTGAATAAACTGCTCATTGAGGCTGTGGATTTTCCCCCACTGAAGGCAATTCAAGACCCATCTGTTCTCAGTCTTGCGTAATATACTCAAGCAGGATAATCTTGCTTGAGCAAGGGGGTGGACCAGATGTCCCACTGTGGTACTTCTCAACCTTATGCATTCTGTGATTCTCTTAGTCACCTTTTGCTTATGCATTATGCCTTCAGAATAATCACAAAGAACTTTAAAAAGCCCTTAGAATTTTATTTCTGTCTGTACCCTCAGTGTACATATTTACTTTCAAGTTTTTTACCTAAGCAATTTTTTTAATCAGTAGGAAGAAGGAGGAATGTCTAATCTGTGATCCATCTCATATCTTAAATTGAACAGTTATATTGTACCTGGAAAATGTCTACTTTTTATTAACATATATTGCATAAAAAATGCAACCAAACAAAACTCCCAACTATTTTAGCATTGCAGACAATAACAATGATGACAGTTGACTTAACCAGTGTATGTGCACTGTGAACATGTAAAAGGAATAATGGTCATAAATATTGTATCAATTACAGACAGCCAGTGGAAGTTTGCATGTAGCTTTTTAATTTGAAGGCTTGGAAGTTTGTAAAAGTAGAGAGAGGTTTCAATTTTATTGTTTCAGCCTAAATGTATATATTAAATAGTCTCTGTGCATTAAATTTTATGGTGTATACATACATTAAGTAGATTCTTGGATTCTCAAAGGAATTCCCCTCTTGAGTAAATTTAGTCTTTATAAACCCAAAACCCCAGTGGACAGATTGATGTGGTGTCAGGGAACAGCGAATTAAAAATCAGCAAGAAAAGCTCCTCACACAGAATTTTAGAGTGGTGACATCTATAGCTGAATTAGTCATTCTAAGCAGTCTTTGGAGACAATGGAAAGAAATAGGTGCTTTTAGGCTTATTCTAAAATGTGTGTTTAAAATAGGTGTATTAAATCTTAACCATCAAGACATATTTAATTCCTCTTTAAACTACAAAGAATATGTAATGTGACCACTGAGAAGTGGAAGCTTACATTGTAGATGGTTGAAACCATTTGAGATGAATCCTGTTACTCTCTACTAATAAATTCTCAAATCTTTTCCACAATTTCTGCAGTGAAGAAAGAGCATCTTCTTAGGCTGTGCTACCCAATGATAGGAGTTTTCACTTGCTGCCTCCATTTGTGTGCCTTTTTCAAAGGCTAGGTTTAAAACCCAACTTTTTCCACGAACATTTTCTACTGTAAAATCAGTCTAATTTAGATTCAAACTAACAAATTATTAAGGAGGAGAAAAGGCATAAAAATACTCATTGTTGATTTTATAAAGAAAGAAAGATTGAATCAAATTGTAATAAACAAAGAATCCAGTTATAATCAGAGTATTACAAATTATTCTACTTAAAAAGTGAAGATGAAATATATTAAGAGATGCTTATAAAACTATATTTAAAAAAACCCCTTGCATTACTGAAAAAGTTTTATGTTCAAGAAAGCAAATAATACGTAAAATAAGAATTTTCCTTATAATATTTCTATAAATTTGTGACATTAACAACAATAAAAGCTGTAAGTATTAATATTGAAATGTAAAATCACAGAAGTATAAAGCTACAGTATTGTAAGGTAGAACATAAGAATGGAATACTCTTTCAGATATGTTAGTGGCTTGAATTAGTATCTAACAGTGACAATAAATAGATGCCATGAAAGATAAAGAGCAGGGCAAACACCTCTTCCAGGAATACATCTCCTAGGAACATTCCAGATTTAATCTAGTTTCACCTCAACTGATTTGTGCAGATGTACTACCTGCTCAGCAGGTCAGTAAAAGTTTATCTGTTCTGAACCTGGTTTGTATTGCCTCCATCTGACAGCCCATAGCTCAATATTCTTTCTCTGGAGATGGCTTCTAGCTTCTCTGGGGTAGTCAGGTTAGCAAAACTGTTAAAAGAAGGAGCACACATTTTAATAATCTGACCATAATTATTTTGCTGCTGATGTCAAGAAACGCTGCCTAATATAAGTGATGTGGAGACTGAGAGCAGTGAAACATGTAGGGGCAAAAAAAATTGGTATTCTTGGTATTGGAGAAGGGGTTATAATCCCTGAAAATTCATGTGTGTCATAGTGCCTGTTGTTTTGCTTCAAGGATCATGGATTTTTTTGTTCAGTAAGATGGCAGTTCTGTAAGGAACAAAGGTTTTATAAACCAAGATTTTATGCCTGCAATAGCTGCATCTTTTAGGCACAGAACAATTTTAAAAAGATATAATATCTCACAGATTTTAATATTTCCAGATGTATTTTAACAAACTAAATTTCTCTGCTGAGGCCCTCCCAGAAAACTACTGATATTTGGAGGCTCTGTAGCATTTTCAGACTAAAGCTTTATTTTGATAAATTGCTGCCTGAGGGAAGGTGGAAAGATAATGAGCCAGAGAAAAGTGTGATCTGAGAGAAAGAATGCAAGAGAGAAAAGCTGACAGCAAGTCTTAATTTAAGGCTAAAATCTGAGAAAGAATTTAGGTTCAAACTGTTTCTTTATGGCAACCGAGACCACCAGTCAACCTTGAAGGTTCCTGTGTTTCTGCCAGGATGATTTCAGCATTTGTATTTCCACTAAGGGCATGTGCTACACTGTTCAATTTATTCCTGATACAATACAAATAATGCTTCACAAACTGGAAATTGGCCTTTACTGATTGCACCTGCAGGATTGCAACTCACATATTTGAGCATGAGCTACTAAACAAGCTAGATGTGAAAGATCCCAAAAGCACTGTAAGAAGGTACTGTATTGTGCTTCACATCAGGAAGTTATCTATCTTTTTAAAAAGCTGTCTCTCTGATTCTTCCCAAATTCCCACAGCAGAGCAATGTGAACCCAGAAGTCTGGATTCACCTGGCCAAGAGGTTATAAGCAACAGCCTTTGTCTATTGAGATCTGTTGCAAAGGGGATGAGAGAGTGAAACTAGTAAAGAATGTTTTGTGATTTTCCAGCTTGGAAAAGATAACTGTGTCTATGAGAAATTAAATTGCAGATGAATATTAAGGAGAAAATAAACTGACACTCAAAATTAAATTTACTTCATTTTGGAACTGTTTTATTAAACAATGTCAGTATCCTCTCCAGTCAGTGAGACAAGAAGGTCTGGGAGATGTCCTTTGTAATACTATACTATAGAGGAGGGCATGATCTTCTACGGTTCACTGTTTCACTGGTCCTCTGAACTTTAGATTTTATAAGAAAAATCCCTGTTCTTTATCTAAGAGCTGATTTAGGAATGTTCAGATGTGCTCTGAATTTAGTGTAAGTAACAAACTAGAACTTCGAATTTTATTTCATGTATTAATCTTTTTGCTGTAATACATTTTATTGAACTGTGAAAAAACCCCAAAACTCAGCAACAAGCATTTCTGAAATTATTATCACTCATTCTATTGATCATGCATATGTCAAAGATTGTGCATTTCGTTTTAATCCTGAAAGAAAGGAGAATTTTTTACTGACATACTTTCCAGCACATAGGCAATTTAAAGTGACAATTTAAACTTATTGTTGTTCTAAAACCGTGAATATATGTACTTGGTTTAAGCACTTTTTCATCCTTTCACATTGTTTAACAGTCCACAATAATAGTAAAATTATGGAGTGAGACAGAAGAAAAATACTTAAAATTACAGTTTGAAAAGAAGCAAAGATAGTGGAAGGAAATGATAAATGACAGGAGATATATGTCATCATATTAGTACAAAACATCTTGAGTAGCAGGTGCAGATTTTCTTTAAAATTGGAAAAAAAATTGGCCAATATACATATATATGTACATATTGTAAAAAATGTACAAACAATAGTTGTAGGTCAGGTTTTTCTGTACACAGAGAGTATCTAATCTCTAGAGGATTTAATACTGCAGTGAAATGAGTTTCCGTGAATAAAATTGCAATGTAAATTACTAATTTTCAATATATTTTAGTTTAAAATGTTATCACAGTTAAGTAACTGCCTGCAAATCTGACAGTACCTCTCCAGCTGTCTCTTCATATGAGACTGGTGCTCAGGTGAGACTGTATTAGCTTCTAAGCACTGTACAACTTCACAAATATTTCAGTTTATCATTTGAGCTTACCTGTCTCCTTGATACACATTTTAGAAACCCATGATAAGCCTCAGACACCATTTTGTAAAGGCTAGGAAAGTTAACGGTGGGGTTTAAATGTAATTTTTAGGTAGAAGATACTAAACATGAAATTTCACAACATATTTCTGTGCAGTTGCTCACTGGACATATTGAACTTGCTACATACGAAAATGAACATAAGATGTCTGTGAACAGACTGGACTTTTAGGGTGTTTAAGTTTTTTTTCTAGCTCTATTTCTTTCCTGACACAAATATATGATGAAAAGACTCAAGAAAGATGACTGTGAAATGCAAAAGTTTTGACTAATACCTAGAGGGGCTGTTGGTACGCCTCCACAATGAACAGTGTGTTGGACAAGTAATGCATCTGGGCATGGTAAATTTGTGCACACACTGTCTCAATGCTCTTGAAAAAACCTTACAGCCTTCTACAAGTAAATTTTTTTTTTTTTTTTTTTTTTGCTATTCATAGCCTACACTAAAAAAACCAATTCTAGTAAGACTTGAAGAATTGTCTTTATATTTTGATTAAATAACCCTTTAAAATATTTTTCAGAAAAAAAGAGATTATGCTGCTCTGTATTACAGTTTTCTGGGATATTTTCTCTTGGTTAAGCACCTTGTAATAGTACTTGTCTTGCAGTGCTAGCACACAAAATAAGAGAGTGTAAAAACAGAGTGTTAGTGAAAGTTATCTGTAAGTATTAATTTTTAAAAAGAAAAAAAATGTACTGTACTCTAAAATTTACATTCTGCATTGTCATAATCCCCAACAATATCTTTCTATTAAATTATTTTTTCAATCATTGAAAACATGTTTGTAGTAAAGCATATCAAACTTGAGTTATTTTATTTTTATCCTTTTATTTTCTGCAGTGCAGATGCATAGGTACTTCAAAGAGGATTTAACTGTAACATTAATTTCCTATTTAAAGGATCTTATTAATAGTAAGAGGCTATTGCTAATAAAAAAACAAGCAAAATGTTCTTGAAAATAATTTTCTTGGGATAGGTATGGTGTGTTTTCAATCACATTCTCATTTTTATTGGGCAGCAGTCCGAAACACAGCTGACAATTGATCACCAGCACTGATCTATAACATTAGTTATCCATCTAGACTTCCACTGAGAGACTACTTTTATGATTTCATTGATGAGATTCTGTATTCCATTTTCTTTAAAGTCAGTTTATGTCACTATTTGAATATCCTTGGTCCTCACCAAAACTTTAGGCTATCATTTGTCAAAGCTTTCCAAGTCTGGAAAAATATGAACCAGTTGATAGCAAAATTTTATCAGTAGAAGTTCATGTGAATTGCTACTGCATGTGTCAAAAATGATTGCTATAAATATGAATATTATTCAATACCAATCTATAACTCTCCTCCAACTCTCTTATAAGTTTCCAGGATACTAAACAGAAGGAATGAGGGAACAGAACCTGACATAAAAATTTAGGAGAGCACTTATGAAGGGAAAAACCTCTATTGCACACTGGAACCTTTTATAAAACCAAAACAAAAGAAAATAAAGGTCAGCATGTCTCAAGTGCCTCCCACTTCTGATGTTATTGCTCCAAAACTGAGGTGAGCAGTCCATAACACTGAAATTGCTTCAGAAGATTTATAATGCATACTTAATTCATCATTAACAAGAAGACATCAATCAGAACTGACATTATGTAACATTACATAGGTCTGAAAATAGATTTGTTTGCACTCTAGATCACTTGAGAACTCTGGGTACTCCCATTGTGGTTTGTGACAAACTTCTCCATATGTCTCTACACTCCCAAAGGACTGACTAAAACATTTCAAACAAGTTTGTAAAAATTGTCTTTCAGAAGAGAGGGTGACAACAGGACTAAATATGTACATTGGTAAATGTCCCAGTGCAGTTGTGTGATTTACATCATTACTGTGAAAATAGAATGGTCTTGTCAAAATTCCTTATCCTTGGCAGATACTCGTCCATGCTGTACCACTTTTTGACATGGTCTAGGAAAGTAACATGGCAGTCAAAATCACACTGTGAGCCAAGTTATTAATTAAATAGTGAGGTCCCTGGCTTGGATTGTCTCAGGCTGTGGTTTACTTTATTAGTAATTCCTTAAAAATACCTAAAATCCATCCATTTCACTATGGATACCATAGGAAAGAGAAAAAAAAAATTAGTATTGTCAAAATAACCCACATCATCTGATATTTTGTAGCTCTATGATTTTCTCAGTATCATATTCAATGCCACCATATAGTTTTCCCTGTAAGGTTGTTCAAACCCTTTTTCAAGTGGTTTTAGTTTTCAGCATCCACAGATACCACAGCAAGCCCAACTCTATATTGAATGAAAAAGTCCTGTCTGTTGTCTGTTTTGAACCAGCAATCAGTCTGTATCACCTGGTCCACTCTGCTCCTGGTGCTAGAGAACCGAACAAGTTCTAGAGAAGTTTCCCTGTGGCACTGTGCAGCTCTCTTGAGTTGGACCTGATTTCAGCAACAGGGTGGCTGTTAAGGGTAGATGATAGGGAGGAATCTGGAAGAGACCCTGAAAGAGCCTGTAGAGAGAACAGAAGGGTCTCTACACCTGTCCCCAGGCCCATGTGTGGTAGCCTTGTGCTGACCTACCTGACCATGTTGTCAGCCCTGAAGGACAGAGTCTCTCCTGAACATTGAACTTACCTGTGACAACTATGAAACATCAGAAACTAAATTGGTAGTGTTTGATAACTGAACATTGTAGTAATCACACTACCAATTTAGTCCAAAACTGTGACAGGGACACAGGATTTAGAGTCCCTTTTTTACCCCACTTGAGTCATCTGCTTTCCATGCTGAACTATCCTAGTTTAAAGCTGTTTCTACTTATATGAAACCATTATGGTTCAAAGGTCATTCTTTATGACTTCTTTATGCCTATTCATCTCGACCTTATTTTGAGAAGTACTCATGGGTTATCAAAAACAATGTGTGGAGCTCTTCGACTCCCACGTCTCTCCCCTGAAAGGGGAGGCCTTTTGCAAAAGTCCTTGCTAGGTGTGCTGGTTTGAATCAGAAGTGAGTTTTTTTCTGGATTCAGTGGTCAAACCAATAAGTGCTCAGGTTTGAATACTGGCATCTGGTGTGGCCACTGAGGATAAGGATCCGCCTCTGAGAACACAGGGGGGTAAAAGCAGAGGAATCCCAGGAGAACTCTCTCTTGGTTCCGGTCTGTGCAGGAGCTCAGGGCTCCCCTGCCCAGCTGCGGGCTGGCCGGGGCAGGGGAGGCCATGCGGCCTGGCCAGGTAGGACTTGGGCAGAGAGGGGGAGAGGAGTTCCTGCAGGATGGAAGGGTGGAAGAAGAGCAGGAACTCTGAGAGACATCAGGCAACCCCCTTCCCCCCC
>VXBS01000178.1:170374-208313 GCA_013400255.1 Sitta europaea
GGTGGGGGGAGGAGGAGTGCTTTTAAGGTTTTCATCCCCTTCTGTGTGTGTTTTCCTTATATATTGTAAGTAATAAAGTTTTTTCCTTTTTTTGTTCTGAAGTTAGAACCTGCTTTGTTCTGTTTTTGGTCACATCTCACAACAGATACCAGGGACAGTGTATTTTCATGGAGGCACTGGCTTTGTGCCAGCATCAAACCATGACACTAGGAAAAAAGGCAAATGGGACTCTTGATTGTTCTCATTCTCCAGGTTGTTTATTATTTTCTTGTCAGCAATTTCTGCACTCCAGGCTTTACACCAGCTTAGTGTGCAGGAGAAAAGACACCAAAAGCACAAAACCCACGGGATCAAGGTTCTCTTAAGGAAAATTTAATCAATTATCACCAAGAATGTACATTATTTCTGTTTTTCTACCAATAGCTAACTAAATTTCTATTCATGTAACTCTACACTGTGGCAAATTTTGTCCAATCGTCCTGTGTCCCAAACACTGCAGAATATGGAGTAGATGAAGAAGGAGAAGGAAGCCTAAAAACTACAAGAAGCCTCCATCTTGCCTTCATCTACATACCATACTAACAAGCCCAAAAATCTAAATTTCTCAACCTGTGATAAATTACATATTTTGCTACTATATAATTTAAATTCTTGAAAATTCTGCTTCATCCCAAAGCCTAGGAAGACTTTTGTATGGACAAAGGTTAAAAGTAGTATTTGTCAGAGGATTTGGACCCTTCAAAACATGCAGATAAATATTCTCTGCATTCGGGGTTCCAACAACAACGGATTACATTCTGTTCTTTTACTAATAAGCATATATTTTTGTTTTTTCTTTTTTGAATTTTAGTCAGTAATTCACAAAATTATCTGTCACAGCCCTAAAATAAGCTTACTTCCACCAAGCTCAGCACCAGATATTTATAATATTGAGATTTATTTTTTGTAGGTGTTTGCTTTACATCTATTTATGCATCTATTTATTTGTGTTTTCCGTAATATTTCTACAGAAGCATATGAATATCTATCACTTTTGTCTCCAGTTCCTTTTCCATCAACATAAAGAGGAAAGCTCTGTTATTCTACTACACGGAGATAATACTCCTGCAACAAGAGAAAATTGACAACTGCAAAACCCAGACATGTGGTAAATTCTAGGTTACATTCTGGAAATATTGCTTCACATTCTAAAATGAGGTATGTCATCAGACCTTAAAATGAATAGTGATGAGTTGAAAGGTTTAGTTTTGTGGCCACTGTCATCACACAAATGTAGGTAGATTTGGCTCCTCAGTGTAAACTAGGGAATGATCTTCCCCACAAAATGAAGAGTCAGTAATGGTCTGATGCTCTGGACTATTACTTTCACTAATATGGTAGAACATAGCCAAGGTCATACTTAATAACTAGATTGATGAGGCCATAATGTAAACAAGAAATGTTCTTTTGTATAACGAGAAACCAAAAGACTAGAGGCAGGCAAGGTTTAGAAATCTAATTATCACAGATTTGGAAGGGATTAGAAATGAAGGAGAATAAGATTACCCAATTATATGGAACTTTTTTTCATAGATGGATTATGGGTTGAAAATATGATTTAATCAATGGTGTCCTCAATTTGATTATATTCATACAGTAAAGAAGGGTTTTGAAAAATCACCTTCTTTACTTAAATTAAAATTTGCATTATTATAACCCATATATTTTATTAAAAATCTCCCCTATTTACTTCATAGACTATTCCTTTTCACAATTGCTGGCTAAACTAGAAAATTCCTTCTTTCAATCACCTTTAACTAATTGTTGAGTTTACATTATGTCTGTTATCAATTACATCATATCATTGTTACTAAAATCGTCTCTTTCTTTGTATAACTCAATAGGAGCAAGTGGCACTTTAAGAATAAAACTGGAAGTAATGGCCTTCTCAGAGAAGCTTAAAGTCTAAATGAGATAGAAAACACAATGAGAAGTGGCAGCATGGAGGGGATGAATAAAGAAAATGGAAGGAAGAAAACTGAAAGGGGAAACTGTCCTTGGGAATGTTATTTAGTTACATAGAATAGTTATTTTTAATTTTTTATTTAACAACTTTTTCCACTTTATTTTTTTTTATTGTTTTTTCAGCCTTTGTACACATGTAAATTCAGACAAAAAGGTCTCACAGTCATTGTAACATTTCCCCTCCCTCCCCACGCATCCTATTAATCTCATCTATTTGAAGGATTCATTCTGAATAATTAGAAGAATGGAGATAAGGTTCCAGAATTCCTATGAAGAGTGGAAGTACATAGATAAAAAGGTGAAAAAAATGGCATAAGACAAAAGCAGAAGACAACAAAATTGATGCTCCTTAGTGGAAACGCATACATTCATGAATACGTACAGATCACGTGCCATCGTCATATGTCAAACTCAACGGCTTCAGCCAAGCAAACAAACCTTTTCAGTAAAAAATTTTACTCTTCCTATACTGTGTTGTTTAATTTAGAGTGTCATAAAATATGAAATTTCTTCCATTCAAGTATGGAAACCTTTTATTTTTCTATTATAATAGATCTATTTTCAATACTAATACTATAATTTTCTGTATTTTGTTGTGTTGGGGTATGGCCAGTTGACTCTAATCAGTGTAACATATATATGTACATCATAGAGGCATCTAAATAAGGTAAAAAGAAATAAAAATTAATTATCCCATAAACAAGACATGTACTGAACATTCAAGGTCATTAGCCATCCTTATTTTTTATTAATATGTTTAGAGATCCCTTACATTAATGAAAAATATAGGAAATATCATCATCATTAAAAAAATAAGATAATTTTTAAAATTGAATTGAGAAAAATACAGTATGAATTAAAATTAATACTTAAAAATTTAAATTATCCTTATAATAGCTTAATTAACATATGTATTTTATACACAGAACACTTTCAAAATATATCAAGTCATAAATAAAAGGAAAAGAGAAGCTGATTTCAAGTGGTTCATTCAAGTACTTCTAAAGGTATTTGAAGATAGAAAGAAAAGGGTTTCTGCTCAACTACATGCAATTATTTATCATTTAAACTTTGAAACCTCTTATTCCTTTTGTGATTCCTCTAAAGAAAGAAGCTGTATTATTTTTTCCTGGGTACTGTCACAAACGGAGGATGGCAACATCAGATGGACATTGACTGAAAGAGAAAGGAATAAATATTTATGTATGAGAAAATGCAATAACTTTTCAAATATTTATAATTCCAGTTGTGGAACTGCTAGGTTAGCCCCCTGTCTGGCCCTTCTTACAAGTATCTAGCCAGGGATGAGTGAGTGCACTGTTTCAAGTTCTTCAGAGTTGCAGTGTCTGCACCAACTTTGTTTCATGGGACTGAAATCAGAAGACAAGTAAATTTGAAGACTTATAAACAGTGAAAAATGTGATAAATCAAGGAAAATGCAGGGAAAAAGGTGCAGCAAACATAAGAATCCTTGAAATAAATATTACCTTGAAAATAAAATACAGTAATATCAAGCAAAAACAATAAAATTATAATACAAAGATAAGAATATACTGTTTTTATAAACTAATTTGGTTAAATATTTTCATCCCCTTTCTAAACATAAAGTTTGAAATCAGTCATGATCTGTGAAATATATATTTTCTGTCTGTTTGACATGTATCTCCTCAAAAGAAAACCCCAGACATCAGAACACTTTTCATTAAAATTTGCATTTCTATTAATGAAATACTGTTACATTTTATTAATGATCAAAAGATGCAGACAAAGCAAAGAAATCTTTTCTGATAGGGAGAAGTGTCTTCACACCAGCTGTGATAGACTGATGGTCTGGGAATACCTCCATGGAAAAGTATGAATAAATTTGGATGCGATCTCTTTTCAAATGAAGGTTGCTGGACTTACTGGAGAAGAACTCAGGAAAACCCTCTGTACCTTTGCTTCCAGAGATGAACAGTGACTGCACAGTGACTTGCAGACCACACTGGAGCACTAGACATCAAGATTCTTCCCTCAGCTGACTTCACAGAAGCCTAATGTATTTTCACTGTCAACAACTGGGAATGCCTCACCGTCCTCCCAGAGACATATGGTGTGGATAGGCTTTCCTTTCAACCCACAACTTTGCTGCAGATTATCCTCTGTCATGAAATCAAGTTTTGTCACTAAAAACCCAACTCATTTTACTCTGAGTGTGAATTAATGCACATACCGGCGATTCCAAGAATCATGAACTAGAATGAAACAGGAGGCAAAGCCACATTGTCAGTATAAATATGCCAATTGGAAATATACCTAATTTTCAAAACTGCACAGAAGCTTGTCCTCTCCTAATGCTGAGTTAAGAGTTAGCTTCATCTGTGCCTGATAAGCACAGTTTTTATTAAGAATTTGATGTTTGGGTTGTTCAAGGGCTCCAAACCTGATTTTAGAAACTGAGTTTAGAGACAGTCAGCAATATTGTTTAAAATTATTATTACTGTCTAATTCATAACACTATATTTTAGACTTGGAAGTAATCTTCCTGGGAATTTAACAAAGTAATTATACTGCACTTTATGAGTATTCAAGGCTAAATAGTTTTTAACTGAATAAATATAAACATGTTATGGTTACATTTGTTTAATTTAAAATTAAGAGAATTTCCATATCTCAAGCTTTCTAACAATGAAAGTATCGGCAAGGGTTTTTCAAGGTCTTAAAGTAATGTCAGTAACACATAGAAATTCAAAATCTTACAACAATCATGATTGAGTTTTTATTTCCACCTTCAAAACATGTTTTTGTTTTAAAATATCTGATTCCATTTACACATGTAATATTTTTAAGGGACAATACTAGAGTATCATCCAAACTCTCTTAACTTACTATAGCATGTAAATCAGTTTCATGTACAATAAAGCTAAAAGTACGTCTCAAGGACTAAGATGCAAGAAATAGAATATAATTTTAAAAACTCAGGAATGTCTGGATCACTGTTCTCCAATTCTACTGGTGTTATTGGAAGAGTTATTTTTTTGAAGGCAAAAAAGATAAATAGTAATTTCTTTTTCTATTTTTCTTCTCTTTTCTTTTAAGCACTGTTCCTTCTGCCTGTGGCTCCAAATTAATAACAACTTTCGTGGCTTATTGATTTTCATCAGAAGGGTTTACAAGGACATATGGAAAAGAATCTGTCCTTTCATAGAAAAAGTTCTCTAAACCCATGACAGTTTTCAGAAATAAAGCACATAAATTTATAAATTAATTACTAGATAAAATTGTTAAGTTGATAATAAGTAATGCCCATAAATCCATAATATTTATTTTACAGGATTTTTTTTTTTCCTTATTGTCCACTTTTTAGTTTAGCAAAGCATAGCTCATTACAGACCTGTTAGCATTCTGGAGCTGGGCAAAGGCAACTGTGTTCAAGTTCAACTTCCCCATAAAGCAAAACAGCACTTAAAGCACCTACTAAAGGAAGTGTGATAATTGCAAAAGTTTGGTGATATAGGCCTTGTATTTACAACCAAAGTTGTATTTTGATCTGTTTTATGACAAAGGCTTTGTCAAAACTCTCATACTTTTCTGTACTAAACTGCAATTTGAAACTCAGTGCTAATTAAAATAATGATGGCTTTTGCTATGTTTAGCTGGCTCTTAATCTACAATTAAGACAGAAGGAAATTAGTATTATACTACTGAAGGACACAGAGCAATACCCTAATATGACGGCCAGGCTGGAAGGGGTTTTGAGCAACCTGGACTAGTGGAAGGGGCCCATGACAGTGTTGTTGGAACTAAATCATCTTTAAGAACCCTTCCAACACAAACCATCCTATGATTCCATAATGTTATTTTAGTATTTTAGAGAGTAAACAGTTCCTGTAATTTAATTTTATTTTTTTAGTGAGAACTAGAGAGCAAACATTAATGAGTGGTGTACCTCAATACTTTATACCGGGACCAATATTATTTGAGATCTCCATCAATGACATGGACAGTGGTTTTGAGAACTCCATCAAAAAGTTTGCAGATAACCCCAAACTGGGTGGTATGGTTGACCTTCTAGGAGGATAAGATGATATCCAGTGGGACCTTGACAGACTTGAGGAGTGAGCCCGTGCAAATCTCATGACGCTCAGTAAGGTCAAGTACAAGGTCCTGATCCCAAGAAATATTCGGTATCAATAAGGACTAGGGGATGAATGGATTGAACAGCCTTGTCAAGAAGGACTTGGGGGTGATGATGGATGACAAGCTGGATGTGACCCATCAGTGCACGCTCACTTCTGACAAAGCCAGCCATATCCTGGACTTCAAAAGAAGAGTGTCCAAGAATGTGATTCTCACCCTCTACTCCACTCTAGTTAGACTACACCTTCAGTACTGCATCCAATTCTGGGGCTTCCAATACAGTAAAGAATTGATATGTTAGAGTGGACCCAGAGGTGGGTCACGAAGCAGACCAAATGCCTGGAACACCTCTCCTATGAAGATAGGCTTTGGGAGTAGGGTCTGTTCACAAGACAAAGCTCTCAGGAGACTTTTTTGTGGTCTTTGAATACTTACAGGAGTCTTCTAAAAAAGATGGAGGGAGATTTTTTTACCAATAATGGAATCATAGAACAGCATTCCTGATTTTCCATCTTCTTCACTGGAATTATCTCTTCAATATTACAAAATACATGAATGAAATAGTGCTTCCTACATTGCAGTGACAATACAAAATGTCTTTGAAAGATCTAAATCTCATTAATTAAAACACAGACTCAGGAATTATAAGTATATTCAGGAGTTCTTTGGCTGACAGGACTGAAATTAATTTCAAGCTGGTGACATTTAAATTTAGGTGTCAGCTTCCATTATCATCAGCGGAGATCAATGGACTCCACAGAACAAATGCCATGTGAGGGCCAAGTCCATCAGCTCTCCAAACATAACTCATAATACCTTTTGAGAGGCACCAGGATTTGTTAGAGAACCACACAGAGGTGGTAGATATGACTCTCAAGAGACCAACATCACTTCTGAATGGCAACTGGAGGACAGCCAGTATTTGCTATGGTATCACTCATCTTCCTGGACAGCTCCACTGAGGCATTTGAACAGAGTCCAGTGTATCTGTTAAATGTCTTCATGGAAGGCCAGGGAAGAATTACAGTTGGCAAAGCTGAACTGCAGAATTAATTTAGCAGTTCATTTGCAGTTTATAGGCAATTCTCTTAATGAAAGGTTTTTTACTGATCAGCATGACTGGACATCAGAAAGGCATAAAACATAACAGAGACATAAAGAAAAACTTGGATGCTCAAAAAAAGCTGACTTGAACAGAAGAATCCAAAATTGTATTCTTTGTACTGGTTTCACATCTTCAAAAGTCCAAGCTTTTGCATTCCTGCTTGACTAGAGTAATCTAGAAGAAAGTGTACAAATATGGCGATGTAGTATGATGGAAAGATAGTGTACTAAAATCAGATACCACTTTCAAAAATATGGCCAAATCCAAATGTCTGCTGATGCAAGCAGTTTGTGAGAGAGACATAAATCAAGCTTAGACTTCTTAAAAGTTTTTATCACTGAAGTAATTTAACATTCTGTCACTCCACTGAAAAAAAAAAAACAAAAAATTCAATATTTTAATTTTTAATATTGGTAGATGATAATATTCTGGAATTCCATATATATTTACCAACATTATTTAAACTGAGATATTTAGTTTCTTGTCTACAGTTTCTCTTTTCTTAACATAATCACTAGACAAATATGCCACCAGGAAAAAGTGTAATTTGTTGTGGAGATGATGCATCAGCAATTTCATAGAACTTCTTCATTTTTCATGGTAACGCAAAAATGAAGATCACATTTCTGACTATAGCTTTGACAAAGATATAGTTAGGTATGTATAAAAGATTTATTTTTCATCTGTTGGTGATGAAATACCACCAAAATGTGTTTCTCATTACGCTGAAACAAATGAATCCATCTGATTTTTAATTTATTTTCAATTACTATTATTAAAATCAAGATCATCTTTCTATACATTTTTATTTATTACCCTTAGAATATTTGATTTTTAATTTTTATTTCTGAGTATTTATCTACTTACGCTTATTTTTCTTTGAAGTAATTCCTTTATGAAGGTTTGGGTAAAGAACTCTACAAGAATTGCTCTCAAAATGTAATCTGAATATGACTGCACCAGTTTCCTCTGTCCTACACAATTATTCAGCATGCTCTGAAAGTTCCTCACCTCAAGAAAACTCTCTAAAATAATTCTCTTTTGGTAACAGTTTACCACAAAAATATTAGATTACTTTCCTGGTTTAACATTAATTCATTTTTTGGTATGGAATAGTTCTCTGTTTGGCCCTTGTTAACTTCCTGTGGATGTAAAAGAGAACCAATCAATAGCCAATTTTAGATATTGACACATGATTGAACCAATGAAAAAAGAGTGGATACGCCTTTGCGAACACACATTTTAAGACTGAAAAAGCCCTGGGAATACCCTTTCAAGTTTGGGCCTGTTTTGTTTTTTTTCTCCTAATCCTACCTCACAGCAGAAAATAGACCTACCACATTATTTTGTGCGTTCGCTGGGAAATCTCAAATTGGCCAGCCTAAACCATTATACATAATTGGTGTTTCTGCCTGGTTTCTAACTAAAACTGTGGCAACTACTTGTATCCATGATGCAGTTCTAGTTCTATAACATCATTATCCTCATTGCTTTTGATATTCTAGGAGTTCCTTTTGGAAGCCAACTTCATATCTGAAATTTTTAATCAATTACCTTATTGAGTCATTCTGAATCTCAGTCATTCTGTACTTAACGTTTACTTCTCTTTTATGTCTGCTTAAGTTATACATTATTTTCATAGGGTTTGTTCCTGGACCCATTTTTTGGGGTTTATGGCATGCTTACCATATTAAGACATTTTTCTGGTGTGTGTTCTTATTTTATTTCAAAGTTTTCAAGTCCTGGAAAACTCTTTACTTTGAGAATAAGAAATATACTAACTTTTAAAGACAGAGATTTCCATATTCCATTTTGTAGACCTTCTTGGAAGACAAGGAAAACCAAGTAATAGTTAAGACTAATGGAAGCCCTCACATATTTTTTCAGAGATACTTAAAAAGAGACAAACTGTAGGTCAGAAATAAATCATACCATAGGGTCTCCTATTTTTTAAAGTTTTGGATCAATGCTATTGCAAGCATGTGTCACGGTTTCAATTCGAAACCAGGCAGAAACACTAATTTTTGTTTAGGTTTCATTTTGCCAATTTCAAAGTTTCTAATCAAGAGCAAAGTAGGCTTAAGCTTAAAAGTAATAAGACTTTATTAACAAACACTAAAAGAAAGAAAAACAAGAATGAGGATGAAACCTTCAAAACACTCTTCCTTCCTCTCCACACTTTCTTTTCTCTTAACCAATAATGCAAAGAAAACAATACTTAGAAATCTTAGTCAGTTTTCCACTTCTAAAACAGTCTTTCTTCAGTTCACTTAGGGAAGGAAGCACCTCTCATTCACTATGGTCAATTTCCCCACAAGAAAACAGTTCTCTTGTGGATCCATTCTTCATGAACAGCAACTGCCCGGATCCTTTGTGTTCATGAAACTCCTCCCATGTTCACAGTTGTGTCTCTGGGCCACATCGATGTATGGGGTCTTATTTTAAAGATAACTGTTCAAAACAAAGGTTCTCATTCTTTTTGGGACCACCTTCACCTCTAAGGAACAGAGATTTACTTCTTCGAGGGCCAAGAGTCTTCATCTCTCTGTTCAACTTCTTATGAAATTAAGAGTCTCCTCAACATTTTACTCTTTTGCTCAGGTCTACAATTTGAACTCTTTTATGTCCCACATACTTCTTTATGGTTTAAAGGAAATATTTCAATATGTTATAATTAAAAGCAACTTCCCACACTCCTTCCACTTGGACTTTCATTCTTTCTTGATTGACTTTGATACCTCATGGGGTCTTTACACATCTTCATTCTAATTTTCTCTCACTGGAGAGAGGATGGAGGCTTTCCAGGTCCCATCTGTGCACTGATGCACTGAAAGAGTTAACAAGAGACAGTGTCTGGCCAGGCAGTCCATGGTGTCACATTTCAAAGCTGGGCTGGGGGGGGGAGCAGCTCTCAGAGGGTCCAGGCCCAAAGGCAGCCACTCACTGGTCACCTGCAGTCAGTAGGGAAAGTTGGACAGATTCCCAAAATTCCCTTTCCACCTCTTGGTCTTATCAGATGCCCTGATCTGCCTTATCACACCTCCCCCCCCCTCTCCCCAGGCTCAGCAGAGGCAGGTTCAGCTCTGTCCAGCAGCAGAGCAAATTCCATGCTGGCAGATGTTCCCAAATCAGCCGAGCCCTGCCTGGCCCCCGTGGCCTCCCCCTGCCCCCCACTCAGCCCAGGGCAGAGAGGGCAGAGGTGTGTGCTCTGACAGCCGGGAGGAGAGAGACCTGCCCGGGCTGCTGGCAACGGGAATAACAACTAG
This sequence comes from Sitta europaea, assembly GCA_013400255.1. Classification (NCBI taxonomy): domain Eukaryota; kingdom Metazoa; phylum Chordata; class Aves; order Passeriformes; family Sittidae; genus Sitta; species Sitta europaea. The sequence goes on from VXBS01000178.1 coordinate 180,869, forward strand.
AAAATGCTTTCCCGTTGGAACAATAAAATGCCAATCTCAAACCCAGCCAGCTCACTTCCCTGGGCTGGTTAAACCAGGACAGCATGATGATCGAACTACAGTTTGGGAATTCATGCTGTGAAAAACTAAGTAATTTAATAAGTGTTTCTAATTTTTTTTTCTAGTTAGAAATTGGACAATTGCAGGTATTTGAATTGGCAGAACTAGGATTTTTGTAAGGCCTACTGCAGAAATTGTTAGAAATGTCACTTTATGTACTTTTAACTTCTAATTTACTCATTACAGGAGAAATGAAAGTGAATAATTTAAAAGTATCTGCAGGCAGAGCAGTTTTACCACTCTCAAGGAATGAAGAAAAAAGTTAAGAATGTCATCTGTCTGAAGGGATGTTCAGAGATGATAGCTTGACTACTGAGAACGAGTACTGTCTGTAGATATCTCTGTAGACTGGCAGACTTATTCCATATGTTATATTTTAATTTACCTCACTGACACTGGATTCTGTAATTAGGTACTGGGACAATTAGAGGTCTCTTAGGACAGACAATGGCCTTTTGTTCTGTTCATAAAGGAAGATTTACTTTCTTCTTAGCCTTTAGGAACATACACATTAATTAAATTTTTTTGAATTATTGTTTTCAGATAAGTCTGGGTGGATGGATCGCCACATCCTAGGCGAAGGATGAGAGGAGAAGAGAATATCTCCTTTTTCTATCTTAATCTACAGGCTAATTTTCTGTTTTGAAATATCTGAGCAGACTGTCAGTAGAGAAGTTTCCATTAACATCCATAGCATATTAAAATCACAGTACAAATATATTTCATGTCTCTTGAAATTATTCATTTCAGTTAAAATAATAACAAATTTTTATTTTCATGTCCAGTCCTCAGACATAGCTTGTGGTGGAATTTCCTGCTGATGATATTAGAAAGTTTATTTTCAAGACTATCAATAATTAATAACTACAATAATCAAGTTAATTTTATATTTTATATATAATTTGTATTATAAAATTAATTAAGCATAATTCTAAATAATAAAATAGGTTTTATATTTAATTTTCTTTAGTTTGTGGAGATTAGTACAAAAATTCTCCATCTTTTGCTTTCTGAGAGTAGACTATAAGACACTAAATTGTAAATTTTTTTCTCAAATCTAAATGAACTGAGCTAACATGATATAACCATATCAGTCTTAATATCTTTGATATACTGGACGTATACATTATTTCTATAAATTTCACTGTCTACACCTGTACAGTATTATAATACAATGACCTGTCTCTAGCAAGATATTACTATAGTGAATTATTAGGAAACAAGCAATTTCACAGTGAGGCAGACAGAGAAAAGGCCATAAAAGGGAAGAATAAATGTTTTTCTTACCAAATACATATACTTTGAGAAGCAAGACATAGAATTCATTTACTTGTCTTCTGGCAAAATAATTTAATTATTTTTTCTCTTAGACTTGAAATTCAACTTATTCATTAGGCACCTGATAAAAAGAAAGACAAATATGACAACAAATCAGACAAATATTTTAGTTTGTAGTGCTGAGTAAATAATAGAAAGCAATGCACAACCATTGTAATATCAAACAGTCAGTTATTTAAACTGAAAGATAACTGAAGAGATTTCTGCACTGCAGTATGCACATGTTCAGATGGGACTGTTTGTCAAAGTATTATCAGACTGTCTTCATAGCAACAGGATTGGTTAAAATTAATAATAACTTTATTAAAAATAAAAGAAAACATTTCTTGATGTTATATTTCTAAAATGGAAGACCTAACTTATTTTAAAAAAAAATCATGTTATCATTAAAAAAGAAATACACCAGAATCCATGTTGTAAGTTAGGTAGACAGTTGATAGAAGATGTTTTACGTCCATTGAGTGCACCAAGAAAACAGTTGTATTGAACCAGCAGAAAAGATGATCTGAGAGAAGAAAAAAGCAATAAAACTCTTCCTGCCATTTAGTTGTCCAAAATGTAACAGGTGAATGTAGCAATAAATGACAAACATACACACGCATTTTAATTACCTATTATTGAATTTTTACTATGCAGTTGTGAATTATGGAGGTATTGCATTTTAATTAGAGGGCAAGACAGATGGTGAAAGCTTAGTCTGTGTTAAAATTACCTCAGGTGGCAGCTGACTGTGCACTTCAAGCAAAATTTTATAATAACAAAGCTAATTGACCAGCAAAACCAGAAAGTAATGTATTCTATGTAAATATTTAGTACAAAAAGTCATTGAAATAATGTGGCTTCTTCATATTCTTTTGTATTTTAATTTCATATTGGCTGATAATTTTTTTAATCGTTTACCTGTGGGCAAGATAAACATTACATTGCTGATTTTAAAGAAACAAGAGAGAAATTTAATTTGTGTCTGAAAGAAATTTCATCTCCATTGCATACATGTACATTAGCCAGCAAAACACTCAATAGTTTAAATTCTTTATGGCTATGATGCTGTTCTGGAGCAACGCAGAAAGAAATGTGGATCTCCTAATCAGGGTCTCCACTATTCAACAGAAAGTTGAATATTTTTTCTCATCTCACCTACAATTTCATAGGATACAGAGTCAACAAAGGTATAGGAAAAAACATAATAGGAAATGCTAATCTAAAAATAATTATCTATGGACCAATTTTATCTACGGTCCTGTTTAATTTTTCTGTGGCACACTGAAGCCTTGACTTGTTTCCTCTGGATATTTGAGATAGAAAATTCCGTGTTTTCTGCCTGGAAGAGTCCATAATGTTAACATAGTATAACCTCTTCAAAGCAAAGACATAGACCATCCAAAATAATGTAAAAGGAACAGTGCCAAGGATTACTGTAAAAGTGTGTATTCTTGCACATAGAATTTATGACTTTGTGTAAAAATAATTTTGCCTTCAATGTATATGGATAGACTGAATCAGTGTCAGGCTAGTAATGGTTCAAAACAGTACCAAGACCACCACAACAGAAAAACTTCCTCTTGTCTAATGAGATACTAAGTACAAAGAGTGGTATAACTTCATCAGGTGTGAGACACAGAAATGCTATCTAGCTCCCATAGCACTGTGAAATTATTATCCATGTCACAGAAGCTGTGAAGGGGATCTCAAAATGACATTGTTATCCTAATGTAATGGGTTCCTGAAAAAAGAAAATTTCTATATATGGGCTAGAAGGGACTGCAAAGTGTTTTGATAACCCAAATGACCACAAGATACACCATGATATTCATCCACCTCAACAATTCAAGACTTGGTTTTAGATCAGCTTCACCATGTTTCAAAAGTATTTTTCTATTACTTACATGTTCTTCAACTTCTATATTTTAATGCTTGAATATTTTATTATGGGAAATTACAATAATTCATAAGAACAAATCTTATTAGGGTTTTTAAGAGTTTATGTGCTTATTTCCAAGATACTCCATGATTCTATGGTAGCTGAACCATACACTAAAGCAAGTATTTAAATAACAGCTGTGGTCTGTATTACTTCAGCAAAGTACTGACTGATGTATTTTTCAAGAAATTTAGTCTAGGCTTCAATTATTCAAATGGTTTACTAACAGTATACAATGAAATATGTTGCTCCGGTGGGGGCCAAACCACGAGATGAACAGCAAAAAAATAAAAGCAGTGAAAAGAAGATAACAATGGTCTATCAATAATGATAAGCTTGCAAGTCAATAAACCTCTCATGCTTCTTTGTTGAGCAGGCAAAAGTTATTTTAGCATTTTCTGCCGGTTGAGCATATGCTGCTGCTTTTGGAAATTTTGTGCTGATCTCGCTAACTGACAAACAACATTTTTGAAATACACTTCTGAGAGCAATATTCTCCACTTGGTTTTCTAAGGAAAATGGATTTGCAACTGTAAGTTCAGAACAGCAAAATTAATATAACAGCATTTATCTCCAGGCAATTAGAACAGATTCAAATATGCATATTTGCTAATGTAAATTTCTCATAAGAGTAACAGAAAAAAACTTTTGCTAATTACTTCCCCCACTGCTGGTTTCTTTTCTTTGTATTGGAAATATATACTGTTTTTCTTAACAGATTTGCTTGTTTTCTTTATCTACAGGTGTGGGAATCACAAAATCCTTCTGAGTGTCCTGGGAAGAATTATAATAAACAAGAATTTAGATAGAATAATAATTATTATATCACAGGGTGAAAAAGTAGATTTTAGGATTTTACAATGTGAGATCAGGGGGAAAAGATGGAGGCAGTGGGGTGTGTCCCTGAGCTTCTTCTTCTTCCTCTTGTTCTCCATCTTCTGTGGTGGTGTGGCACATTTAGATTGGTTTAGAGTAAAAGAACACTGTGTAACATAGTTAGTAGATATTGGATAATTGTTGTAAATAAAATGCACGTAATTTTCTGTATAAAAGATAGTGCCCTCCCAAGGGCAGGCAGATGACTAGAGATGACAGGCAGACAGACGACAGACGACAGACGACAGATGACTAGAGATGATGACCAGAGACCAAAGAAGATGACAAGGAGACCAAGACCAAAGAGGAGAGCACTGGCCTGCAGAAGCTGTGGCAGGCCAGGGACTGAATATGCGATAACAAAAGAATAAACAAATTCCTGAAAATGAGAGCAGACGACTCGATCTCTTCTTCAGACGCAGGGCTGGGGAAAACAGAAACCTAACAAACACAGAAACACCAGAAAGGCCAGCAAAAGAAAGAACACCCAGAAAGAAACACAAAAACATCGAAAAAATTTATATTTTTAAGTCTTATTTTTTAAGAATCTAACATACAGGAAACCTTATTGCCCAGATTATCTTCAAGTTCAAACAGGTGCAGTAATGTTGAAATGTGTGGAGTGCTGGGAAGTTAAAATCCAAGAAGGAACACAAAAGAAAACAATAATAACAAGAACATAAATCTCCTGAAATTGCTTCTAAATTAACAGATTTATTATTGTTATCTTTACCTCCTTAGCACTTAGTGATATGAACCAGACTGGTTGTGTGTGAGCACAATTAGCTGCAGGCAGGCACATCCTTTAAAACATGGTTTTGTGATAATTATTCCACAGTGAGATTGGATCCCTATTGCTTATAAATTTGACCATAAGTGGATAATTTGAATTACAGAAACAGGAATAGCAACTGAAAGGCACACATGAAATTCAGAGCAAAGTTCAAATGACAAAATACGAAAATCAGTTATGTAGGGAACATTAAGCCATTTGAATTCTGCCCAGTGAGGCCAGCATGATGCTGTTTTATGGCTGCTGGAGAAACCACAGTAGTTGAACAGTCAACATACACTTCCTCATTCTGTCTGCCAAGATGTTTTTCTAGAGACGATGCAGAATCAGCTTAAATTATCATTGGTACAGTTAAACTGATATGCATATTGCTAGGGTGATTACTAAAAGCAGTGTCTGTATTGAGTCAGTGATGTTATTCTGTGGAATGCTGGCTGTTTAGTTACTGTGTATGTATGGAGTTAATAGTTTCTTGAATGACTAAGCAAAGGTACTCTTGAAAAATTTAGAAGTATCCCAACCTGATGAAACAAATGCCTACTGTCCCCTGATGTCAAAATGAGGGGTTTTGCTTGCACAATCCAGCCTTCCGTAGTTATGTTAATGACATGCCTATCATTGATATGAACAATTTCAAATTGTAGGATCATTTGGATTGGAAAAGACCTTAAGATCAGAGTTCAACCATAAACCCAACACTAAATTAAAAATGAATTGAAGTGAAAGTCAACATAAGGCAGATGGGGTATGGCCTGAGACTGACACAAACAGAAAGGTAAAAGCTGTTCATATTAAAAATCACTGATCAGAAGACCATGCTCCTGAGATATAGTACTAGACAGAATGAAATTAATCTAACCAGAATAAATATGCTCTGTTATGGTAAAACAGATGAGTTTCGATCCTAAATTAATTTCAACATGTTGGTTAATAAGCTAAATTTCCTTAAAATTTACAGAACTCAAGCACAGTAAGCTTGTCAAAAGCATGTCACTTCTGGCTGACATGCCACAAAGTTGATGACTAACAGGTGGTGATGAGCAAATTCTGAAAATAGCTTTCAGCTCTTTTTGACTATGTAAGTAGCTCTACTTTCCAAAGCTCAGGACCAGAAACCTTCACAGGTTTTTTTTTTCCCTCCATTTATAGACTATTTAGATGAGCTCACAGTTATGTGGCAGAAGCTAGGGTTTCTTTTTTTCAGCTAGGCTTGCTTGTTTGAAAGCCACTATTTGTACGAATAAAAGGAGTATTTAGGAACTGACAATCTTAAAGCCATATGGAGCAGTACAGGTATGAAGATAGGAAGAAAGGTTGGTGAGCAGGTGGGATGGGGCAGGAATATACCTACAACTTTATTAGTATTATAATGGTTAAAACCTTATTCACACTCTTGTATGAAATTAGGGCAAGTGATTACTGATTTACTGTTTTCATTATAAAATTCTCTTTTATCTTCTATCTATAAAAGATCCTCTTTCTTTTACTAGCATTCTTCATGTTCTTCAATTTCCTTGTAGCTTATGCATTTTCTAGTCTTCTCCATCCTTAGGATATTAAGTTAAAAGATCATAGATCTTCATATAAGCATGAAGGAAGAAGTTAGCAGGATTTAAAAATATTTTTATTGAACTGTAAGTTATTCTTACAAGTCAAAACTCAAAATGTCTGGTAAAAATTATTATTCATCCTAGCACAAGAGGAATTTTCAGTAAATTAATATCTGTCTCAGGGTATTAGTCCAGTACTAGCTCTTTACACAGGTGTGAAGTGCATCTGCTTAGCTAGCTTATCTCCCTGACATTTGTACAGTATTCATACATAACTGTTTGAGAACATATGCATAAAGCTTTGGAGAAAAAATAATTTTCTTTTTCCAGTTTTTGCTAAAAAATAATTTATTCTGGCTAAAGGTCACTGAATCTTACCTGTTAGTATGACTGTTTGTGTCACAATATGGCAATAGATGGAAAATAGAGCATGACATATTTTTTAGAAAGGAAGACTATTTTATAAACAAATCAAAGATCCGCTTAATAACAATAATAATAATAAATTTAAATTCATTTTTGGTGTGGATTTGAGGTGGGATGTGATATTTTCCTTTCATTTATATTTAATTACATTAACTGGAATAGGCACACATGATCAGATATAGATTCTTTTGCTGCCAGAGGAAAAATTTCTATTTATTTCAATAGCAACAAAGCAATCTCAATTTTCTTTGCTGTTGGCTTCTCTTCCTAAGTGAAATTAACCCATTTGGGTAGAACATAAAAAGTTTGCAAAGAAGAATGTTGCATATCTTGGGTAAATCAGTGGTACATTGGTTTCAGAGAAAACTTGGGGGTGTTTTTATGATCAAGATTGACTGCATTGGAATAAACATGAATTCTTATGCATCAACAGATTCACATGGCCAAAAGCCAGTGATTAGTTATGAAGATGTCATGATCCACACCAAATCCAAAAGCATGGTTTAGATGCATAATATTAATAAATATTATAAATAAACATACGGCTTTCATATGTTTGTAAAAACTAGCTTGAGAAAATGCATGCCTATTAAAAGAAAGAAGAATGGGTTAAAAAAACTCTAGCTAATAAAAACCCAAACAAACCAGGAGAAAACCTATGGATTTGCTTCTTGCTAAAATACATTTTCATTAGGTTAATGGTTCAGCTGTTGTTTGCTTGAGTTTATAAGAATAAATGGATTTTTATCTTACTCTTCTACCAAAGCATGACTCATATTAAAAAATAAGTTTGGTGCTCTTTAAAGTTACTTTCTAAGGGCCTTTTTTATTAGGATGGACCAAATTTCCAGGTTACATGATGTTCGTTTTGTGTCTTCACACACAAATTTTTAATATTATTATTCCATTCATGCCATTCAATTTAAGGCCTGAGTAAAATATTTTTTTCAATTTTTATGTCATTTTCATTGTCAGTTCTGCAAAACGGAAGAAGAAATTCCGTGGTGAAACACTCTCCCTCAATTAGCTCTTTATTTTATAGCTACCATTCCTGCTCACCCCACATATAATTAATGGAAGCAAAGGTAGTAAAATCGAGTAATACTTTATAGTCTTCCTTTTTATTATTTTATCTGGTGCATACCAGTCATATTTGTCTCTTTCACATAGTCCATAATTTTAAAAGATTAGTCAGTGCACAATTCTGCCAACTGTGTAATATTTTATATTAATCTCTAGAACCTGCTAGAATAATTTATAGTTCAACTCCTAGCATCTGGACAGAGTCCCATTTTCTACATTTAGTCCTTATATCAATAGTATTATCTACTTTTTGATGTATTTCATGTAAAGGACATAATCCAGATTTCATAAATAACATAAAAAATATATAAATAACTTTTCTTCATCTCCATATTTTGACAAAATTCTTCTAAGTTCAGGGAATTTTTCACCAAAAATATTCTAACCCATTCATTTTGTGATCTTCTCAAGTGGCTTGCTGTCACCATCTGCTTATGGTCCAAAGTATCCTCAAATTCTCTGAGTCCTTTTCTTCAATCCCGTTATTACCTCCTGCGTTTTAGGCCTCCTGTTCAACTTCTTATGACTAAACTTTTTAAGGTTACTCCTACAGTAGAATACTATAAAAGGAGAGAAAGTTAGATGCTGATTATTTTAGTTAATCGAATTTTGATTTGAAGAGATTTATTAATCTCTTCACTGTTTGTGTTTGTCTGTTTTTGGCAGATTTTTTTACCTTTATCTTTTCCTTCTTTTTACATCCTAAGCTGTTTTATTTTGGAAAATACTTGCATAATTGCCATTATTTCCAGGACTATTGTTTCACTATCTTTTTTGTTATCAGTCTTTTAGTCATACAGGTATTTCTAACTCAGAATAGGGTGCACTGGAAGCCTGATAGCACAGTAAAGATAATAAAGAATCACTCTCAGGTTTTGTGTTGTAGCTGTGACCCAAGAATTGTCCAAAGTCTCTGTTTTTCCCAGCCTGGCACAGAAGAACAGCTCAAGACCTCTTTGTTCTTGTGTTCAAGGACTTGTTTATTGTTTGTTATCTAGAACATTGTGGCTCTGGCCTGCAAAGATCTGTCTTGCAGGTCGAGTTGGAGCAGACTGGATGCCCTCTGGGTGGTGTTTATCTTTTATATTAAAATCTACGTATTAGTTATTTACAATAATTTTCCAATACCTATCAGCTATATTAGACAGTGTACCTCTATTCTAAATCAATCAAAAAGTGTCACCATCGCAGCAGAAGATGGAGGCTAAAAGACCAAGAAGAAGGGCAGGGACCCTCCCTAAATCCTCCATCTTTGCCCCTTAAGCCCCCATTATAAAGCCCCTAAAATCTACATTTTCACCCTGTGATAAGTTAACTATCTCTCCACTCAAACTCTAGTGCCTTGTAATTCTTCATACAAGGTTGGTAATTTTTTCCATGGGCTCAAGTCAAATGCACAGGTGTTTTTGAGTCTGTTCCAGGGTCTCTGAGACCCCTGCCATGGTCCCTGATCACTCAGGTCAGTCGGAGGAATGTTCTGGGTTCTGACAAATTACCTGTAGAAATATCATTCTGATTTAGAATGTTGTAGACAATTTTCTTCACATCTTGCTGTGTTGCTCATTAAACTCCTTCATTTAGGAGTTCTTTCTTTGTCTTTTTTTTTTCACCTGCCAGGAATCTGATTTTTGTTTGTGTTCATAGTTGTGATCGATAGTTTATTATACTTCCTAAGTGGAGCAGTAGCCATAACTTGCAGTTTCTAATTCTATATATTCAGAGCTGTCCATTCTATGAAGGGCAGCATTTTTAATACACAAACTAGACACTTCATATCAGCTGTATATGTTTGGGGTTACTAAAAAAATTCCCTAAAAATACTTCAGCAAGCTCTTCAATTTTTGAGATACTTAGGTCAACACAAGCAACCACTACCTTGCTTTGAGAAATGGAAAGTTTAATCTCATAAAAAATCAAGGAGGAAGTATTTTCTCATAGTTACAAAAATAGATGATGTATATGTATGCATTCATTTCTATAGCTAATTATTTTTTCCCATAGTATGTAATAGATAAAAAAGTTAAGTACCTAAAAAACAAAAGGAAGTTTTTATGAATACTAATATGATGAAACTTACATCTCTGAGGGACAAAAATATTCAAATATTTCACTGTAACATGATGAGAAGTCTTAGGTAAATGCACAGTAAATGAAAACTGGAAATTGTTTCTTTTTTCATTATGAAGCATTTTTTGTTTAAAGACTATTAGAGGGAACAAAGAATGCTAAGCAGTTACTAAACAGTAAAAAATTCTGGAAGAAAAGTATTGGTAATATCACTGGACAGTATTGACTGAAATTAAAATGAAAAATTGAAATTGAGTTTCACTGCTCTTGGTTTTTTATCTCTCTTTCAAAATTCTTTTGTATTCTGAATGAACTCAATTTCAAGTCAAGCAGAATATACTCCAGCCTTCTCTGGAGATCCACAAAAGAGTAGTTACATGGTTCATCCTGTGGAAATGCAGATGTACTTATTTATTTACTTATGTTTTAATTCAGCTGAAATTTGCACAGAGCCTTGATCTCTATCTTTTTCCTTTTTTTTCTATTGTCTTACAGCTTGAGATATAACTGTAGGTTTCCATCTTTATAATAAACCACAGCATAACAGCGAAAAGAGGAAAAGATAAAATCTTCCATGCTAATTCTTGTAAACCTCCCAAAGAATTAAATGGAAAACTGAGTATTCAGCAAAGTGTATCTGTAAAAAAAGGATGTCATAGACAAAACAAACATATGATTTTATGTAGTGAGCCCTGTAAAATTCCTATTATGTTAAAATATTGGTGAAAGGGTCTCTAGGAATCTCCAAATTTCCTAACATTTTACCAGAAATATCAATATATTCAAGGCTCAAACACCATACAGCTGAAAAATGCTCCAGAAATTATCAGATTATATCTACATCTATAACTGGTAAACAGCTCCATGCAGCTAAACTTCAAACTCAACCAAAACTGACATCTTACCATGTGATTCCCTCCACTCATAAAGATAAATATTTAAGTGTTTCCTCCTGTCTAGCTTTGCTGACAAGGATTGGTCTGTATAAAATATGCTTCAAGTCTCAGCCATTAGCATATGGAAAGCAGGTGTGCAGGAAAGCAATCATGTGGTATCCTTTAGCAACTCTTCAAGTCCATATTGGCATTCATCAAAGAATAAGAAGAGAAAGCAAATATGTGCTTCATGGCACAACTTTTACACAGAAATCCTGTGGAATTTCATTGATGTTTCAATCTACAATACTCATTCAAGCATCTTTTCCTGCCAACACTTTTGGATGGTTAATTTAAAACTTGTCAACATACACTTGGAGGTTAGGTGAGATGTTAAAATGCACCTAAAGTTTCTGAAACTGAATTTCATCCTGGATATTCATTGACTACAGCTGGGATATAAAAACCCTGAGCTTAATTCAACTACCTAGTTGAATTAAAAGACTTAAGGCACAAGACCTAGGGATCTCTGGGGCAACCTAACTTTTCTGGATGAAAAACTAGAAGCCATACTGGGTGACACTGGCCATCACAAATGGTCATATATATTTGACCGTACCATTTGTCAAGCCTGTAGGTCACAAGTAGGCATTTTTATTTAAGCATTTTAAAGTAGTAATTATAGTCTTGAGATGAAGCCTGCCCTAAGTACTGAACTAACAAGAACTTACTGTGTCAGAATATTTTGCTATATATTTACATTCATGTTAAATGTTTTCACAAACTTGAGAGAAATGTGACTCTTTATTCATGTCTGATCTGTATGAGAATTTTGCAGACAGTGGCTCCAGATGTTAGAAGATCCCTAAATGTGTCTCAAGAGTGTTTTGATCCCTTTCTGTGAAACTTAATGCAGCCTGATTTTCAGAGTCAAAAAGGTGCCTTTAGCCTTGAACCCTACATAAAGTCATTGTTTAGCAGTGCCTATCAGAACGTAACTTAATTTAACTTGCCTGTAATCCACTGCTTGTTCAGAGACGTAAAACTGAACTGGCAATATCACTGTAATTTTAATAATAAATTAGAGGCTAAATACATCTTAGAAAGTAATTTATCTTTGGGGCCTCTTTTGGCACTTAATCTCAAAAGCTTTCCCATCCCAGAAGAGTGTCTTCACCATTGAATCTGGTTTCCTCTTTCTCCATGTCACTGCATAGGTGAACTCAAGTGGGAAGAGAATATAGGAAGACTCTAGTCTGCCTTCCTTCTTGATACAGAGCATCTGTGGGTTCCAAAGACATTTCTTTCCAGTTGGGTCTTGAAACTCCCAAGGCACAATCTCTCTGGGAAACCTACACTGTACAATGGTCTTCAAGACCTCAAGCCCTGGTCCCTCAATTGTCCCTCACAGAGCAAGTGCTCTGCTCTGTTCTGGTGGCCTTCTGCTGAACTCACTCCACTTTATTGATGTCTGTCCTATCTGGAGGAACACCAAACTGGATGCAGTAATATTGATGTGACCTAATAAGTGTGGGCTAAAGGAGATGATAATAATTTCCTTGGACCTGCTGTCTGTGCTGCTGTTAACACAATTCTGTGTGCTGTTGCTATTTCTGTTGACAGGACACATTGTTGACTCCAGCTCACTCTCCTCAGGGACTTTTTCCCAAAGCTGTTCCCCAGGTTGTCTGTACCACTGTTGAATTTCCTGATGTTCCTGTTGGCCTATTCCTATAGTCTGTCACAATTTCTGTGGCTGACAGGGGCCCCAGCCTCACATTGCCTAGTCATTCCTCTCTACAGTCAAAAGAAAGCTTCATGAGAAGTGAACTGTGTCTTCACCAGATACTTGACAAAGATTTTGAACAAGATACATTGATGTTTACCAAAACATTGCTAGAGTTAAGTGTTAGTATTCTGAAATATTTTGAAAATAGATGGAATTTTTTTATGTAAAGTAGTCTACTTTCGCACACAGTGATGTCTGAAATTTATAAATATGTACATGTTTTAATGGAAAATCCCTAATATAATTTAATGAATCATAACATTTTGATTTGGAGCACGAAAACATAAGTAGCTTAATTCAAACTAAGAAAATTATGAAAAGCATGCTAAGCATTCCTAAGAGATGTTCAGAATGTAATGATGCACTATTCAGACAAGTCAGCATTAAAGCTATACTTTTTGAAATGAAAATCTGGAAAAATATTTTGGATCATTTGTAAAGATTCTTTACATATTACACATCTGTTTTAAAGTCTCAACTTTAATACCAATATGCTGGTGAAAGGAAAATTAGGAACCAAAAGACAATGAAGGAAACAAGACACGAATAAAATAATTTTGCAGTTTAATTCATGAATTAACTTGTTTTCCTCCTACTTGCTACCTTCTAGATTCCTGCAACTTTGACAGCATGAAGTCCTCAGCTATTTCATTACATGTCACTGCATGGATTGGTGCTAGTATCAAATCATTAAATCATAATAAATCTTTGAAAAGCTTTTTTTCCAGATAGAAACTACACTGCTTGGTAGATTTCATTTATTTAAATCTGATGCTTCAGCATCTGTAAATTATTCTTGAATATCTTAATGTATTTTTGGTGATGTAGTCAATGAACATATTCTTATAGTGTTGCCAGAAAGCAACATAGGCATCAACATTAAGGTTATATCAGAGACCTGCAAAATGTCTAAGTAGATTAGTTCTACACAACAGTCCTAAATCATTGAGAGGGTTTTGGATTACAAATGTAGAACAATTAAAAAACCCTCTATGAAATGCTTCATTATTTTCACATAGAAAATAAGGCTCTTAAGCTACTAAATGTTATTGTTTGATCTGTAAGATTGTACTTCTGATTTTGCAAGTGCTTTTAAAAGGCATTTTTACTCTAATTTTTTAAAAATATGTTTACACCAGATACTTGAATTTAGATTTCTCTGCTCAGCTATATACTTCTCTTGGTAAATTGGTCACTTTAGGCTCCCTTTGAAAACAGTGGGAAGTTTTATATTTATATATTATATCTACTTCTAAAGTAATCTTACAAAACAGGTGGTTCAGAAACACTTACTTGTTTTGCAATGACTACAAATAATATTTGATTAGTCAGATATAGACATCTACATTACACTTGTCTAAAGCCAGGTGAGATGAATCCCACCTCAGCTTAAAAAATCAATGAAAATTTTAATGTAGTCATGTCTTGTGTCCTTCTGGAGCAGGAGTAGGAATTGTTGGAAATAAATTAATTAAGATGGTAATAAATAAACACGTGTTACATAACTTTCAAATTGAATAGCTATTAGCTCTACAGACTGTTGCTAGAATTTATTAAACCTTCTGCAACAAGCACAGTTCTTCTGTGTTCTTTCCCATCCATTTCACTCACTATTTGAAGAAGAAAGCATTATTTCAAAATCTCCTGAAGTTTTCTGTAAAAACAATACCTAATTGTTAAAAACATTTTATTCCAGCATTTTCATCTCCACTTTCAATATGTAGCATTCAGAGGTGGCAATGAGCAAGAAATCAGTGCTGCGATATAACTTTAGTACAAGAGCAAATGTTTCAGTAATATAAAATGAAAGATGATGTGTGGAAACATAACGGTTTCATGTATCAGGCTGCTAATGCCAACTTTTAGGTGTATAAAATAGTTCGTTGAACCCAGAAAATCTAGTAGAGTGAAACATTTCCAAAAGTACAGGATGACCTTGCACAAACACAGCTTGACTACAGATGTTATACTTCTTCTCAATACACGGTGTTTTATATAACTAGTAATCTATTATATCTAAACAAGCAAAACTTTCAAAATACTGAGGTAAATTCATTATCATTAAAAATTGTTGATACTAATATTAACATATAATTAAAATTTGTCTTCTTCATTTATCAGTTTAGCTCCTGCAGTGTTTCAATAGTTTGTTCCGTCCAACTCACATGCCTAAATTATTGCCTTATATTCTAAACCATTTAAAATCACACTTCTCTTGGAAGCCAACAGACTTCAAAAGTGAGAACAATGGCTTGAAATAAGTTCTTAAGTTTATTCACTCAGTCAGACACAAGTCCAAAATATGGAGAAAAGTACTGATATAGAATTCTTTATACTTGACTATTCGTCATTCAGAAGCTAAATTTTGATAATGTATAGTGACTAGCTAACATATTTGTTAGTTATACAAATGTAAATGTAAATGTAATAGAAGTAAGAGGGAATAAAGACATTGATATCATTATATAGGAAGGATCACAGAGTGACATCATTGAAGGTTGTGTGACATAAGGCTCCTGTGTAAAGTGATAATTAAAAGTAATGCATGCAGAGTCAGCCAAACTGAGTCCTCCTGTTTGTGCTCATTGTAGAATATGTAACTACCAAGTGGGTTACAAGTGATGTCTATTGAAACTGGTAATTTGTACAGTATTCATGATATCAGCCTAGGCCTCACAGCTAGGATCTACAAACACTCAAACCTTTTTGAAAACAAAACTGCATACCAGATAGGGAATCTCTGAGAGCACTAAATATCTCTCTTTAGGCAATTCTCCTATGAAACCTACCTTAAATGTCATTGATATCTCCAGGAGAGTCTTTATAGTTACATAGTTGTGATATCTATATAAGAAATTCTATATATTAGCAGTGAGTATATTTTTGCCTAAGTTACAACTAACATTTTAAAATGTAAAGCAAAGAACTGTGTTTTATACATATTTCCAGTTACAAAGCAAACTTGAGAAAACATAGCCATAGATTTTTACGAATAGGTTTGACTAGAAAATATTTTTTCTGATAATCATGGCCTTAAACTTGTATCCACTAATTCCTAATTAAAATAATTTAGTTTCTTCTTGAGTGAAAATTGGATGAAAAAATACCTAATCTTTTTTCTTAAAGTATTTTATTACAGTTCTTAAATATCTTGAGTGTCTTTCCTATTTCTTTTTTTCACTTTTAAAAACCAAACTGTTTTACCATGACCTCACTGGAATAGAAATCTTAAATGTGAAAGATATTTCAATTTAAAATGGACATTGTTATTACCTTTTGAAATGTAACTAACATGTTCTTGATCTGATGCCTGCTGTGAGACACAAAGCAATTGTTCTCCAAAACCAACCTATGTTATTTTTTTTCTTCAATGTCATTTTAATAAGCACATTATGTCAAGTCATCCTCTGGAACAGTGAATGCATTAGTTCTATACTCATTTCCAGCTTTTCTGCCTATTATTTATTTTTCTTGTCAACCAAGAAGCTTTGACAGATATAAGGGAAAATACAGTATTTTCTGTACAAACATGCTTTATTTATTTTTTGATATAGCAAGTGAAAATGGAGTGTCCACTTGAGAAGATCAAGGTTCAGTGCAAAACTGAGTTTTCAAAAGACTGAACATTTCCCTCTAGACTGCAGAGAGAAGCAGACAAATATAGTCAGCTTAGCTATGTCAGAATTATTTCTCAGATGATTAGAAAACCCTAATTTAATCTGGATCAAGCTACTCGAATGAACCCAAGGCCTTATTTCCTGCATTAGGTGCATCCAGTCTCAAATGCAAAATAGGATTGATGATGATGAATCATTCCATCATTTAATATGAGAGATTTTGAAGCCTATTCCTTCCAGAGGAAAAAAGAAAAAAAAAACAAAACAAAAAACAAACAAACAAACAAAAAAAAACAAAAGAAAGCATACCCACTGTAACTTGGATTGTTTTTCTTTTTTTACCATCATGAGAATATGTGAAAATCTACTTTTTCAATATTTTTGTGATACACTTCTGTGTTACTTAGATGAGTCCTGACCAATGTTTGCCATTTAAACCCTGCCATTAATAAAAATGTTATTTAAAATGAGATGAGACAAATGAAATTGCACAAAGTAGCACATGTTTTTTACTGTGTAAATGTATGAGAGACTTCATTTTAAAGGTACCAATGAAAAAATATGACTGGAAGTTTCAGGGTAGAAAATACTGAACATATTATGTGCCATTTTATTATTTTTATTTCATTATAGTTGTGAGAGATGGAACTCAAATTAGTCACTGAAAAATGCTTTGTACACATCTGGAACCTCCACGACAAACAGCTTTCCAAATAGTAGCACTCTTTGTTTTGAGATAGTTATGGTAAGCAAAGTGCCTTGAATGTTTTAAGATGTATCCTTCATAATAGTAGAAAATGCCAAGGGAGAAATCAGGATCCTATTAAACACTGTTTTCAAGGGAGTTCTTTTATGAGCACCTTTATTTTACGGACAGTTTTGGGGGTTTTTATATTTATGATTTTAAACTTTCTTTGTAAGCTTTTAATTACTTCACAAAAGTGACTTCATATTACATTATTCAGTTCCGAAAACTCAGCTTGTTTCTAGATTTCTATGAAATCAAAGAACCTGTGTATCTATCCACTAATGCTTTTCTTTTGTGTGCCTGCCACAGAACAGACAACTCTCACTTTGCTCAAGCACTGCTTCTTCCCTGCAGTCTGAGTTGTCCATCTGACACAGCTGTTTATTTCAAAGGCCATATGGGATTTGAAAGGGAGAGTTTTGTGCCTCCGTGGGGAAACAGAGGCCCAGCTTCAAGTCCGTACTGCAACCCCATAGGGACTGTGTGGTCTGAGCAGTAATTGAGCTGACTGGCTTCTGTGAGGAGCTACACCCTCAGCTGCAGTTCCTGCCAAGGCGGATTGAACCAGGCAAATTTTACGGGATGTGGTAGATATAAGGATGATTAGCAATCATCATCCTTGTAGGAGATGGACAAGGTGGGAAGACGTATACCATTTTATAGTCAAATGTTTGCCAGTAGTAAGTAAAATTTTTGTATTACCCAAAAAATTTTACTAAAGAACGTTTGTCTGCAATTACTTTGATTACTTGGCTTATTCTACTCCAACTTGCCAAGTAATGCATTTGAATGCATTTAAAATTCCTTTAATGAAACCTTTCTCTTACCTCTAAAGATAAGTGCCTTTTAGATTGTAAGCTTTTCAGAGCAGGGACTAAGCAATTTTATTGTGTATGATTGTGGAGCCTTTTACACCATGAGCCCTCCTTGAAAGTTGATTTTAATCAGCAATAATAGCACTGTGCAAATTCTTAAAATTTAGCTTTACTGGGAATTTTCCACTGCAAAGAAAATGACAAGTGAAGCTTACTCTGATGAATAGCAGCAACACAGAAAAGCATCAGAATAATTGTAATGGCTGAGTTCTGCTGGCTGCTGTGTAATGTAATGAAGTCAGTGCCTGCTGTGGCCAGATAAATCATGTATTGCTTTACAGTTTGCAGCTGGACTTTTTAGTCAGATTACTTGCAACAGTGCTGCTCCCATTATGGCCATTATGAACAGCACATTCAAAAAATAAATAAATACACAATATGCTAATGTAATTTTGTGATGATTTAATAGCAGCATGCAAAATGTGCCCAGTTGCTGCTGGGGGAGGCACAGGAAATCTTACTGCTTGCCAGAACAAGATGATCTATCAATCTTTATACTTCAGTTACCCAGGGTCAAAATAAGAATCTTATCAGATTTTTCTTTTCTCCTTCTGTGATTTTTGGGATTAATACCCGGGGGTAGAAAACATTTGATGGTGTTTTTAGTGCAAAATTAAGTGTAGGATGAAGACTTCCATCATTTTATCACCCGCAAAGGCTTTCAGCCCATTTAGAATAAGTAGAGCCTTTCTATAGACTTCTCAGGGCACAGTTTTCTCTAAGCTAAATATCCTCTGACTATGTGAATTCAACAGCTACTTGCAGGTAAATTTCATGAGAGGGCTACAAGACTAAACAATATGGAATTCCTACAAATTTTACACCACTGTAGCTGAACACAGTTTTTCTATTCATGCAGTGAAAAAGTAGTTGTATCTCAGCTTATTACCAAACAGGCAGGAGAGAGATGGCCTGGCAGCATCTAGCTAGGCTGGGACAGCCATATCTTCAAACCATTCATATCATATATTTCCATTTCTTCAAAAATGGGACATAAAAAAAATATTTTGTGCTTTCTCAGTTTTTAAAAGGTGATGTTTCTTGACATCTAAGCCAGATCCAAGGGAGTTTTATACTTAGTCCTGTATAGCATAATGTTACTAATCCCGTGTAAATTTAGATAATTTCATTAATATAGATCATGTGTAGATTCATTTGCTGAGTTTTGTAAAATGACAGAGGCCTGAATTTTTGTAATTTCTTACTTGGGATCTAAAGAGAAAACACTGGTGTAGTGTAAACCATTGTTATTTTTTATAGCAGCATTGATATTTGTGTCAGTTTTCCTATACCTAGATACAGAACGAGAACTGGTTCTCTTCCTGTGTTCACTCTTGCAGGAACAAAATCTCTATTCTAATATTGCTCTTTTAAAATTAACAAACTTGAGTAGTCTGAAACCACTTTAAACACCTAGAATAACTACATTTTTTCCTCATACATTAGAGCCCATACTTACATGCACTTCCATATTAGAGAGTCAATGTTTTGATGGGAATACAAGAAAAAAGAGTATTGATTGAGAAAATTCAACCAAAGATATGCTTATGCTTCTGTCAATCATTCTTACAAGCTGAAAAAGCATTCTGAGGGGCAGAATTCTTTTCGTTGAAACTCTCACAGCTTCTCTTTCTGCTGAATTTAAGTTTCATTTAGCACCTAGGCCTCGCAAAACACCGGTTTACATAGATAACCTTTTTTGATCTTCAGGAGGTGTTTTTCTTGTGGCAATCCTGAACTGCTGCTGCAGTTTGGAGAAGGAACATGAGCTCTTTCTCTACAACCATTTCTTCTGTATCACCAGGTGATTCACAGTCCTCTCTGTGACTGTAAACTTTGAGCCTGACCTTCATGCGGCTTACTTGGTCAAAGTGATTTTATCTTTCAGGTGCTGAATAAAAGCATATCAAGACTTTCCATCTCCAGAGTTCACTAAGATCTGTCATAGATATGTGCATTTTTTTAGCAACAGTCCGGTTTTGAATGTTGTTTATATTTCAGTAGGGTCAAGCCGATTTTTGGATCGAGTTGGAAGTAGGTCAGTGAAGCAGTAAGAATTATCAGAAGCTGAAATGTGTCAACAGAATGTGACAGTAAATATGGGGCACTGCAGAACTGTCAGGGACTATTATCAGTTGGTAGAAGTAGAGGTAGAGGGGCTATTCCGAATAAACAGAGGAACTGCTACTGTTACTGGGAATAGCTGCTATTTTCATCAAGTCCAGCAAAATTCTGGAGAAAAAAGTTTGTCCCTGATCCTGAGAAAAGAGTACTTAGGAAATAAAAAGCTAAGAACTCAGTGCTATGTCTAGTTTCCTAGAAAACAGCTTTTGTTATGTGTGAAGTTTTTCTGGAGATAATTTTCTCAGAGAAATGGTGAAGCCTGCCAAATAACACCACTTTCTGCAATGTGTTTGAATTTGCTACCTTTGACTTTGTCTCTGCAATTTTCATTGCATCTGCATTATATACAACAATAACAGATGACAGTTCATGTCTGCCTATAAAATTCTGAAAATAATAGCTCAAAACAACTGCATCTCAAACATATTTGAGAAGAAAATTACAGAACTTGCGCTCCACAGATGTTATTCCTGCCTTTAATGCACTGCTGCTCAGATGCAGAAGAGCTGAGTGCCATATAAAACCTTGCAGAGAATGCAGTTGGGATATCCTCAAATGGAGTGCAATCCCATTCAGAAATGCAAAACAAAACCCATGCTCCATTTAACCTCCAGTAAAACCCTTAGAATACGACTGAAGTGGAGCTTGAATGATATACAGGAAAGTCTTTTGGCTCTCTGTAGCAGACTGAATTACACCCGTGGTGATTCAATGACAGGCCTAGCCTATTGTCATTCATAGTGAAGTGACTAATAATTTCTTGATAATAGTGCCACTTGTAAATTGAAGTGCCTCTCAATCACAATGATAAATAGCAAATCATAATCAGTCATGTATTTCCACATAAAGAATATACGTTTTAACTTGGCTATATTCTTTATTTTATGGCTGCGAAGAAAAGCTATCTTATATACAATAGTGCCACGACTGCTTGATGTATTTTCATTTATTATGATGTTGATCTTTGTTTTTGTTTTTTTTTTCACTCTGGGTGCTATTGAAAATAATTATAAACAAAAACAAACAAGCAAAAAGAAAAAAAGAAGACAGGGAAAACCTTGAAAATAAAGCGTCTATACTTCTGGTGATTTTGACAACCTTGACAAATCACAATGAGAAAAGATATATTAAACTGTCATGCTGAAGTTTTCCCAAGGAATAAGGAAGAAAATTCAATGGGGAATAAGACTATTTCTTTTATTTTCACTTGTTTTCATAAAACCAAACAGAATATTGAGGACAACATGCAAAGAATAGTATTCAAAATTACTTTCTCAATGATCTTTTACTTGTGTGTATATCCTGGATTTTTTAACTTATTTTTATGTTTTTGGTTCCTGCTAATGGAACAGTCAGTAATACAAATCAGAAAGCTTTAAGACAGATTAAACTTTTAATTATTTTACTCTTTTCAGTAACATAATCATAATAAATAACTGGAAATTGATTGATTGAAAAAAAAAGTAAAGGAAAACAATGAAAATAGATAACTGGTGAAACTCTACTCAGACCTATCAAGGTCTTATTATAAACATTTTGAATATCTGTTTCTCATTTAAAGCATTTAAAAGAATCTTTTTGACTCTTTAGTCATTATCAAAACCTATTGAAACAGCTAAAGATTTCAAAGTTCTATTAAATTTTCAAAAGAACCATGTCATGGAGAACAGTGTGTATTTGAATCTGACCAAACATTGCACAAGATTGCTATAGGCAAGGTGCCTATGACATGATTTGCTTCAGCAATAATTTTGACCATGGCTATGGTTTATCTTTCTAGTTAAACAAAGATCTAAAGAGCTGTTCTTCATATTTATCTTTGCTTCAATGTTTATGTATTTCCTTCTATTCCCACATTATTTTTAATTTATTTTTAAGTTATTATTTTTACTCCTACTATTAAAAATAATAAATTAGAAAGCAAGAGTGAAGGGCTGAACTGCAACTCTTATTAATTGTTTTTTAACATTTTGAGGATATTCTGTATTCATTTCAGTTGCCTGTACAGAAACATATACTGTGTGTTTAAATACCCCTGGGTAACTTGCCTGTGCTTCAAGCTCTGTTAAAAATCAGCACATAATGCCTGGTCGGTCCTGCTTGTTACCTACAAGGTTTGTCTCAGATAATGCCTGCCATCTTAAATGAAAACAGATGCCTGGGTATAGACAATGAAAGCTCACCTGTAAATCCATATGAGCTTTACTTTCTACAAAAAATGCTGGTGTAAGATTGTCTTCAAAAACACCTTAAAAAAAAACCAAACCAAAAAAAAAAAAAAAAAAAAGTGCTCTTTGCACAGACTGTGCAAACAGATAGGAAATATCCAGAGAGCAGTAAATCAGATGTGGTCCATAACCACTTAAGTCCTCTAAAGCTTTTGAAATATTTCACTGGCAATAATTTCAGCAGTGGGTCAAAGGATGTCCTCATTGATTACATCTTGGCTGTTGACAAGCTATACCATAATTTTAACATTGTTCTGCCTTTTCTGCTTGCAGTATTGCTAAATGTCCATAAATAGAAAACCTCTCTTTATATGAAAAAATTGCTCCTTAAATCTCTTTTTTGTATTGTTATATACAAGCAATGAAAGTTAATATGACAGTTTAAAGTATCAGCAGGTACTGATAAATTTTGTTTACAAAATAGATAGAACTTTAAGAAATTTATGATCGTTTCTGGATGGTCATAAATTATGGCAGTCTCCTCAATAACAATACCTTGCCACAGGAACCCAATACAAATATATTCTGCTTTTCATTCTTTTCTATTTTTCCACAAGACACTTTAAAAGAACACCTTAAAGAAACCCTGTAGTTTCTAGTTTCAAGTTCCAAAAAGTGAAAATGGACCTGAGATAGAGGAAAAATGTTAGTGTTGGCACTGTTGATTGCATACAAATGTGCAAGATATATACATAGATAGATATAGATATAATATATAGAGATTTTTTTTCATCTTTATATGAAGGCTTAGAAAATAGAAAAAATGTGAGATGCAAACTAATGTTTGTAGTTTTGCAATCATCTTTCTGCGCATGAACTAATGTCGTCATACAAGAGAGGCTCTGTTTCTCTTTAACCTGCAAATTTCTTGAGTTCTACAAGAAGATGGAAACACCTTCATTCCCAAATTTCGCTCTAGCTTATCCTTAAGATATCGTTAAGATATCCTTATCTTAGTACTTAAGATAGTTTTCTCCCAGAATTTCAACAATCAAATCAAAGCATGTTTAAAAGAGAGCTGCATCAGGCTCTTCCTTCCTTGATTTCATGACATTGCACATAAGGAGTATTCTGTTAAGCTTGTATTATTCATAGGAGAAAATATGGATAAAAATATTTCAGTGGTGCCAGTAAGGATAAATATAAGAATCATGAAGACAATAATGCAGGTTTCTAAGAAACAATTATAATTGTTTCACCGTGAGATATACAGAAATAATTTTCTATTGAAATAATTAATTTTGTGACCAATACAAGAGGCAAATTTAAAACACCATTGACAAAAGAACAAAAAAATTGCAAACAGCTCCCTTCTTTTAAATAGAAGAATAAAACTATTTCTAGCATCATTAAAGACAAAACCATTTTAAGAGTATTTTTTGCAGTTACTCCAGGTTAGCAGACACAGTGGCAACGACTGATATGTAGACTTTCTCCTTAGTGTTAGTAGCTGCTTTCTTTCTTATTTTATATTCATTCTATTTTTCTTATTCCAGGTACCTACTGAAACACTGGAGCATCTGCATACTCATGACTTACATCTGTCATAGATTCCATGTGCTGCTGGAAGCCAAAAGTCTGTTTCTTTTCTCTTTCTGTGAATATTTTGATGATGATTAAAAAAAAAGCCAAAAAAACCAACTTGGGTCAATATGCTTCTTTAGGACATATATCTGCTAATTCTTCTTAAATTTGCTTCTTTGACTTAAAAGGTTCCAGCAGATCATAAGAGCAGAGAGTCTCAATGCTTTAGCAATTCTGGTGGCAACTGCATTGTCAACTGTGTGTAACTGCTATCATGAAATTACAACACTAGGAGATAAATAAAATACAGTGAGAGATTTTTGTGTGAAATAATAAATGCTGAAAGATTTTGTGTGTTTTTGTGAGCTTTGTGAGTTTCAGATTGAACTTCGGGTAAGGTGCATTGCTACATAACCTTGGTTAGCTGTCTCAGGGCTATGGCAAATCCCCAGCATCTGGCAGTGCCAAGGGATCTGTCTGGGGAAACTCTCCTAGAACCATAGACCATCCAAGCTAGAAAGGACACATCAGTATCATCAAGTCCAACTCCTAGCCCTGTGCAGGGCATGCCAGAATCACACCATGTGCCTGAGAGCATTGTCCAAATACTTGAGCTCAGGCAGGCTTAGTGCTGTGACCACTTCCCTGGAGAGTGGTCACTCAGAAACTTATATCTTTACTACTAAGTCTGCCCATTCATAACAGAATAAAAAGCTTAACAAATCCCATGAATTATCTACAATCTCTCTCCAGAGTACTTATGGGTCACTTTAGCTCTTGGCCTATAAAAGGAAGTGAGAAATCTGCTCTTTATTTTTTTCCATTATAGGGTAATTCTCATCAAAAGGACACGAGCTGAGCATTCATAATGAAAAAAAAAATATCCAAAATGATCTTTTACTTTCCTGAACACTGATTAATCACTAGTCACAGTTGTGTAACTGCTTGTTTTTGGAGTTTGTACACTTCCTGTAAGTAATTAATTATTCATTTAAGATATCTGCTGGAAAAGACATGAGAGTTAATATAACTGAGAGATAATAAAGCTGTAATTAGATTGGTCCCATTATTAATAAACATTTGGCTTAGATAATTTTTACACTAGAAGTGGTTTTGCTTCTGCTAATGATTAGAGAATTGGTGATATTTTTCTGTCCTTTCAAATTTATTGCAATTCATATGTAAATGCACTGAGAAACAATCTTAGCTCATTTTTTTTTTTCAATGAAGGTGTGAAAAATAACAAAAATCAAAACAAAACAAAATGACTTTGTACCAATCAAAACATTAAACTTCAGGGTCATATTTTCTCAGAAAGTGATAAATCAGACAGAACACAGGGTTAGGTCTATAGAAACAATAATATTCTGATTAAATAAACATTTTCATTAAATGGCTTGTTTAGAAGAGCAACCAGACCAACTTTTTATGCCCCCAATGAATCACAACAGAACCTCTTTCCCTCTACAATAGGACTTCATAAGATCACTTCTTCTAATAGAGAGGAGTTTTTCTCAGTGTCCGTTCCTAACAAAATGTTAGCAGACTGTAAATTATGTAAGATAGCTTATGATCTCCCACATAAATTACTATACTGAAGATTTATTACTTAAAGTAATTTCACTCTTTAGGCAGAAGACTGGTTTCAATGTGAAAGAAAAAAAAGTTTAATTTACTGTGTTAGGTTTTAACATAGCAGAAAATTTTTCATATGTGTTTCATATAGTAAAATATATAAAATGATAATCAAAACAAGATGAAATGATCTAATACAGTAAAACTAGATACTCAAACATATTTCCTTGTTAAATCTTTTAGTGATTTATACTGTTCAATGGATTAAAGAGATTGATCGTGTAGGTAATCAGTATAACCCACATTTGAAGTATCAATATATTCTTCTCTTTAACTGTATAAACATTATAATACATTATTGCAGTTTTGTGTCTGAAAACCATTAACTGTGACAATTTCAAATTTGTCAGTAAGTAAAGTTATAGTCAGTACATATATAGACAATATTGATTGTATTACATAAAAATACACACAGAAAGGATGAAAACAGAAAAATAAAAAAAAATAAAAAAGAAGACCATGATAATTTGGAAGGTTAATTAGATTCTGATGATCAAAAATACATATCTTTAAAAAGGTCTACTGAAAAGACAGTAGTGTCCTTCTCTCTTGTGGATGTTGAATTTTTTGCTTCTTAATGAAATTTTGATCCTCTCTGTATTATATTTATTTACCATTTTGTTATATTTACTACCTACACCTGGTAACTATTTACTGTTCACTGAAATCTTTTCCCCATAAAGTTTGGCCAAATTTTCAATTACATCATCTTTTCTCACTATCTTTATGGACGTAGTTCTTCTCTGTAACAGTCATTATTTTTTAATTTATGAACTAGCCAAAGCAGAACCCTGATGCAACTACAAAGTCATGTGCAAATATTAAATAAGTTGTAAAAATATATACTGTTGCAGTGCATGTTTAAAAGTTTATTATCAACAGTGGTTCATTCCAATGTACCCCTACATTTTCCCTGAGTTGGTGTATCCCTGAGTTGTATCCTCCCCTAAACTGCCCTTCATTTTTTCCCTGCCCTTTCTTCCAGCCCCTTCCCTGCCTGTCATTGTAACTCTGTCCCTTGCTCCTGAACATTCCTTGTCAATCCCACACTGGGCCAATCTCTGGTTGTACCTCCCCTTTGGAAATCCCCGAACCCTCGATGCCCCATTGGCCCATGGGACCTGTGTCCCTCCCAGGTGTTTCCCCGTTGGTTGATATATTGTGAACTCCGCCTGTTGCTCCTCCTCTCTTCCTACCCTGTTGGTTGAAGATTTGTATCCTCCCCTGAGACTTGCCCTATATAAAAACCCCTGTACACCTGTGTTTGGAGTTTTTTGTCACTGCTTTTGTCACTGAACCCTCGTTCTTCTTTCTTTCTCTCCTCTTTCTCTCTTTCTCTCTTTCTCTCTTTCTCTCTTTCTCTCTTCTCTTGTTTCTCTCCCTCCCTCCCTTCCCTTCTTTTCCTTTCTTTCCTTTCTTTCTTTTCTCTCTCTCTATCTCTTTCAACATGATCAGCATGAAATAATGTGCATGTGTGGGTAAAAAAATCAGTAGTTTTCTCACATTCCAATCCTACTTCAGTGCTCATCTCTACACAAATTTTTTTACCAGTCTTACATTTTTGATTTCTTTTCAGATACTATTGAGTATTTTATGGTTTTGTGCATCATAAGAAAGACTGAACTGTTGAAATGGTCAAGTTTTTTTTTGAAAGAATATTTAGAAATATATTTGGGCACAAATTTTATAAAATCTCAACTGAATTCTGAAGTAAAGTCTCCACAGATCATTACAATACTGTCAATTCCTTATTACTCTTTGGACAACCATTTATATGAAGAAGGTAAAAAAGTCTTCTGAGTTCCATATCTGTACTCTTCTGAATGGAAAGGATAAAAAGAGAGGTAATCTATTAAGGAA
Source organism: Sitta europaea (assembly GCA_013400255.1). NCBI lineage: Eukaryota > Metazoa > Chordata > Aves > Passeriformes > Sittidae > Sitta > Sitta europaea. The sequence goes on from VXBS01000178.1 coordinate 208,297, forward strand.
TTAAAAAAAAAAAAAAA
>VXBS01000178.1:208433-278149 GCA_013400255.1 Sitta europaea
AAAATCAAAACAAAACAAAATGACTTTGTACCAATCAAAACATTAAACTTCAGGGTCATATTTTCTCAGAAAGTGATAAATCAGACAGAACACAGGGTTAGGTCTATAGAAACAATAATATTCTGATTAAATAAACATTTTCATTAAATGGCTTGTTTAGAAGAGCAACCAGACCAACTTTTTATGCCCCCAATGAATCACAACAGAACCTCTTTCCCTCTACAATAGGACTTCATAAGATCACTTCTTCTAATAGAGAGGAGTTTTTCTCAGTGTCCGTTCCTAACAAAATGTTAGCAGACTGTAAATTATGTAAGATAGTTTATGATCTCCCACATAAATTACTATACTGAAGATTTATTACTTAAAGTAATTTCACTCTTTAGGCAGAAGACTGGTTTCAATGTGAAAGAAAAAAAAGTTTAATTTACTGTGTTAGGTTTTAACATAGCAGAAAATTTTTCATATGTGTTTCATATAGTAAAATATATAAAATGATAATCAAAACAAGATGAAATGATCTAATACAGTAAAACTAGATACTCAAACATATTTCCTTGTTAAATCTTTTAGTGATTTATACTGTTCAATGGATTAAAGAGATTGATCGTGTAGGTAATCAGTATAACCCACATTTGAAGTATCAATATATTCTTCTCTTTAACTGTATAAACATTATAATACATTATTGCAGTTTTGTGTCTGAAAACCATTAACTGTGACAATTTCAAATTTGTCAGTAAGTAAAGTTATAGTCAGTACATATATAGACAATATTGATTGTATTACATAAAAATACACACAGAAAGGATGAAAACAGAAAAATAAAAAAAAATAAAAAAGAAGACCATGATAATTTGGAAGGTTAATTAGATTCTGATGATCAAAAATACATATCTTTAAAAAGGTCTACTGAAAAGACAGTAGTGTCCTTCTCTCTTGTGGATGTTGAATTTTTTGCTTCTTAATGAAATTTTGATCCTCTCTGTATTATATTTATTTACCATTTTGTTATATTTACTACCTACACCTGGTAACTATTTACTGTTCACTGAAATCTTTTCCCCATAAAGTTTGGCCAAATTTTCAATTACATCATCTTTTCTCACTATCTTTATGGACGTAGTTCTTCTCTGTAACAGTCATTATTTTTTAATTTATGAACTAGCCAAAGCAGAACCCTGATGCAACTACAAAGTCATGTGCAAATATTAAATAAGTTGTAAAAATATATACTGTTGCAGTGCATGTTTAAAAGTTTATTATCAACAGTGGTTCATTCCAATGTACCCCTACATTTTCCCTGAGTTGGTGTATCCCTGAGTTGTATCCTCCCCTAAACTGCCCTTCATTTTTTCCCTGCCCTTTCTTCCAGCCCCTTCCCTGCCTGTCATTGTAACTCTGTCCCTTGCTCCTGAACATTCCTTGTCAATCCCACACTGGTCCAATCTCTGGTTGTACCTCCCCTTTGGAAATCCCCGAACCCTCGATGCCCCATTGGCCCATGGGACCTGTGTCCCTCCCAGGTGTTTCCCCGTTGGTTGATATATTGTGAACTCCGCCTGTTGCTCCTCCCCACTCCCTACCCTGTTGGTTGAAGATTTGTATCCTCCCCTGAGACTTGCCCTATATAAAAACCCCTGTACACCTGTGTTTGGAGTTTTTTGTCACTGCTTTTGTCACTGAACCCTCGTTCTTCTTTCTTTCTCTCCTCTTTCTCTCTTTCTCTCTTTCTCTCTTTCTCTCTTTCTCTCTTCTCTTGTTTCTCTCCCTCCCTCCCTTCCCTTCTTTTCCTTTCTTTCCTTTCTTTCTTTTCTCTCTCTCTATCTCTTTCAACATGATCAGCATGAAATAATGTGCATGTGTGGGTAAAAAAATCAGTAGTTTTCTCACATTCCAATCCTACTTCAGTGCTCATCTCTACACAGATTTTTTTACCAGTCTTACATTTTTGATTTCTTTTCAGATACTATTGAGTATTTTATGGTTTTGTGCATCATAAGAAAGACTGAACTGTTGAAATGGTCAAGTTTTTTTTTGAAAGAATATTTAGAAATATATTTGGGCACAAATTTTATAAAATCTCAACTGAATTCTGAAGTAAAGTCTCCACAGATCATTACAATACTGTCAATTCCTTATTACTCTTTGGACAACCATTTATATGAAGAAGGTAAAAAAGTCTTCTGAGTTCCATATCTGTACTCTTCTGAATGGAAAGGATAAAAAGAGAGGTAATCTATTAAGGAATTAAAAAAAAAAAAAAAAATCCACAAAATGAAGCTCATGCCAATTCATAATATACCAAGACAGGTAGTGTGTGAAACTAATGACAATGTTACTAATAATGTTGCTACTAATAATAATGATACAGAATAAGGTAAGAACTGATGATATTTTTAGGGAACATCTTGCTATTATGATGTTTTCTGATGAAAAGCAATCCAAAAATTATGTTAATATACCCTGGATGGTAGTTATGCATCTTCTAAAAGTAATTTTTAAATTGTCAAAGCTTCATCGGACCAAATGTTCAAAGTATTTTTTATATTCTGGAAATACTAGTCAAGTTTTGGGTTTTGCACATTAATATTTCAGGACTTGAAGGTGGGGGGCTAGGGAGTATGAAGAAGATGAAATTTAATGAGTAATATTTTGCTTCTCAAAATTCCATCCTACTCTTTCTTTTATACTGCAGTGGACTTCAATAAGACAAGTACCACGAGTTGCTGATGGGAGTTGCTGGGTTGCTCTCCTAGTTACTTTTTGAGGGAATTATATCTGGGTTGAATAAAATGTTGTTTCATGTGTAGATCAATCAAAAATGAATATTCCCATTTCAGCTTTGAAAAAGGTAAAGCAGAACAAAACTATAAAGAATTCATATCACACTTTTTGTTTGAGACAACTTTGATAGACCTGAAAGTATGAACCTAACTCAATTATGCATGAAAAATATTTAAAATCTTCCTTAAATTAGTTTTCTATCTCCAAAAATGTGAAATAATTTAAAACTTACATTACTTAGTTCAAATTGAAAGTATTCTTTACTGTTTTGTCTGAGTTATAACTGAAATGTAATATCCTTAATTCAAAACAGAAATATGATAAAACAAAGGTGTTATTTTTTTAAACAAGAACAGTAATCTTCAATTCAGAGAGAGAAGATATTTATCCAGTCATTTAACCCACAAGTAGCAGATTAATAAAAATGATGAATCACAAAGGTAGAATTTAAAAACAAACAAACACAAAAATGTAAACCACCCCAATTAATTGAGATTCAGACATTGATTGAGACATTAATTGTGGCATTCTGGGGTTCTTAGCCTGTCTTTCCTCTAGCTGTCACACTCACACCAGTGAAGAAAGAACTTGGATAAAACTAAACAAGAATAGCAATAACGAAATCAGAATGTGCAGCATGCAACAATCCCATACCTCATACTATTGTTCCTGCTTGAAAGACTCTTACGGGGGATAAAAGCCGGAGTCATGGATTACATGGTGGGAAGGAGAGTCTAGCATCAGTCAGTGGATAGTGAGAAATTAGTTTGTGAATCACTTGTTTTTCCCTTTTTGGTATCATTATTAGTATCATTATTATTTTTTACCATTATTACTGTATTTTACTTTATTTTCAATTATTAAACTCTTCATATGCCAACATGCAAGTTTTACTTTTATTCTCCTCTCCATTCCCCCAGGAAAGAGAGAGGGTGGAGAGGGAGACAAGGTAGAGAGGGAGACAGGGAGGTTGAGTGGGTGGTAGCATGGAGCTTAATTTCCAACTGGGCTTTAACCACAAAGGCTGTCAAATGTCTGTTTTAAAGACAAGGATTTGTGAGGATTGTATAAAATAGTTTTATTTTAGACTCTTTGATTTATAGGAAACTGTCAAAATTCTTTAAGATTTACCTTTACTTAATGAGACAAACATTTTATGGGACAGAAAATATTTCCATCTTAGGCCGAACGCTTCTTCTTATTAAGAACTATGAAATTGCTTGTATCTGAAGTATCACTGTAAAAAATAATTTTCTTTACTTTTCTATATCAGTTTCTAAGAAATTTTCTCTGAAATATGCTTTCATCCTATAACTTTTTCTTATAAATGAAATTTTAATAAAGTAGTCATAAGCCATGTTGCAAAAATACACATTATGAGAGTGGGCAAAATATACCCAGCAAAAACATTGTCCATAATGCTTTTCTTTTCTTTTTTCCTTTTTTTTCTTTTTTTTTTTATTTGTTAAATTATGACAGAAATGATAGTAAAATTGTTAATTGTTTGGTGATTAATAAACCACTCCCTAAAGTCTTTGTTGAAATGAGAAGTGAATGTAATTAAGGATGATGTCCTCTGAAGACAGCATTGACAGCTAAAAATCCATTAACAGAATATAAAAGGACTAACAACTAATGTGGGTTTTTTAATGTTTTTGGAGGCTATGAGGAAAGTTGAAAGTAATGATTTTTCATTAAGTGAAATTATGCCTTTTTTTTTTTTTTTTTAATCTTGTAATTATTTTTTTCAGTAAACTGTGGATGGATCTGTAGATAGGATTTAAATGAACTTTCATCTATAACTCCTTGCTAAACTTCTCTGTAATCTTTTGATCTATTAAAGTATTCTAAATTCCCCAGTATAGCTACACTGTTTTGGAATTTTTAGCTTTTGTGCAAACAGGAGTCATACTTAGTAGTTGAAATTCATATTGGTAGTTCAAAACAAATCCTGTGTTTAATGCAAATTTCTGACATTCTGTATGAAGTAATGTTGTTTTTTGGTCAGAATATGTCACATTGTGTCATGTCACAAACTGTCTTGAATGGTACTACTGTAACAGGCCATGACAAAACAATGTGACATACATAAAGAAACAAAGTATTTTTAAGACTATTTTGCAATCTCTGGAATCGCAAGTATCCAGTTTGAACATTACACTTCAAACAGATGAGTGCAATTTTAGCTGCATTTGTGCCTAACTATCAAGTTAAATCTCCTTTCTTTATACAGAATTATCTTTCATGTATATACAGGTATAGCTATATAAATACACATGTATGTATATAAATTTTGGATTATGTAACTCATTATATGTAGCATTTTGTAGTGAATCTAACTGTAGCAGCAAGATGTCCATACTCTGTCACTGCATCAGTGTTAAAAAACACAGCTAATGGGTTAATTCTAATAGGTAGAGTTATGTGCATAGCAGACCTTCTATGTGATGGCATATCTAATCCCATGCCTGGAATACAGTCCTGTGGTCTTCATACCCCTTTATTTCTTTTTAGGGACAAGGAAAAAAAGACTTATTTAAAAGTTACCTTTCAGCCACAAGTAAGTGACAATTACCATACTGTTCTACCCTACAGGGAATATTTTAAAGAGAATGACTGTCACACTCATGATGACTTATCTAAAAAGACTAGTCAGGAGTTCTGACCAGTGTTTGGTGGTGTCCAGCAGAATTGACATAAGAAAATTTTTTCTTTAAGATAAATTTTCACGGGCATCCAAATAAAGATTGCTTCAGAAAAATTAATAAAGACTATGAAAGACTTAAAATATTTAGATTTTGTCAAGAGTATACATTACAAGTGGGAGTTTTTGATCTGCCTCTTTCAAGTGTCACAAACTCAAACCCTAAAAAGTGGATAACATTTTCTTATAACATTGTCAGAAACCAGCACATTAACTAAATCCAAGTCAATTAGTTCTTTCCCAGACAAATCTGCTTTAGAAGGAACTATCTGAAAGCCTTGGAGACATTAGAAGCTGTATCTGTATACCTCAGGGTCCCTGATTGCCTCTGACTTTCATATACTTAGTATACTAGACATATTCAGTGGAATTCCATCATTATTTTTAATTAATTACCATATAATTTATTTATCAAACTCAAATCTGCTATCATCTTGGCTCTTTTTAATTGATTGTAAAGACTCTTTTCATAGAACAGAATTAATAAATATTAGGCACAAACAATTATACAAATTATACAAATATTGCTTGGATTGAGTGCACCTGCATCAAGCTGATGGATGTCACCCAGTTTAGTGCTGTGTATGAGGCTCTAAACTTATAACAGTGAAGGAAGAGAGGTACTAGAACAGGTTTCCCAGAGCAGTAGTGGATGCCTCATTCCTCAAACTGTGGGGGTGCGTCCACTACATCAAAGTGTTCCAGGCCAAGCTGGACAGGGACCTGATCAACTTTGCCTAATAGAATGTGCCCCTGCCCATGGCAGGGAGGGTTAGTACTAGATGGTCTTTACAATCTTCTTCAAATCATACCACTCTATGATTTTATGATTCTATAAATAGACAGTAGCTCAAATATACTCAAGTATTGTGGAGGCCAGTGGGCCAGCTGGGAGAGGGTCCACAATACTCCCCTGGAAAGAGAGCCTTTAGGTGTCATCCTTTGTTGTTATGGTGACAGTTTGGATCCCTCCCATGATGGTTTTCTGNTAGTACTAGATGGTCTTTACAATCTTCTTCAAATCATACCACTCTATGATTTTATGATTCTATAAATAGACAGTAGCTCAAATATACTCAAGTATTGTGGAGGCCAGTGGGCCAGCTGGGAGAGGGTCCACAATACTCCCCTGGAAAGAGAGCCTTTAGGTGTCATCCTTTGTTGTTATGGTGACAGTTTGGATCCCTCCCATGATGGTTTTCTGCCATACATAAATTTGTTGTACCCCATTGGTCCTTCCCCCTTGCTCCACCCCTGAACCCTCAACAGATTCACCCTGATGCTCTACCCCACCCCCTGCTTTTCTCATATGATCCCTGCTCCCTCAGATCTTCCCTGGCGTTCTCCATCCCTGGATCCCCTCACAGAAAGAACAAAGATTCTCTCAGCAGAACCCCATATGGACTGCTGTTCCTTCTCCAGCGTTGCCCGAAGCTCGAGTTACAGGAGAGCTGAAATCACTCTGGTGAAAACAAGTCGTGCCTGTGCACCTGAGGGTGTCTGTCCAAAGCCGTTTTTCCAGGAAGGCTGTGGCACTCTACCACTCACGCCTGCCACGAGAAAGTATGACTCTGCAGAGTGCTGTTTACTTTTGTTCTCCAGTTGTACTCCGTATACAATACATACATGAATCAGAAATTAATTCCGGCCCTAGATTTAAAGCCATAATTTTTCTGTTGGCATATATGCACACAGTGATCTAACAGTTCTTGACCTTGCAGCTAGATCTCCAGAAATCTTGACTTTAGCTGGTAAAGAACAGAATTTAGTCAACAAATATAAATAACTGATAACATCATACTACCACTAGGCAAATGTCTTCTTGGAGGCAAACACTGACTAATGCAATTCCCACCAGCTAAGGAATCAAGCACATACTGATTCTTGAGTCAGAAGTTGTCTGTGTAAAATTTGTGATTTTCATCAAACCAGCATTGTGTGTTTTGCTTCAGTGCCTTTAAGAAGGCCTCTGGGACTTACTAACCTCTATGAGAACAGTGTTTTATAACTTACTACCTGTTCTAGAAGGCTTTTTTTAGCTTCCTGTAAAATTTAATAGAGGATAGAAGTGCTATAAAACTCTACAGGAGATGTGACATCTAATAGGAGAATGACAATTATCATTCAGTTCCCTAGATATAAACTTCTACAGTATTCCTTCTTTATATCACAGAATCACAGGATGGATTAGGTTGGAAAAGACCTCTGACATCACTGAGTTCAACCTATGACCTCCTTGTCAACTAGGCCATGACACTAAATATAACATCCACTCTTTTCTTAAAGCCCTCCAGGGACGGAGACTCCACCCCCTCCCTGGGAAGCCAAATCCACTATGAAGTGTAATTTCTGACTCATTTATGTTTTGTCCTTTTCAGTTTTGTTAATTTGTGGTTTATGTGGCTGATGTATACATAATAACTTATTTTTTCTTTAAGGATATAGATAATATTTATATTATATGCTTCTTAATGCTTTCAATTCCTAAAAAAACCCCACCAGACATAGTTATAGATACTTTTTAAGAAACAATATATAAATATTCCACATTTTTTAGATTCAATCATTTCTGTACATTGATTTCTACTAAAAATTTTAGTGAAAATTTACTCACCCTCAGCTGATTACCAGTGCTCATTCTTTTTTAAGTGTAGTCTTAATAAGCTGATTCTGTACTTTTTTAAGACCATGCTTTAATGGGAAACTTTTATTAAAAACCCATTGTTCTAATTTGTTAATTTGTTGTTATTAAACAATTCAATTGATTTCAAATTCAAGTAAGTCAGACAAAATGTCTGTACATTGTCAAGTACAGCCATTGAAAGATAAGAGAATCTATGCTTTTCTTATGCATACCTACTGAAGACAGATATATTTTCTAGCATAAAATCAGGAGAATTAGGGAAAAAATGACAACAATGTGTTTTGAAAATGTTTTAAAAGTTTTAAACTGAATTTCTTATCATCACAACAGTTAAAGATGAAAATGTGCATGTTTTCCCATAAATGATTATTTTTGTAAATGGAACTTTATATTATAAAAATAGTATAATGAACACTGGGAGGTGTCCCTGGCAACTGCAAGGAGGTTGGTACTTGATGATATTTATGGTCCTTTCCAAGGCAAACCATTCTATAATTCTATCTATCTCTTAGCAAATGGTGAGAAAATGAGTTTCTTATGTGAAAGATTCAGAGCACAAAGTTCAATAAATAATGTGACTTACATTTTTATAACTTAAACTTCTTATAAGGCTGAACACACTGCATAGCATGCATACTTCCTCATTTATTTCACCACTGAGTTACATAGACACGTGGCTGGAAACTCAGAAGTAGCATTACAGCCTACAATACTGAAAGACAAAAGTTCCTCTTTCCAGCTAACTTGAACAGAAGATGCTATTTAATTCTATAATTTTGATTTTTCTGCTGGTCAATAAAAATAGAAATACAACAATCAAAATTTATTTACAAAAGGAAATATTACCAAAATATATTAAGGCTGAGAATACAGATAGCAAATATTTTTAGGTAAATTTTTTAAAAATAAAATAATAATCCCCAAAGAAACAAATCCTTTTTACATAGAACAATGTGTACTTCAATTGCATTTTTTCCTGTATGTTGTGCAGAGAATGCAGCATGACAAAAGTTTGTATGGTGGCAATAAGCTTTTAATGACTTCTAAAACTTTATTTTATTTAAAGTAGCTATGTAGTCTTGTAAACTTAAGTTTCATTTATATAAAACATCAAGGGATGAATACAGAATTTTTATACAATGTGATCCTGAGGATACCCTAAACAATCCTGTTATGTCATGTATAAGATCCTTCTTTACTGGGATAAAACCCAAATCACACCTGTCTTCATTAAATAGAAAAAAAACATTCTTCTTAAAATGCAGTTTTCTAAAAGCAGAATTATTAAAAGATCTAAATAGTAGGCAGATTGTGGAATGACTATAAGACCACACAGATGTACAAATGGATAAATGGAGTACTAAATTTTATGAGCAGTGTTTCTGGAGCCATTTTCTTGGATTTGAGTCAGAAAGAGACATTTCAGAGCATTCAAGAGATAGGAAGAGAAATCTCCATCAACCCAAAGGCCAGCAGAAAATTTTCTTCAGGGAAAATGAATCCACTTCTCATGTATCCCATTTTAGTATTTAGTTTAATGCACATCATGTATTTGGCTTCTGTCTGTGTTTTTCTTTCCCAGCATAATTTTTGCAACAGATTTGCCCTGAAGCATTAACTACCCTTGATAGTTTTCTCTCTTACTGTGTGATTACTTGCTTAGCATAATGACTTTTCTGCTTTTTTAAATTAGTATGGTGTCATAGGAACTACTGTCAAAAAAGTTGACTTTAATGCAATATGATAATATCAGTACTGGTAAGAACATATCGAATGTTAATGTAACTACATTTCAGGTGTCCTGAATAACCTTTCAGAATTTCCATGCTTTGTTTTGGACAGTAAATTTTGACAAGGCATTTAAAAATTTAGATCTGTACTATAAATATAGCAAAACACAGCTGAACAAAATTTCCCAACAGAACAATATATTCTCTTTAGAATGAATCGTACCACCCCCCCAATATCTCATTAAAAAATGCTAATTTTTATCTATGTTCTTCTAGTGCTAACCTGACTTACTATGATATCAAATAACGATTCTCTTCACTCATAAACTCTATACTAATATACATTATATTACAGCAACACAATTCCCACTGTAATCTTCATTATGCATATACTATAAATTATGCATTATGTTATATATTTTAAAATTAAAATTATTTTATCTTATCAGAATACATTTTTTCAAGAAACTCCTGAGATTAGGTCGCTTCTTTTATTTATTTGTAAATTCTTAAGATTTCACTTTTAGCTCAAATACATGATGCATTAGTTTTATTAACTGGAATTTGAGGTGACCTAAAGTCAAATTGCTGGCCATTTATTATGTGACTTGGTAGCACAATAATATTGAACACTGCTCTACCACCTTAAAAAACTGTTTGATTTTATTAATGTACTAAAAATATGAAAGAATTCTGGAGCATGGAGCATTTGAATCAATAATTGACAGTGAAGAAGTTTTAGTTTTTTACTGTTCTGAACAGTGAAAAGTTTAAGCAACATCGCAACAAAAATAAACCTGCATAATACCTATATTCTTTTCTGTCCTATTGATTGATGTTAACAAAATGCAGTAATGAAGCTACTAAAGGACAGAAAGACAGTCTTTTCTTTAAAAACACTGAGCAGTTAAATTCTATAATCCCACTTAATGTTTTGAGTAATCTCCATATAAATTCAGGGATTAAGTTAGAAAAAAATGAATTTGTGAATTTTTTAATTCCCTTTTCTGCAGCAAATATTTTCTCAACATATGCTACACGAATACAGAAAGAGTGCTTCTCATAAACAAACTATTGAAATTCTGTTCTTTTGCATAATAGAGATGGATTAGTTCTGTTCTGCATAGTTTCCAGGCCCAGGGAAATGCAAATGCACATGTGGGTGTCTACCTCATAAACTATGTTTAACTGTATTTAAGAGGTCATATAAATGTTAAAATTTCATCAGCTTCCACCATTTGATACAACATTATGCATATAAATGCTGATATTCTCATGTTTTTCCTCATATCAGAAAGAATCCAAGCACATTTATATACATTAATCACAATATTTCAGTGTTAAACTGTTTAATGTAGTTCAACTTTATTGAAATTATCACTAACTTTCATAACCAGGGAATGCTGAATATGATAATTTTAATGCCTTGAAAGAAGTTTGGAACAGCCTACGATCTCAAAGAAGTTCTCATTAAGAAGTTATTTCCTGAAATAACTAACCTGAGCAAGCCTTTTACACTTGGTAAGGATAATGAAGTTCTCAGTATATGTACTTCATTAATTATAAAAAAAATTATGTTTTTTTCAAAAGGCTATTAAACAGGAATATAATGAAATATATAATAGCTGAGAACAAATGTAAATGTTTCTGGAAGTATGAGATTAATAACTCTGGCAAAAATTAACGATTATATAGAATATATTGGTATATTTTCACATAGCACAGCTTTGCCACCATACTTCATTTCTGATCTACAAGATCATTTCTATTCAGTACTTGTGTCTCAGCCAATTAATGATTGGTAACTGTGTCATGTTTGTGAACAGACTCAAATAGTTACTTGAGGTATTATGCAAATATTCTCTAGCTTTAAATTATTTAAAGTCTTGACCCAGGAATTCTGAGGTAATCACAGTATTCATGGGGTTTCTGTCTCTCTTTTTGTCAGCAAAAAAAACTGGAGCTAGTTGAATGCTGTTTATTATATTTTTCTTCTCTCTGAACGATTTATACAAATGCACTCCTGTATTTTCCTTATCATCCTTTCTGCTAACTAATTTGAATATTTCTCTTTAATTTTTCATTATATAAATCTTAGGGAAGAAATATGGGTGCTTTAAGGCTTTTATACACCTCATAAAAATCCTTCAATTATTTTTCACAGTGTAACATCCAGAAATCTCCAGCACACCCTGCGGCTGGATCTGAATTTCAGTACATCCTGCTCTAGGCATATTGGACTTGCTGGCCTCATTTCATTTGCAAGGAGAGTATGCTTCAATTATCTCCATGAAGAGACCTGCTAGAACATATTTTTTTATTTCCTCCCTCTGGAAGGAAATTTACACGTGCAGTGGAGTGGTGAGCTAGCACAGTTTCCCACAACAAGGAGCTGAGGCTGAAGCAAAACACACTTTGTGCCAGAAATGAAGGATGCATTCTCACCTCACGGGCATAGACTTTTACTCCATAATGTATATTGGATAGTTACATGTCATCATCCTGCCACATTTTTTCATGTCTCAATGTCTCATCCTCATGGATTACAACACTTCTAATAAATTAATTGAGTTTGGGTCATGGGGTAAACAGACACAAAATGATAAAACTCACAAAACCCCCAAAAGAGAGAAAAAAGAAGTGTTTCTAAACTTGAATTATCTTATTTTTCAAAACATGTAAATATCTAGAATTATTTACTTCTCTTCTATGTTAATGCTCAACTAACCATTTGGAATTTTCTGATAGAAAACCAGCTATTGCAGGCTAAATTGTTCAAAAGATCATTGCAGAAAATTAACAGTATAGATTGAATTCCAGTGCCAAGGTACTTTCCCTGTTCATGTATAATTTTGCAATAGAAGCATAGCTACCATATATTTTTATATGCAGTATAATATGGAATGCTGAGCTCAGAAAAAGATGGAAAATAACCTACATAACTTAAAAAGATTTCTCACACTTCAGTTTGTGAGGTGGTTTGTTAATTTAGCATTCAGACATCTGTCCAGCAAATCCAGGCGGAGAGAACACAGAGAAGAAGAGCACAAGCAGGCTAATACGTGTCAGGAGAACTTGTCTCCTGGCTAGGCTCTCTTCCTGAGCAATTCACAGTCTGTAGACACTAGTTTAATTTCATAATTTTGTAAAACACAGAAAAATAAATGGGCCATTTTTTGGCTGTTTCCCCTTTTGGTTTTTTTAGGAGGTTTAGGTGAATAGACATATTTAATTCTCCAAATTAATGTATCTAATAGGTCACACAAGTACAAATAGAATCATCCATATATTAGTATAATTCAAGTAATTTGCAATCCAGCTGAGACATTGTAGACCTTCAACAATTAACTGTTGAAATAATTAATCTATGAGGAATTTGACAACATTTTCACCTTATACGGACACAGAGAGTTTAGAGCACATTTGCAGAACACTCCTGGACAGCTACCTTTTATAGTAATTTAGCTTTCTAATTATCATGGTAGTTAGGATAAGTTAGACCTGGTTAACATAACTGTTACCATAAGCCCATGACATTAAACAGATGTTTCTATAAGTAGTCAGCAGATGACCAGCCTCTAGTAATGAATGACAGAACGAACCTTGAATATAGGAAATGGACAGCCAAACTATAAAAGCCAATCATCAAAAATGGTAGCAGGTCCAGAACCATTTTGTTTTGACTTCCAAAACAGCAGCACCAAGTTAGACACCTTCTGTTCTTTTGCTTTCTACTGCTGTAAAAATCTAACTCCATTTTCTGTATTGCCAGACATTGGAGCCCGTGAAGGAAGAAAACAGCTTTCTCCTTAAATTTCATACTCCTTCGTTCCTCTTTTCCAGGACAAACTAACCTCTACCTCTCCATGTTTTCTGGTCTGTATTTATTCAGTTCATCTTCTAGCTGAACTTAAATATAGAAATGAATAAATAAGAAATCTAATTTGTGATTCCTGTCTCAGAAAGGAGAACTGGGAAAGAAATCTGACTTTATCTCAGACAGAGTTAATTTTCTTTGTTGCTGATACAGGGATGTGGTTTTGGATGTAGAAGGAGAATAATGTTGATAATACAATGTTTCAGTTATTACTGAGCAGTTCTTCCCTAAGTGAGGGACTTTTCTGTCTCCCAAGCTCTGGAAGTGAGGAGTTACAAAGGAAGATGGGAAGGAGCACAGCCTGGACAGCTAACCCACACTGGCCAAAGGGATATTCCATGCAACAGAAAGTCATGACCAGTATATAAACTGGGGAGAGCTAGTTATGAGAAAGGTAACAGAATAAACTTGTACAACCTTTCAAAATATGTGTAAAAACTGGCTCATGATATTGCCTGAAAATTCCTATGCGGTTGATTAGCAATAATAAACTCTCCACTTAATAACTTTTTCAACAATTGACCTAATTAATTAATGCTTAAAACACTTGAAATGTAGTCCCACAAAAATTCTTTCTTCCAACTGTGTGATCAACCAACCCTTCAGACAATTAGTTTTGTGAAGGAACTTATTCTTGGATCCTATTTTTAGTGAATTATCACTGTAGTATATCTAGTTTGCTCAGTCTAATGTTCAGTTGTTCTTCACATAGTCTATGTAAGAATCATTCAGAAGTTTTCTAAAATTTACAGTAAAAAAGTTTAAAGCTTTTTCAACTTAACTCAACTACTCTGATTCTAGAAGTTAATCTTTTCATCTTAATCCCTTATATTGACTGTTTAATAATTTATGGGAGAATTTCAAGTTGACCTCTCAAAGATTTTTTCTTTTGGAGTGAAAAGAAAGAAAGAGAAAGAGTGATCTTGTAAAGAATAGAATTAAGCATTAAGTGCCTTTTAATATTTTAATAACAACGTAAAAACATTGCATGCTTCCCCATTATTTTGAAAGACAAATAATTAGAAATAATGTTAAAAAAAGTAGCTTGAAATCATACAAATAAACTGCCTCTAGATGAGAGAATTTCCTCCTTTCCTGCAGTCACTTAAACTGCTAATTATCTGGAAAAAAAAAAAAAAAAGTTATTACTATTCAGTAAAGTTTTCACTGAGGGAAAGATAATGGTATACACTACTGTGAGAAATTATATCTGATCCAATGAGCCTGAACTTCTGTTTTATAGAATCCCTAATTCAGTTGCACAGTGTTATGCAGAAATGGAATATGGAGGAAATCAGGTGTTTCATCCCACAGAGCTCCTTCCACTAGGGGGAGATGAAACTGCATGTGAACATCTGACACTGTGATCGTATTAAAATGCTTTATTTAATAATGCACCACTGCTTTCCCCGCTCTGCTTTAGAATTCACAATGGACTAGATCTTTAATGTCCAAATACTATCTCCTGATGGTATTTTTGCTAAGGTTTTCACCCTTTAACAAATATTTTGCCTCTTACTAGGCAACAGATAACATGCAGAAGATAGCCAATATTTATGTATATAGTCAATATATAGATAGATAAATAGATAAGTAGATAGATGGATAGATAGATAGATAGATAGATAGATAGATAGATAGATAGATAGATAGTCAGTATTGTGCAAGTTCAATTACATTACATCAAGCTGAACACCAAATATTTTTATTGTTTAAAATCCTCCATGTTTGTGATTCTTATAAATATAGACAGATTTTTAAAAGAAAGTATTAAGTTGTTACCAATACATAAGGCACTTGTGATAGTTCAGGCTATGCACCATACAGCCACTTCTACACATTCATTTGTATGAAAGTAAGTAGGAAAGAGTTTTATCACACAGATTTGTAACTATTTAGAGTATCTAGGAACATTATAGTGTACTGGATTTTTTACTTCTTTGTTTTCTAAAAGATACTAGCTCTAAAGGACAGACTATATTCGTAGCCAGAAAGGAAACATTATTACCTTGTTTCTCACCTGCAATTTTTTTGTCTGGCTTTGGC
The DNA here is from genome assembly GCA_013400255.1 of Sitta europaea. NCBI lineage: Eukaryota > Metazoa > Chordata > Aves > Passeriformes > Sittidae > Sitta > Sitta europaea. The sequence goes on from VXBS01000178.1 coordinate 224,222, forward strand.
TACTTTTACAAGGTGGGTCTAGTAAGCACGCTTGTGCTTCTGTCTTCCCTCTTCCCCCTCCAGCCCTTTCCTTTCTTTTCCCCCTTGGATTTTGTTGCTGGTTATGACACAATATGGTCTGGGATATCCCTTTGGTCAGTTTGGGTCACCTGTTCCACCCGTGTCCCCTTCCAACTTGCAGTGCTCCAGCCTTCTTGCTGCTGGGGTGAGGTAAGGAGAAAAGAGGCCTTGATTCTGTGTAAGCACTGCTCAGCAATCTTGAATATATCTGTTTTCAACACTGATTCCAGCACAAAATCAAAGCACAGCATCACAAAAGCTGCTATGAAAAGGTTTAACTCTATGGCATCCCAAACTGGTACAATCTTCACCCTTTATTTAATACTCATTTTTCCATGCTCAGGTCCCACACTATCTAAAACAGCCCCGTTAGGCACCACCCCCTTCTTGTCGTTTATATATTTTCAGAGATAGCATTCCCTTAGTCTGCAGACTAACTCTACAAAATATCCTGAGCATTCACTCAGTCCATGCCCCTGGGCTCCATCTGTTTTGGTGGTCTCTCAGGACAGAAGAGGAGGTCTATTGCATGGAGTAAATGGGCTCCAAAACTGCCCAGCCCATGTCACCACTGCCTTACACTGTCTGTTCCTGTACAGCACTTTCTCTAGGATAAGAAAAAAAAGTTGCACTCATAATTTATTTCTCTTAAATATTTCTTAAAATAAAAGGAAAACAGACTATGTGCTGTTTTCTAGGATTGCTTTTATCAGACAGCTACTTGTCTACTGATAGTTCTTCAAACTTGTGCTTTGAACAGTAATTTTCATTTTCTCATTAAATTCTTTAAAACTCTATGAAATTTTTGGCCTCTTTATTTTCTTCAATACTCTAAGTTCAAAAAATTTTAGAATGCAAGTGTTTATGTTTTTCAGTTTTCAGAAAAGTATTTTTTTGTTCTGTGTTTAATGACTTTAAGCAAGCAAAGTAATTTATTTCTTCACAAAAATGTATGTTACAGGAAATATTGCCAAATCTTAAAAGTAGTTCTATTCATACAGCTTCTAGCAAAAACAACTGATTTAAGAAAAGGGTAAATGTCCAAAGACATTAAAAGAAATCTTGATCATAGTCAAGAATAAATATTTTAAATATTTTTATTCCATAAATACATAGATTGTAGGTTGTTGCAAGTATCCACTCATGGGCACTTGAAACAGAAACCCATATAGATTTTAATCAAGCTTCCTGACTTTTGAGAAACACTTAAATCCTTTTTTTTCCTTTCCATGTAATCACTGTTCATCTTCAAAATTAAATTCATTATACTCTTTCATTGCTAATCTTGGCAGCAGTATTTAATTCCTGATTCTTCAATCAATATGTTTTATTCACACAGACATTTAATTATTGGGTATCTGATAGCTTGGACATGTTTGTGCCTGTTTGTCTGAGGGTACATGCCAGTATGTATAAAGTGCACATATTAGGATTATGTAATATAAAAATTACAATGGGAGTATTTTTTTTTAAATATCAGCCAGAAGGTTGAGCTTCAGAAACCATTTTCAGAGGAGATTAAAGTATAGTAGGCTTTGACTACCTCTGGGAAACACTAAAACCTTCCTGATTTGAAGAAGTTGTTTCACTCTAACCAGAGCAACAGTCACAGACTACTGATTTCCCCCCAATGTTCAAAACTGCAGATCAATTTATTTATAGGCTTTAGAAAAAAAGACAAAAATCCAAACCCACAGCTTGACCATGACTCTAGCACACAAATATTTTCTGAAAACAGAGTACACCCTCATCTTGAAAATCTGCTAAGGACCTGGAAGTCACCAGGATTTATTACACAGGAGGAGCAAGTATTGAGTAGCAGAAAAAGAAAAATAAACACAAACAATCAGATAGGCATGCCTTTGGAGCTGGATTACTCATGTGTAAATTAAGCACATACATAAATGAGAGTTTTCAGGTCTAGGGCCCCAGGCTACCATTTGTGATGTCTGATTTACAAGAAAATTATTTTCTTCATTGTGCCAATTACTTTTTGCTCAACTTACTGCTTCCAAATAGATCATTAGCCAAATAGCAATTACCTTGGGCAAAGAACATCTCTTAACAATGCCCAAATTATTTGGCTCATGGAAGCAGTGCTACTTGTGAAATTAAACTGCAACTAAAAAGGAGAGTTTTAACAAGAGGCTTGCAATTTTAAATAATTTCAAATGCAACTTTTTTCAAGAGTAATATTTAGTTCCAGGCATGTTATAATTTCAGTAATAGCAAAATGAGATTTACATTAGTACTGAATCATTTGTTTTGGAAAAATCTGCTATCCTGTAAACTGAATGTACCAGCTGCTGGCTACCTGCAGTTTTGTTTTAATAAGATCATTAATTATAAAACAAGGCAAGTACAAAAATTCATAATCTTAAAGTAAAAAAGGAATAATCAATAGAACTGCTGACTGTACATCTGCCATATTCATCTAAATTTATGAATGTTTTACCATTCAAATTCGGGCATTTATTTAATAAAATAATGTTACAAGTCAAAAATCCCACTAATTCTGCTAAAGAATGAGCAACAAAATTTAAAGTGTAAGCTTATAAATTAACGTATAACTTTGCAGAGCAATAGAAATTTTCTTTATCCCTTATTAAGACCAGGGCAAATTCTTTCTGCATTAAAGCTACAGATACTTTTCTGCTGAACACAGCAAAGACTAAAATTAAACATTTCAAAAACAGAGCCACGAGTAAAATACGACAACATTTTTGTTCGCTTATTTTATTATGCAAGCATACCAAAGAATGTGAATTTGTTTTTAAGGAGCCACTGTCAGTAGACCTTCCAAACCAGTGATCTTAGGGCCCATAGAAGCAATTCCCTTTGATCTAGGGAAACCAATGCTAAACAAACTCATAAACTGGTCATCTGTTAATTCAAAATTAAGAGGAAAAGTCACACTCTGACTGTATCACAGTCACTTGGGTTCTTTAAGAGAGATAGTGGCAAATAAATTCCTAAACTTCATTTTTCATAGGCTATTCTGGGAGCCAGGAATACGCTCCTTCTAAAATTATTATCAGCCTGTCTCTCTGAGTAGTCCCTGACCCTTCTGCCTTGACAGATTATGGGATGAGATTGTGAAGTGGTACCCTCAAGCAGGGGGAAAAAGAATATGCATGCTCCTGAGGACTTGTCTGCCTGCAATACTTTAAGCGCAGGCAGTAACAGCAGCCTCTGCCCAGCCCATCCCTTCAGGACGGAGGGCTTGTTCTCAGAGAGGGGAGGAAGGAGGTTGTGTATCACAGGAAGAGAGACTTCGCTATCTGACCATGGCACAGTCAGACTCAGATTTCATTTGTTCATATCTGAGGCAAATGGCAATTAGGACTTCCTGTAATGACGCTTGAATGCATTTCTTCAACATTGTGTAATTGTCACACATAATATTTAAAATTTGCTTAGAATCTACTTATAAAAGAGTGTCAGAATAGGGTTTCTTGGTTTTTTTTTTTTTTATTGTTCTGTTGATTTCTGAAAGGTTAAATGAAAAAACTAGTTGATTAAAATATAAGTCAATGTTTTATTTTGTGTCTTATCTTGCTTTTATTAGTTCACACAAAGAAAATGGCTCATACTTGCTTTTGCTTATTCTGATAGTTCTGACACCTGCAGACCTTTGCAAAAAAAAAAAAATTATTTACTTTTTCTTAACTTGGATAAACAAATAGCCATCAAACGTTGAATGAAAATCAGACATGTTTTAAAGTGGTTTTTATTTTGAGCAGTTTCATTTGGCAAGTTGCAACTGACTGAAAACATGTCGTGACTGTAAATATATATAATCACTATTGAAGGATAGATTTATTAAAGAAAGTCTAGAATGATAATTTTCAAATGAACACTTTTTGTCCCTACAGATCTTTTTTTAAGAACTGTAACTAACACAATCTTTTGGCATAAAGCTTATGGTATTCTTAATAAGGTAATTGAAAAGATTAGTGGGGTGAAGAGATTAATGGTGTGAATTCTCTTGTCAATAGTAAAATTTGGACAGCAAAATTTAGGTACTGTACTGAAAATTTATCTTTGTGCTCAGTTTAGTTCAGTTCAGTAAGTATAGAACTCATGGGGAATACCACTACTGAATTAACCTGTCTTTTAATTTAAAAAATTGGCTATATATGAATAATCAGCTCTTAAACAGTGCTGTTTGATTCTTCCTCAGGGCTTTACACAAGTCCCTTTCACTACTGCCTACTTATAATACCAGAATTAACATATGGCAAACTAAAAAAAAAAAAAAAAAAAAAAAAAAAAAAAAAAAAAAAAAAAAAGGGGGGTTTTGTAACNGTAAAAGAGTACAGTGGGCTTTGTACCCAGTAAAGAAACCATATGAGAAAAAAAAATGTGAGACAAAAAATCTACACTGATATTTTGATAAAAATAACATGTTACTTTGAAGATCTGTCTGCTGACCCACTTTATTATTTTGAACAGGATCATAGTGCAGGAATTTCATTAAAAATGGTGTTCTGGACAACACTGGGTTTCTTGAACTTGCTTGAGAGTTATTGTCAGAAATCTTTACGACCCCAGCTGCAGTAACCATCTGCCAATATTATGATCAGAGATAGCTTGCTGCAGCACAATCATGGGAAATCCACATTGCTTGCAGATAACCAGCAAGAGTGGGGAGTTGCCATCGAGAGCAGATGACTATTGGCACCCTGCCTAGGGGTGGTAGTTTGTGTTCTGCTGAGATTGAACAACCAGTTATTTCCTTTTTGTTTCCCCTTCTACTCATCAGGGTTTTTATCTTCTCTATCCTTACCTGCTCATTTAAAACATAATCCACATATTTTCACTTTTTGAAAAATTCTATACTTCAGGTGTTAGATTACAAAGTTCTAAATCTTCCTTTTAGGTCTATGCAAGTCTTCTTTGAGAAAAGTTCACTGAGAACTTTTGTGACAAATTCACCTCAGAATAAGTAGGAGGAAAGGATTTAAAACATAATTCTAAGGGCAAAAATGGTATAGTAATATTTTGTCTCTGCTTGGTGCCATGAATATAATTTGGGGACTTTGTCACAGTAGCTCTCTCATTAGGGTTAGAAATTTAACAAGGTGAAAAGGGTCCCAGTTCATTCTTCCTTATAGCTTGGCCATCCTGACTCTGATTGCAGCAAGCTCCCGTGGTAGGGTCCAATTGCAGACTCTGACAGCTGTTATTTCCTGCTAGACTGTGTCTGCAGGCTCCACCAGCAGACTCAGACTGGCCTCACAGCTGATCTTTTTACCACCAGTAACTCTCTTCCTTGTTTCATTCTTCTTTCTGCTCCCTGGACCTTTCCGTCTTCCTCAGGTTCTTTTACCTTCTCAAGGCTCTCTTCATCCACATCCTCTCCATCAAAAGACTCCCAAGCTCAAAAGACTTTTCTTACCAACCAACCCACCCCTTTTATCACACCTATCTTTATTAGTCACAGCTGCAAGCCACCAAAAGCAAGGCTGATCCTCTTAGGTAATTAGTACAACTGTGACTTATCAGGGGCAAGGTTGCCTGTTATCCCTTCTTTCACACGACAGGAGTTTCCTCATGTTCTCAAGACTTTTATCTCTCTCATACATAAATAAATGTCTGCCACAAACTAGTTCATGCTGTGAGCCCAGATCCATCTATAATGCCTGCCTGCATTACCTGCCTGAATCCTTATGCCCTGGATATTTGCTTTTTCTGATTCCTCTCCTTGAACTGCAAATGCATAAAGCTGTCTCTAAGTTAATCTCATTTCATAAAGGTCATGGTTTGGGGCATTATCTGATCACATGTCATGTGTTTGATGCTTTTCAGAACAAATGTGTGGGATTACAAACTGGTAGTTTCTGGAGCACTGGTGAAGACTATGCCTTGCAGCATGTGACTCCTGATTGCAGGAAGCTTCCATGACTGTACTGTCTCTTCTTAGCTAATTTTTTTTTTAATAATTGATCAGTAGGTACAAAAGCACTGGAAAACTGCAACCTATAATGGAAAGGGGGCAGTGTCTTAATGCTGTAAGGAAGATGATAAGGTGAGAAAAAATACCTGGCAGGCAGGCAATGAATATCAAACTGGGTATATGAGCTGTGATCAGATTCAGGAGTGTAACAGGCAAATCTATTCAACTCTCTGTGTCTGGGTCTGGTACACAGGCACAAAGTATACTTGAAAGACTGACATGTAGGTCTTTTGCCAAAAAACCTGCCTGCCTTCTCTCTGGAGCAGCTATATAATATGACCTATTAATGCTGTGTTTGCCATTTGAGACCATGATAATCTAAAAAAAAAAAAAAATGTATATAGGCTGAGCAGGGGGACCTTATGGGTGTGGGAAGCTAACTTACCATGCTAGGTGCCATCCTAACTCAGCTAATATTTCCTGAATATTTTTCAGATTTTTTTGTAGCTAATTTCTATCTCTTGATTCCTAGCTGTTTAGTAGATAAGAAATATAAAATACTGTAGATAAGAAATACATACTGAAATATGTCTGCAGGCTTGTAACGCAAGTGCTCATTTAATATGTCTCAACAAGCAAAACTTTCAGAGCAGTAACTAATTCAGTCAATACAACTATTTCTGCCTTTTAAAAACATTTGCAATTCACTTACATTCCAATGGAGATTGGCCATTAATTAACAATTGTTAGTCTATGTACCTCAGACTAGTAAATTCTGCATAATCTGATGTGTTTTCTACATACAAACACACGTTTTGTGTCAACTATTGTAAGAATTCAAAAGCCAGTAGCAAGGTAGTATGAAGAGTATGCTGAAATTAGAAATTGTAAGAAGAAACGTTCTATCACAAAAATACAGCTTTATGTGAGTTGCATTTCGTCTTTTCTTCAGGTTTCAGGGTTTATTTGCTGCTTGAAAAGAAAGTTAAGAACTATAGGATGCACAGCTATCTTGCCTTCAGAAGAGGCATGAGAAAAAAATACAAAAAATAGTAGTCATGGAGTTGAGACTGATGGCTGCACAGTAAAGACACCCTTCCCCCCAAAAAAGAAAAAAAATAATATTGGTAGATAGTTATTACATCATTTCACAAGCTATGTTGGGTTTTACTCTGGTTTATCTACATTATGAATTATTTACTTAATGTTTAGATACTTAAATAATATTTATTTAGAGAAATATATCTAAATGCACCTTCAACATATTTTTAATATTTGTAGACTTTGTGCTTCCTGTGCTAGTTCAATGAGTACACTGTAGTCTTGGTTATTGTCCTGGTTTAAGGCAAATTTGGGAAGAAACTTCTGAGTGGGTCCCTCCAGAATGCAAATCCAAACTGCCCCTCCCCCAGCTGGTTCAGGAAAGATTTCCCTTAGAGGAAAGTGGAAAAAACGTGTTTATTTAACGGGCAAATCCCAGCAGATGAACGCCAAGGAGCGGAAGCTGCCGGCGCTGGGCAGAGATGCCGAACGCAGCCGGTCTGTGCCGGGGCCCCGCTCGGCTCCCTCAGCCCGGGCCAGGCCCTGGCACTGGGAAATGCCGGGCACAGCCGGGCCGGGGACACAGCGCTGAGCTCCGGGGGCTCCTGGTCAGTCCAGAGCAGGCTCGAACAGTTCCCAGGAAAAAGGAAAAACTGACAGTGCGGAGAACTCCTGTGCTGCAGCTGTCCACAAACTGACCGAGAGCCAAGGAGAGCTCTGTCCCGCCGTGCGCACTGCAGACAGCACTCGCCCTGTGTCCGGGAAAGCTGAAAACGCTGATCTTGATGTTCTGAAAACAACTCCTCAGACATCCCACCGCTTCTCCTGCACTCTCAGAGCCAGTTTGAAAGGTGCAGAACTTATTTTTGATTTAAACAGACGAATGGGGATACAACTCAGCATCAACCCAGGACAACTTTTTTGTTTTTTTCTTCCTTTTATTTTTTTATTTTTTTTTTTAAGTAACCAATGATTTTATGGTAACAAAATTAAAAATGCAGAAATTAAAATGTTCATTTAATTTACAATGAAGTTATCAAATCCATTATCAATTTAGATAACTGTATATATTGCTTAAGCAAGGCAAGCAACACTAAGACAACTTTGAAATTATGTGCCAGGAATTTTTCTGATCATTATAAACTTTTGCAGGCTATCTTCAGGATATCAAGACATGAGTTGTTTGCTTGGTTTTTTGTTCATTTGGTTTTTTGTTTGTTTGTGTGTTTTCTTCCTAGAAGGTTTGACTATGAGGCAAAAAGAAAGAAAATTGCATAATGAATACATATATTCAGTCTACTGTGAGGAAAAATCATCTGTTATGTTCAATAAGATATGCTTCATACAAATATATTGGATTACATAGACATTTGTCTAATAGTATATTTGAATTCTTACTACTTTTCAAAAGAAATTTTCAGTTTCAACTATATACTGTTAATGTCATATGAGAATTTTTTTACGACATCACCTTCCTTATTTTATTCTCCCCCATTCTTTTTACTGGTGTCTGAAATCAAGGCTGTTAGTTAGAATTTGTTAAGAAAAAAAAATTAAATACAGTTTCCTAAGGAACAAAACGAAGTTCTGAAAGAGATGCACGCAAATATGCTATAGCTTAAGGTTGTTAAGATTTCAACTGGCTCTGGTTGACTAAGATGATGTGTGCCTACTTCTCCTGTTCTGACATTGTTTACTAAGAAGCAATAACAAAAAAAAAAGCCTAAAAGTGCATGATAAGCATATATGTTGACATCATTAGAGGAATACAAAGTAAAAGAGGTAACAGTAATAAATACATTTAAATAAGCAATCAAGTATGTGTGAAAACTAAAATGTGCTAAAATATAAATGGTCTAAGCACAAGCACCTGCATAAATTTCAATGAGGAAATTATAGCTATGAAAAATAAAGCAAAGCACACCATTACTTTTCAAGTTCATCTTTTTAATTAAACAAAATCAACACAGGAGTCTTGCACATAATGACTATGAACAGAGGCAAGACCACATTGCTTAAATTACTTGAAAGATTCCCACAAGTATGTGATAAATTCTGTGACTTTGGGGGTATTTTTTGTTTGTTTGTTTGTTTTCTGCTGCGTAGTCTCACGCTAATTTGTGACAAACTTTAAATTCTTGTTCAGTGCTAGTGAGGTTTCTTCCAGTAGCATTTTTTTTTTTTCTAGGGAGAAAATTCCTTGTTCTTTGTTTAATGAATTTAATTTAAGCATCCATACAGGTAAGAAGTCAATATCATACATTGCAATACATGTAAATGTCTAGCAAAAGCTGAACATGAGACGTTTTACTAATATGTAAGATATTTTCTTTAAAAAATCCTTGAACACAAAATAAAATGTTTTTAAAATAATTTTCTTTAGAATTTACAATTTAAAACAAATCTTGGAATTAAAATAATATATTCCCAATACTCTGGATATTTAATAGACATAGAATAAGTGTTTATATGTAATTTCCTGTTTCTTAAAAAAAAAGGTGAATTTCCCTCTGATATTTTTGAGTAATGGTTTCCACATTAAATAAACTACGAAAAATCTCAAAAGGCCAAAATATCTTTTTCTTGTTAATACTGAAGAAAATAAGTTGCAATAGATTGGAGTTTTAGATTCCTGAAGAGTTTTGAAAGAGCTCTGCCTGGTATTGGAATATGGTCTACAAATTGCAAATATGGTCTACAAAAGGCAAAGAAGTCCTCTTCAACTTCTACAGTTTTACACCAGCAGTTTTGAGGTTTTTCTGACTACCAAAATTTTGGGAGATTTGCTTAAGTAGATCTATTAAAACCTGTGAACACAGCATAAACACTTACTAGTATTAGCCTCAGGATTTAGTATGAATGCAAAGGTCGTGTTTTACTGCTTTTGTGAGAAGAAATGCTAGAGATTTCTCATATTAAAAATGGATGTGGGACATTACAGAAGTACTCTAAGTTTTTATTCTAATCAGCCTAATGGACATTTCTGTAAATCAGGAAATTTGATTCATGGCAAAAATGTTCAAATCAGTGTTCACTTTATTCTAAGATGTGATTTATTATATAAAGAGTAATATGACAACTGTCCTTGGAAATTTGGACATAATGACTTCAGCTCTGTGGAACAAATCCAAAGATTTGTGAGGCTTTAATGATTAATTTTTGGGGGCATTTTAAAATATTTTAATTTTTTTAATAGCATTAAAAAATTAACAAATTAATGAGAGGAAATTATTTGAATTCTTTCCATTCACTATGGATGTAAGCACACTCTGACAGGCAACAATAAAACAGAAGGCAAACTGTAGTTTCAAGTAATCTCTGGGCTTTATTTTGTGCACAGAGACATAGGCATAAAATAATGAATAAATACAAATTATTAAATAATTTCATAGGACCTTGTGGTAGTTTTGTATTCAAATATTTGTCGCAACAACTTTAAGAATGTTATATATGAATACCATGACCAAGTCAATGGGGTATAGAAAACTGTCCATCTCATTAGCCATTTGTCCTTTATTGTCTATAAAGAGAATTTCAATCTACAATGTACTCTAGAGGCTGGCTTAGAGAGTCCTGAATCTGCTTGTTTCAGTCTGTGTCCCCAGATGAAGCCAAAACCACTACCACTAAGTCTTTCATGACTGGCTCTAGACATATATATATGAAATGTCCCAGCTTAGTGCTTCACTTTAAACTGATAAAAAAATCATTAAAAAAGTGTCTGTTGCCTTTTTGCTAAAAAATCAATGTAGCTACGGGATGAAATTCAACCATTAATGTAACAACAGTTTATGTAATTGGACTAAAGAAATCATATTTATAATTATTTTTATGGCTTTCTTCCCCAAATATAGAAATAATGTAACTGTCTGAGGATGATGTATTAAATGGAAATTTCAAGATATTCAGGATTTTTCTCCCTTCACTGCTTTTGGAATATTGTTAGCCTTAGCTTTTCATGCATTAAAAAAAAGTGTAATAACTTTTGCACTATGTTACTGTTAATTTTCTTTCATAGTTCTTGTTTGGTTAGTGTCTTAAGGCATTGCTCCATCAAGGATTCTGTGCTACATTTCTGAGTTTTATATATATATATATATATATATATTTGTCTGCTTCTGAGGCATTTAACGAGGTTTTCTTAGCCTTTCAGGTTCATTGAGCTTGTGAAAGTTGCAGCAATGTCAGCTTCCAATCTTGCGCCTTGGGAAGCACAGGGAATTGGAGAGGTCAGGGGCTGCTGGGCAGCAGTCAGCTATTAGAGTATAAAAAGTAATAATATTCATGGCTCACTAAAGAAGGTAGCAAGAGAATGCAGAACTGAACCCACAGCAAAGCAAAGAAATGCTGACTTTGTAAATGTAAGTGATATATACAAAATACAGAATCTTTCTCAAACTAGTATAGAGATTAGGTCAGACCTCAACTTATTTACTACAAATCAACCAAATTAACTACATGAGATTATTTATTTCCTGTGTTATTTCAGGATATTAGACAATAGATAGCTTGTTCTTTGCCTCTCTTTCACTATATTACCTTTATAATGTTATTTAAAAATCTGCATCCTATGCTGTCTAACAGCTAGCAAATTAGATGAGAGACTGCATTTTCCTGGTAATTATTAACAATTAATGTAAGTTTAAAAGTCAGTGGAAAGGTATCAGCAAAAAATTTTGGGATGAAACTAACCATGTAATCACAGGGGGAAGGTGTGACAATAAGGAAAATTATTTAGCAATATTTTTTTTTTTTTTTTAATGTGTAGTGGTATTTATCAAAGATGAACCAGAATTGACTACTCTGTTATCAACTGCTAGAAATTGTCAGAGCATCAAAATGAAGACATATCACTTACTATAAATGCCTACAAAACTACTGTGTAGAGTACTAGCTTTGCCATGTAAAAATCTGACAGTCCATAGTGTGACAGCCAGTATTGTTTTTACTAGCAAAAATAATTATACCCTAAAAAATAACTATGTCGGTCAGGAACTTAAAATTATACTTATTTCCTAATTCTGTTCTTTTTTACATTGTTTTTGAAAAAAAAAAACCAAAAAATACCCAAACCCACATTTTCAGTTCTACTTAAAGAAATAATTGCCTGTGATACATATAAGGTAAATGGAGCACGGATACACAGAGCACACAGTCCAGTGTGTGAAGATATGGAAGATACGGAAACCCTTGACCTAAGGAATACAACCTGATGAAGGGATCAGAATACCAGTTCCTAATCTGTGGCATTACTTGCTCCCAGAATTCTAGAGCAGTATACATATTTTGACTGAAACAAACAAACAAACAAACAAACAAAAAAAAAAGTTAAATAAATTGAAATATTCAAAATGGGATTCATAATGTAAGAACCCCATCTCTACATAAGTTACTTAATTCAGTATAGACATGTGTTAGTTATAGGAAATTAATTAATTAATTAATTAATTGTAATGCTTCCTATACAGAATTGTATTGCTGACTTGGCATCCTAACAGAATAGTTTTAATTCAGTGTGTGATTTGGATAAATTCTGCCAGGACAGCTTTTAGTGTTCAGTGACTTCAGCTGACCAGCATCAACATTCTAGACATGCTGCTCACATTAGTTTCACAAGTGCAAGAAAAGGGCATTTTGGGCTGTGAATAGCAATGTAAATAGTGACCTACTGAGTAAATCACTATTCCTCTGTTAATCTGCACCTCTTCTTCCCAAGTGTGGGGGCAGCGTTGCAGTAGCCACTCTGCTGAATGCCTGTCTGACATTGCTTTCGTTGTGTTAATGCTGCACGTGGTGTCAGGATGTCACTTTGATATCAATCTGGCAGTAAAGATGATCTTCCTGCCCCCTGATTTCTCTTTATCTCTGTCTGCTGGTTGCTACAATCTTTTCTTTGAAAATGTCTTTTTCTATTTGTAGTGGAGTAACAGCTGACTATGACAGGCTAGACAATAAGGTAGATGAATATTGCTACAATTACTACTGGAAAGCCAGGTAAGAAAATTTCATTTTAAGGAAATGAAAATGGCAGGTGTACAATGGTGGTACAGACTCTGGGTGCAAAAGTGGTAATTTTGTAACTAGTGATTTCCTTGTTTATGTTGACAGATTGTTTTAAACTTCCAAAATGTAGTAAGGGATTTTGTGACCCTTGAAAAAAAGACAATTTATTCAGGCAGACCTTCCATACAGGTACACTTAAGACATGTGTTCTGAGAGATTTTTTATTTTTTTTAAACAATAAGGGACATTATTTTCTTCTAAAATGATTTAAATATTTGTTATATCTTAATCTAAACCTATCATTTTAGGTTATCAAAGAATAAATTTGTGTTTAACAAATGTACCTACTAACACGCATACTGGTAATTTTTCTGATATGGATATTTATTCTACTTGACTTCCCATTTTTTATTTATATTCACTTGTATCTTTAATTGTTTGTCTTTGCCTTTGAGTTAGTCAGCCTGAAAATAATACTATATTAAACAAAAACTATGTTAAACAGAAAAAACTATATTAAACAGGGAAACCTCAAATATAAAATTAATTGAACTGTACACAACATACCACCACCTTAAGCTAAATGTTCCCTTTTATTGCAATTTATGTTAATGGTGAGTGAGTACTTGATTAACATATTTTGCTCAAAGTGAAGTTAGCAGAAAAAAAAGGCTTTTCCCTTCTGATTATAACAAGGGTGGATTTTGAGGTGAAAGGTTTTTTTTGGTTTTTTGGGTTTTTTTTTAATTTTTGTTACAGCATTTTGGTTAAAATCAAGATTAAAGATTACAAAATGTTATCTTAAAATCAGAGGAGTTTATGAACAATTGTCCCACTTCAAAAATACACTTATTTATAATATCATGTCTACATAAGATTTTTTTTTCTGATCAAAATATTGTCTTCCATTAACTCCGCCTCAGCTACTTTCTGCATTCTCCTTGACATGCTAATATAAAAACTTTTCCCCAGAAGGAATATGTCTTCTCACTGTTGTAACACCCATGGTACCTTGGTTTCAACATTTCACTTTTATATACTTTTTCAGCTCCTCTGGAGCTTCACAGTTTCATACTTAAAGCTGGAAAAGTAATAATTTCTTCTCCTTAACAGCCTATAGTTTTTGTACAGTGGTTTGAGGGTTTTTTGTTCATTTTGTTGTTTTGGGTTTTTGGTTTTTTTCAGTGAATAGGTGAATAGTTCTTCCTTGCTGCTGTATCATTGTCAAAAATTATTTGCTGTAATATTTATCTCATTTCTAACTCAAAGATCAATGAAAAATAATCTATTTCAAAATGCTTATTTTTAAAGTTTTCCTACCTAATGCTGGCCAAATGTGTATTGTAGTACTGCAATTAAAAAACAAGTCTTTATATCTCTACCACTCTGGAGGAAAATAAGCTTCAGTACAATTCTGACAAATGTGCAGATGTGTTCTCTTAACTAAAAAGGATCTAGCTCTCTTTGAAGGGATGAGACATGCAGAGACTTATTTTTTCTCTTGAGTCCTCATTCTGCATTTTGTCTGAATTATTCTGAGTTTATCTTACTCATCTATGAAGTTCAGATATTTAATCAAACTTCAGGTGCTTGGTCACGGTTCATCTGAACCTCTTGCTTTGGAAATCTGACAGAAATTGCATGCCACTTGAGATTCTCACTGCACTTTCGATTTTGGGCAAGTCAGATATGCTTTGCAACATTGCAGAAAGTGTATCAAACACATAGTACAAAAAACCTCAATAGGACTCTTGCAAAGCACAAAGTCATTCCTATCTCCTTTAGGCTTTGGGGAAAAGAATAAGGATTTGCGTCAGAAGAGGCAGAGTAATGATGTCATGAAGATGCTTACTGCATGAACACAGCATAGGATCTTAGACACAGCCTTCATTTCTACTGATGTTTTCTTACATTTTATTGTTGTTTCAGAATATCTACTTATTTCCCGTATTATGAATTGCTCTGATGACATCTGATGTTTCTTTCCACACCTACAGATTTGACTGTGTGAGAAGTTAAGGTAAACCTAGGTACCTCCCTAAAGAGATTTAGGCTTGAATATATAACAGCACACTGGAACCAGGTATTACCTAGACAAGAGCCAGAGGGATGACAGACTTCCACGTTTGACTTGATTCTCCTTCCTCTAGCTAATTCCGTGCATTTATTTTGTTGCTTCTTACGAAATACACACTTTCATTGAATGCTCCCTCCCTGTCTCCTCTATGGAAACCAAGCTTACATTTGACTGAGAAACAATCCCAGCTTAGCACCATACTATGATGCACTGTACAAAACAGTATACATGCGATATCCAAGTTTTCTGGAAAAACCACAATCCTGGTGAAAATCCTGTAACGTTTATTTGCTTTCTTTGTTTAACAAAGTGAAAAATTATTTTATATTCTTTTCTTCAAAAGAAAAAGAGAAAGTGAGATTTGCCAACCTCTCCAACTATTAATGAAATGAAATTTTTACCTTTATCACACAGTATAAAATTCTTTAAAACTCGTAAACTCTGTATTAAGTGACATTTCTAAATATCAAATCTGGTTTTTTGTTCTATATGAATAGGGGTTGGAATCTTTAAAAAAATGTGTGATATATATGGTAATGTCATCAAAGAAATATGGTTTTGATGAATAGAATATCAAAACAAATGTTTATTAGGGTAGAAGAATAAGAAGGATACAGTGCCAATGGAAGAGGTTTTTTTTTTTTTTTTGTCAAAATGAAATAAAGTAGAAGAAATGGCAAACAGAGAAAGACAACATATTCTTACCTACCAGATTGGCAGGTGGGCTGCTTTAGAACATTTTTATGACTCACCACTCTGCAAGTACTACTGCCAAAGGCAGACGGATGAAAATGCCAAGCATATGTGAAGAAGGTCAACAACAAAGATACTAAGAGAAAGGCAATACAACACTCCTTTAAACATTTTTATGGCACCCTGTGTTACAGCTACAAGAAGCTGGCTTCTTAAGATGGCCAGGAAGAAAGACCTAGGATGAAGAAGATGTTTTTGGCATGAAGTTATTTAATTGGCTAGTCTACTATAAATTATGATCTCCAATACCAGCAGGTGAATGTGCTCCTTAGCATGTAGTGTAATCCATTGTTCATATAAAAAAGCTTGTCCAGAGAGCCCTAAAGTTCCTGGGTTTCCATGGTATGAGCCAATATGTGGAGCTGCTATATAGGGCACAGATCCTCCTGGGTTTTGGCTGATCCTGGTTACAACACATATTTTCTCTACATATGCCCGGGACACAAGGCATGCTTCAAAGTATATTGGTTTAGACATATCTCTGGGACCAGTGTTTCTAAGCACTTAATTTTTTATTCCTTGACATGGACTTGGGAAATTCTTCAATGGGGTACAAACTTGCTTTATGACCAGAAAAGGTTTCCTTTCAGAAGCTTGTTGTGATTTATTGGATAGTTTGGTAAGGATAAGACCAGAGGAAATACGCCACTGTACTGGGGAATGGATTGTTTATATTGCAAGGCTTCATTAACTAATGTATTTTACAAGGCTGCAATAACTAATGTATTTGCCATTGAGGAAAAACATTCTGCTAATGGCAGGCAGTAGTTTCTCTGTGACATGAAACAATCAGGCTTGGCAGAGAGATCGTGCTACACTGCCCTAACACACAAGATTATCAGAATTGCTAAATTTAAACTGGAGGAAGAGGGAAATCTCACAGGAGTTTTCCTTGCAACAGTTTTCTAATTGATTGTGGTGAAACTTCAACATCACAGTTAGAGTAAAATGGAGGAGGTTCAATAAGAGATCTTTGTGCTACTATCAACTCAATCTGTCAATGTGCATTTGTCACCTGCAAAACCAAAATAGATTTTTCCAGAATAGATTTAAGGTATCTATCATGTGTCTTCACTTGTGCAAGGATTTTATGTAAAACCAGAATGTTGTAAAAGACAGAGAAAGGGCATTGCTTAAAGATGAAATTGCTGTGTACTTCGGAATTTGCTAGGAGAGGCAATCACAAAGACCACTACCTACTTTATGTTTTCCATTTTAAATGGAATAAATGTCAGAGTGATGCATTCTAATCCAAAGTATCCTGCATTCACAAGATTTTGCACCAATGCTGTAATTTTCTATATGATTTTGGGCAGAAGAAGGTGATGAATGTTCCCTAATAATTTTTAGTCCAATAATATAGTTTTATTATTCATTACAGTGTTTCATAATAAATTTATGCAGTGCCCCAAAGGAGTCATTGTCACTTCAAGAAAAGTAGTATTACCAAACCTTCCTAAGACACCTTACAAAATGAAATTCCTTCAGGCAACAATTTATAAAAGTGGTTTCTTTTGCTGAAAACACTATAAAGCAGAACATAATCAGTAACACAATGAAGTAAATGGCTTTCTTAGTCATGAACAGTTCTCCCTCTAAAGTACCTGTTCTCAATAATCACTTACTCTTAATAAAAGCATTCCTATAAAATAATTCTTTTGAAACTTTATGGCTTCAGATTCCAAACTCATTAATTTTCTTATCTAGACACAGAGGTTTTGGTGTGAGGTCACGAAACCAGCATGCTCAAGTTGTAATACTGATCATTCAGTGGATAACAATACTTATATTAAGCTAGTAAGACTTTTTTTTTTTTCTCAATTAATTTCAAATATGAATATAAATATTTAATTCATGCTTGTGTGTTTCAGTTTGTTGTTTTTTTTAATAGCTTGACAATGTTGCTTTTTACTGCCTAGTTATATTTTCTTTTTTTTTGCTTCCTTCAGTTTCACACAAGATGTCTAGGATTAATTCTCAGGAAGGTGGTAACAGTGTAAGTAAATTTGTGTGTGCATTGGTATGGAGGACATCTGAGATAGAAAATTACAGCAAAAGGTGGATTAAAAGCTGACCTTTGTTGCCTTTTGTCTGCTATTTGCTGAAGTTTCTGTAAGGCTCTGAATGAGCAGTGTGTGTCAAAAGGAGTCAGGCTCACTGAGATGGGTTGTCACTCCTTTGACATTCTCTCAGGTTTTTCAAAAACAGAATATTTCAAGAGATGAGCAAGACCCTAATAATAGGGTGATGATGAAACTAGGTCTCAAAACTCTGTGTTAAGGCTGGAATTAATAGCTCTGCCTTTTGGCTTGACAGCTATTTGAACTCATTAAAATTTAAGGTATAAGGTTTAAGTTAGAAAAGTTATCTTTAGAACTGAGGAAACTAATAGCACACCAAAGATAAAGACTTTAAGAGAATCCTACAATAGCAAAAATTCCGATAAAACATATGCTTATTTTATATATATATAACAAAAAGTTGTCAGAATATTTAGAGATAAAAGAAATAATAGAGGCTCTAGGCCGAGGATCAGACAAGAAAATGTTCAGGAATATTAAAGAGTAGAAAATACTTAGGAAGAATATTACTCTGTAAGAAAACATGCTTATATATGCATCTACAAATTCTTCACGGCTATGATTCTGACTACAGAAGAACTTGTAAATCTTTCTACAGATCAAATTACTTATTACACAGTTTGTTTCCTGATGTAACTTGATTACAATGTGTTAACAAGGTAATACAAATTCTTTACCCAACCTTGCTCTCACCTGTCAAATGAACATGAGTTAAGCTAATTCTTTCAAAATAATCAGTGTTTCAAGCTAAATTTAGAATCTAAAACTAACTTTTTTTTTTTTTTAAATGTAGTTCATCTTGAATTTGTGTGTCTGATAGGTCTCTAGTTTTCTTTATTTAAATTAATAGTGTCATGAGGGAGTTACTTTTGGACAAATGGAAAATGTATTGATCCTGGTGTGGCTGAATATTGTGACACACGTGTCATGTTTGCACATTCAGAAGTAAATATTTTGGTAATTATTTTGACTGAATGGATTCAGTGTGGTAGACTTCCACCCCTGCCCCAGAAACTAAAAAGGTGTCCACCTATTTCTTTTCAGCTATGCAGATGCTGCCATAAAAAAAAATGAAAATTATTCTCAGAGCCTGTCTTCTACTTCTCACCATTAAGTACCAATGCACTTAATGCAGGTCTGTTTCCAAGTTTAAAACTTAATTTGGCATACAGAGAATGATGAAATATCCAATCAGGCCTCCAGCTTCAGATACTTCAAAGAAGGAATGTTAAAACAGCTGAAGGGGGAGAAAGAGACATTTGAAATCACTCCAAGCACCAAATGCCTTATTTATGGTCAGATTTCAGGGGCTGGAACTCCTTCCTGGATTTAGTACTTAAGCCATATAGGATATGCATAACTTCTCTTTATTTTTCCCCACTCAGGACTTACTGAAGGCAAGAATGGCCCATTGCTTGCTTACATACTAGAGAAGTATTTAATTCATTGCAATGAAAACTAAACTTGAGAACAATAAAATAAGATAATTTGCAGAGGGAAGAAGGGCCCTCTATTTTTGCTTGATTTAGAGCTAGTAGCAGTTTTTTTGAGCACTGTATTTCAAGTGGAGAATCTCCAAGTAAATAACACATGGCGACTTGAAGGAAAATTTCTCCATACTTCCCCAGTTTCTATCTTTGAATGGACCCTCAACAAGAATGCTGGCTGTTGGCAGCTGTTGCTGATTGTCCTGTTCATCTGGTTGCCATTTTGAAGTATGTGTCCCCATGTGCTTTGTAACAGAAATCTAAGTTCTAATACTGGACTACGGATTCTATCCTGGGGAAAACAATACTGCAGAATTCATCATTACTTGCATATTTATACATAGCTTAACATCTATATTATTCTAACATCTCCTAGGGAACTAGATTTGTACACAGAGTTGAAAATCTCACCAAATAAAGGGATGTTTGTGACTGATGCTTAAAGTTTGTGATTGTTCTCCACTATACTTCAGTGGTCCTGTCCCACCAGATATATATATATGTGTGTGTATGAGTGTATATATATACACTCATACACACACATATATACATACATAAATACATACATACACACACACACACATATATATAAAAAATACTTATTATTTTATTGTCTAGTTTAATGATATATATAAAATAAAATGGTGAACTGCTACTACTACTTTGGAAAAAAATTTCCCCATTAAGAAATGTATGATTTACTAGAAATAGGTGAGTGCAAGTCAGCAAGGTCAGCATTTGCATTATTTAAAGTAACAAACTTGTAATGTAACTTTTGAGAGTCACAGAGCCATTAAATACCCTCCTGATTAGGAAATTTTCTTTTAGACTATATGTTCTGATAGTGTTTGCTGTCAGAAGAGGGAGCTCTTGAACTTTGTCACATTTCTAATAGATCTAATAGATCCTAAAGCTAAACCTTTACTCCTTAAGAGCACACCTTTGCTCCTTGCATTATTAAAATTGAATTCTTCAATGCTTAAAATATTTTCAAGTACCCCACTTAGTCAGAATGGTATAACCAAGATGTATAAGTGGTTTTTAAATAAATATAACTGAGTGAAAAAAGGGACAAGAATGACAAAAGCCAAAACCAAAAATTAAAGCAGAAATAATTTGCATATCCCATTAAATAAAAATCTCATAAATACAAAAAACCTGCATATAATGAGATGCGTATTCAGCTCATAAAACATTCAATGAGAGTAAATATTCACATATTCTATTACAAGTTTCTGTATGGCATTTCTAAGGAAGATTATTGTTTGTACATAATAATAATTAAAACAACAAAGCTTATCAGAGAGTCTCTGTGTGTTATCTTTATCAATCAGTCAATAAATAAATCTTAGTCACCTTTTTAGACTGAGGCAAAAATTGTCCATATAAATACATCCATAATGCAAATTGAATGATATTCTAATGTCATTTTGCAGGAAGATTTTTCAAAGCCAATGTATTGGAGTTAAGCTAATGCTCCTGACATATGTAGGTCATACAAGATGGGATTTAGTTTACCTGCCCCAGCCACCTGAGAGTTCAGCAGCATAATGAGATCACTCCTTTTAATGAAGGAATGATTTACCCATCCTGACACAGGTATTCAAGAAAAGAAGAAAAACTTTGTTGTGAACTTAATGCTTTAGTTCCTTAGACATCTTGCTCTAAATACTTCAGTCCTAAAATGGTAAATTAGGCTGAATGCAATGACTTCTTGACACTGACTAGAGTGGAACTCACCCCTATGCTAGTCAGTCCATCCACATAGGGCTGGAGTACACTATGAGACCTGTGAGGGACCCATGTTCTTCTTGCAGGTGGAGACAAGTCTCATGTCTAGGTCAAACCAAATGGCATCAGATGTCCCTGTTATTGAATTGTACACCTGAATTTGATGGGACCTCCAGAGGTGCCTTCCAATCTAAATTATTTTACATTTTTATGAACTTATAAAGACCTTGACAGTTTATTCTGAACTTGTCAGGATACTCATACTGTATCTAAATATCTGCTTGTCTTCTCTGATTTTTGTTAGTAGAAACAGGGGAAATCAAGGTTGGAAGAATATCTGCCCTGTATTTCTAAGTATTCTTGGCTGACAAGATGCCAGATGGATATGTTTACTCATTTGTAAATGCATGAGCACAGCAGGGATGGAGAGGGTTTACTATAACAAATGATTTCCCAGGTAGTTCAAGTCTCTGTGTACTTTTGCAAAGCTCTGTTTACATTACAGCTTTTCTTGGGCCAGTGTCAGGCTCAGGACCAGGCCTACTAACCTTTTTTCAAAGATGTCAATAAATATATAATTTGTTATTGGATGTGAAGCAGACATATGTTTTCTTGGAATAAAATTATTATGAGAACAATCCCCTAAAGGAAGAAAAATACCATAAGTTTATATAATGAAGTATTCTTCTAAGTTCAACAAGAAATTCTCTCCAGCATCGGAGGGAAAAAAGAAGTCATGTAGATCCAGAATGTAAGGCCAGTCTTTTATGAACTGAACTACTATGTCATTTGTTTTATATATCATGGTTTGAAAGGTAACAATATATACATTATTCTAATAATGTATGAGAAATAAACTTCAGAAGAAAGTCCTTAAATATAGTTATATAATATATTTAAAGAAATAACCTGTATATTTATAAAATATTAATAGAATTATATTGAAAATATACCTTCTGTTATCAGAAAAACTTCCTCAATGAAGTTGCTATCTTGTAGCAAACTATCTTATAGTGGCTTGTAAAAGAAAGGTAATATCTCATAAAAAGGAATATGTTTACCTAATCAGTTTTCTACTAGACTTCATAAAAATAAAAAGAAATCTGAAAGCTTTTATTCCTGGAGCCACCAAACTTTGCAGCTGGCATCCCTGCACATGGGCTAAAATGACATGTATATGTCATTCATCATGATATGACATCGCTATATTAATTAAATGCACTGCTTACTACTAAAACATATTTTTGGAAATTAATGTAATCTGGAAAAAAGGAAGAGCCAAGTTGGAACATTTGACCAGTGATGTCTCCAGTGACCATGAAGCAGTGTAGAACCATAATATTGAATTGCATTAACATTTTTTCTGACTGTTTACACTAATGTTATTTCATCTCACAACTTCTTGGTGTTAGAAGATTGAATTACTTCTTCTATAAAACATTTTTATAAACAAAAATCCTTTTACTTACAAAAATCTACCTGTCCCTTGAAAACTTTAGAAATGCCTTTTATACTTAACTTTTGCATCAAGTCAAATTGCCATGATTTAATTCTTCAGTAGTTACATACTGCCATATACGTATTTGTAAAATGTAAAAAACCCCCATCCTTAAATCAAAATAATTCTTATTATACATTTCTAGTATCAGGAGAAACTATTCTGAAAAGCTCTATGTGTGTCACCCCCTCATTTTTATTTTTTTTTTAATTTTCTTTACACAAAAAAGTCATTACTAAACCCAGTTCATTTTTATAAATACTCCTCCAAAACATATCAGCTCTCTTTGTCTCCCTTCCTCTTGTACAAAATCCTCTTTATGTGCCATCGATGTGGAATCTAAGTGATTAACTAGAAAAATGCTTTATTAAAGTGAATTGCTATATGTCACTATCAGTTTTTGCTGTTTGTATTCAGGCATGGTGACACTGCAAAGTCACTGTGTACAATCATGAAGGAAATAAAGCACTTAAAAAAATACTTCTGCTTTGCATAATTAACCTCTACTGCTGCACAGTAGAGGTGATTGATAAAACCCACCCACCAAGGTAGATAAAACAAGCACTGCAAAATTGTACGGTAGACATTTGGCAAACAAAAATTACATATTGAAGGCAAGTTTTAAGGCAATTAAAGGTTCGCATTTATTTTTTATTAGTTTAGTATGCTTAAGTAAGCTTGAACAATTAGCTTATTCATATTTTTATTTTGATTTGGAAGATTTAATGGAACCCACAATCCACATAATGGAATTTAGAAAAAGTGCCAACTAGAAATCACAGTGACTTTCTGGAGTCATTGAAATGAATGCAATGATTATTCAAATCTTGTGTTTGTCTCTGTGTTGTGCTTTATACATCCTAGTAGAATACATAGTTTACTAGAAACCTTTTACTTAAAGTCTTCATCAGGCTAAAGATTATCCTTAATATCATTACTTCTACAGAAGGATTTATCCATAGAAGGCAATGATAAATTCTTGTTAGGCAAGATTGAATGTAAAAATTAATTTTCTATTTCAAAAATTATAGTGAAGTTTAAAATCATACAATAAATATATGTAGCATTATATTCTAAAACAATATGCTTGTCGTAAGACTTCTATACATCAATAATAGAATATTTTCTCACAATAAAAATTAGCACATATCACAGAAACTTTTAAATGATTTTGATCTAGCAGGGTTTTCACATCTAAAGGGGGAGAAAAGAACTATATCCAGAAATCACATTTAAATAAGAGAAACTGCTTAACACATACTAAATATAGTTGAAAACAAAAAGCAATTAGTGTTTCAACACTTTGACATGTAAGCCCTTCATAATAAGTGACCACTATAATAAACTCTGCTCATGTTAATTTCCAAAGAAAAATAGTATAATCACTCATACTCAGATAAGGTTGGATTCTCAGACACTTCCTTATTTCCTTCTACTCATCAGAGAAGTTTCCTTTTTTTGTATGAAATCGAAATGACAAAGAGCCATTAGATTAATCATACTCACAGAAGAGGAGCTCTTGGCATGTTTAGTTGATCACAATTTCATAGCAAGCATAATTAAAAATACAGACTGAAAGATCAAAGGGAAAATTATCTTTCCTTTTGACTAAGTCATTGAACTTGTTTCAAGAGTCCTGTTCAGTTTCTATGGGTGGGACCCTCCTGGCCGATTTTCCCCATCCCCTATCAATTGAGGAATTTCTCCATTACATCCATGCTGTTTTAACAGTTGGATTATACATTTGTACAGCAGATATCTGAAAGAAAAATGTGATTTGCTATCAGAATCTCAGCATTTTTATACCTAGAAATGGTTACTGGAGAATTTTTTCTCCCAGCAAATATAAGATTTAGCATGATCATCACTGAAGCAACCCCTGACTTTCCTTTGTTTATTGAAAACTTTGTGTTACAGAAGTCATTCTATTTTAAGCTACAGAAAAAAAAATACAAAAATTAACTGCAATAGTTACTGCATACAGCACTCTAGGGCATCTCAAAACATCTAATCTTGTTATCCAATCACTTGTTTTTATTAGGTATACTGTCCTTCTCATATAGCAAGGTTCAGATGGTATAATAGTACAGCGGCCCTTGAGTGTAAAGTCAGAGAGTTTACCACCAGCACTGCTCAAAGGAAATTGCTTCATATGTCTGCATATTTTTCTGTTATATAATGAGATCAATAATACTAAAATGAATCCCCTTTGTGTTTAGCCCAGACGGGATGCCAGAGGCTTCCCCGGGAACCAAGTGTGGCGACTTTGATGAGAGAGACCGCTTGATCCAATTGTCCCGAAAAACAAGTTTAATGCAATAATGAAACAACAAACTAAACTGTGTACACTGTATGGAGAATGAACCAGAAAAAGCCCCAGGTCTGGGGTCTAGAGGGGTATTTATGAATTTCATGGAGAGGAGGGGATAAGGCAGGGTTTGAACAGAAGATCAAATAGGAACAGGTGATTTGAAATATTACAGTTACAGCAGTATAAACTATCCAACGGGAGTACAGAGAACGTGGAACTTTCCAGTAACCATTTTTAATTGACAGAAGTGGAGAACCCTGGGTAATAGATTCTGCCTGACTCATAAAGGGTTCTCCCATAACTTCAGATTGAAGCTTCCCTCATTGTTTAAACTGCTCCCAACACTAAAATAAACTCATATTTATATGGTACTTCTTTTAAACCAGATAGACAATCATAGGCTTGTAAAAAAGTAGAGGTTTAAATAATTTGTTTTTTTCTCAGTTATGTATACATCCACTAGTTCAAGTAAGTTTCATTACATTAGAAGTTCACGAAAAATATATGTTCAAGGCGTATTTCATAACTGTCTTTATATGCTACTGCGCAGAGATTTATGTGTAAAACAATTGAAATTTAATCATGAACATAAATTTCTTTATTTAAAGAATTGTTTTCAGCATTCTCCTGAACAGTATTAGGTGTCTATTTTTCTGTATAGTATGATACCACTACAAGCTGTTCTTCATTTGTCACATTCATTACACAAGATTAAGTCTTGTCTAGGAATTAGTGCAAGCTCTGTGAACAAAATTTGACTACAACAGGAAATTGTATCCATGCATTTTAGTCGGATAAACTGACCTCTTCACCAAGATGAATGCCTTCCTTTTAATATTGTGGGAAGTTCCAATGCAACTTAGAACTGAATATCTAAGACATTTCAATACTTTTTACTGTAGTAATATATTCTTTATGCATATTTTACTCACAAAATATTCTGAAACATTTCAATTAACTCTGTAAAAGAGTCAGTAAATCCCACATATTAACTCTTCCCTTGTTACCAAATGCTAGCTCATATTCATCTTGTTTTGCCTGCCTGCCTTCTTATCCTCAAGAGGGGCATAATTTTTTTATACCATAGTTTACCAAAATTATTACTTTAGGGGGGTGGGAGAGTATAGAAAAAAAAAATGATTGTCACATGTGAAAGAAAAATCAAGCTTTTGGATCTCAATTCCGTTTAGCTGCCAGCTAACTAAACTGCTCAATTTTACAACATTTAGTAAGTATGTTCAGAGGCAGTCTTTTGAGGAATGTTGTGGATAGAAATTTATGTATAGAATAAGTATCATGTCTGATTATTTACAATAAATATGTATTTTTAAATATAGTCCTCTGAACATACATTTTTTTTTAACTCATAGCTGGTATTTCAATATTGCACTTGCATTTTTGTTTAAAATAGATCATTATATTTTTTAAAATACTTTGATATAGAATTGTACCAAATATAGACTAAGACCACAAAAGTAAGTAAAATGTAGGTACAAGACAGAATTAAAAGAAAGGTTTAAATCCATTAACTCATAAATGCAGAAAAGTGTTAGGCTTGCACCCATCTTTCGATAAAAAAATTAAATCCTTGCAAAATTAAATGCCTTTTGTCATCTGTTAACTAATCATTTTAAACTTCAGAACTCACTTTGTCTGGGGACAGATGAGAAGACATTAAGGAGACAGGACAGTGAGAGCCAATGTGTGCAATGAGCTAAACTTTAAATATGGTGGACAGCAGCAAAGAACCTTCTTGATAATGTGCATTCATATGACCTAGGAGACAGAAAGCCAAAGAAATAACTCTTTAAGACAACATCAAGAAATTTAAAATCCCCTGGCAAGTGGAAAAAAGGGCTATTTGCTAGAGTTATGTTTTTCTGGTTTTCTACTCAGGACATAACTTATGGTGCGGGTGGTATGTTCTAGTGCTGGTGTGTCTCACTGTTGGCCTGAATTGGCTCATTTGGAGCTGCAATAACAAAAAACAAAAAAAAACACAAAACAAAAACACAAACCAAAATAAATAAAACAACCCAAAACCTCCAGAAGACAAGCCTGAAGAGAGTTCCTCCTCTCATCTCATCTCATCTTACAGGTGGAAAAGTATTTTTTTATATTTTTGACCCAATGAAACTTGGATTTGTGGTAGCTAATTACCTTAAAGCTGTCTGCTTGAAAACGTTGGAAGATCTTTGAAGCAGCAATTAAGTGGTTCCCCTGACAAGGGCTACCAGGAAAATGGTAATCATAACAAAATGCTTCATGTAAAAAGATGCAATTTAAATTTTATTGAACAAAAAAGGAAAAGATTTTATTTGTCTATAACGTCAAGGAGTAGATATTTACTGAGTCAGCCTATTAATTAGCTATGTTTACCAAAAGATCACTATGCAGCTGAAG
Source organism: Sitta europaea (assembly GCA_013400255.1). Classification (NCBI taxonomy): domain Eukaryota; kingdom Metazoa; phylum Chordata; class Aves; order Passeriformes; family Sittidae; genus Sitta; species Sitta europaea. Next base: position 251,566 of record VXBS01000178.1, read on the forward strand.
AAATGGCCAGCTGTAATTGGTCCCCTACCTCAGGGGAGCCAGGGACAACTCTTGTTAGGCTGGAATGACACAAATCTGGATCCTGACCAGCTGGAGCAGACTTTCTTCTTCCAATATGCCTGTATTTCCCTGCTGAGAAACCTTCTGCCAGAACAGGCCCCTGTCAAAGTTTTCAGTGTGTCTTGTCCATCACTATCATGAATCAACATTTTACTCTGTAACAGGTTTGTAAGGAAAATCTGTTATTTATCTGCTTTCACCTTTAATGAAGAAATAGATGCATAATCATTGAAAACCAAATTAGATTCAAATTATTTTGTTTAGGTAGCTTCAAAACAAGACTCCGTGTTTCATAATACTTTCTATGTTGCAGGTATTAAATATATACCTTTAAGAGAAACTTTCTCAAATGGACAATTTGTGCACTTTTTACACATAAAATCTGTTTATGCCAATAGAAAATTGTTATTAAAATATCAAGAGAGAAAAAACATAGAGTAGCCAGGAAGAGCACATATTGAATGTTGTTTTTCACCAAAAAAATCCAGATTGTAGTTACTTTAAGGAGAGTACCTTTCAGATTACCATTTCCTATTTAGATATTTATTTGCTCTAATTTATTCCTCTTTCTAGGTGTTCCCATATTTTTTGCTAGATTAATGTTATTAATTTATTATCAGTCTCTTCTATCTTGAATTAAGAAATGAAATTTGTAACACAATCTCTTACTTTCCTTCAATTTATAGAGAAAACCATGTTAAAAATAGAGTTTCCCATATATAGAGCTAATGAGCATTCAGACATCCTTTATTAAGTGCCAGGAAGTGTTAAATTTTGTGATATTTTTTGTCAGACCTTAATTTCTCTTTCCAAATTAAAAAAAGTTTTGTTATTGTTACCTTCCTTCCCTTAAAATTCCTTATGATGTGGTTGATTTTCTCCCAGTGCTGTAGATGATGGTATTTTTACTTCATCAGACAATTTTCCTATCTTCATTCATTTATTCTTTCCATTAGTTTCAACCTATTCCTTTAGTCATCAAGGAGTTTGGTTGACTTCGTGTTTTTTTTTTCACTTCAGAAAATCTCATTTAATTCTGTAGGTGGTAGAAATTGCCTGATCAATAGGTTCTGTTCCTGTAATATTTATGGTAAAGGATAAAAGGAAAGAGTTTAATGAGATATTATCCTCTTGTAATGCTTCTCCACTACTAGGACATAGTGTCCAACGCTGTTATGTACTATATGTCACCTGAAAGCTCCCTATTTAACCATCCCCAAAATGCATTCCTCATATCACAAGGAAATTGTGGGAGGTCTGCAAGAACTGTGGTATTTAATCTAAAACTAGTAAATAAGCTGGGCGGGTGGAGAGTAGAGAATTTTTAGATTTCAATTCCAACACATAAACACAAGCCTCTCACTTTCTAAAACACTCCTTTGCCTCATGTCCTGTACTGCTCCAGTCGCTCTGGTCCAAGTTGGACCTGCACCATGGATCCAGGGGAGTGAGATACTTGTGACCACTGAAGGCATCTGAGTCCAAGTGAGGAACCCTCTGATTTTCCAAACTGAGTCACAGAAAGGGTCAGGTCGGAAGGGATCACAGTGGGTCATTTGATCCAACCTCCCTGCTTAAGCAGGGTCATCCTAGAGCATATTGAACAGGATTGCATCCACATAGTTCTTGAATCTCTCCAGTGAGGGGACTCCACAACTCCTCCTTTTCCAGAGTGTCATTACCTGTTGTTAACTTTATTTTAGTTCTCCTGCAGTTTCAGGTGGAACTTCCTGTGCATCAGTTTCTGCCTGTTACCTCCTTCTTCTATTGCTCAGCACTTCTGAGAAGATCCTGAGTGCATCCTCTTGATACCCTCTCTTCCGACACTTATTATTTTTTATATATTATTGATGAGGTTTCCTCTCGGTTGTTTCTTCTTCAGGCCAGCTCTCTCAGCCTTTCCATGCAAGAGAGATGCTCAAATTCCTTAATCATCTTTGTTCTCCTCTGCTAGACCTGGTCTCTCCGTGTCTCTCTTGTAACAAGAAAAGTTCCCATTTAACAGAGGTTAAAGACTCGTCAATGATTTCTGTAAAACTCTACAAAATAAAATAGAGAGGTTATAAAGAATTACTTTATCTGTGAAAAGTAGATGTAATGAAGAATACCTGCTACCCAAGATGGCAAAAAATAAAGAAAGTATAAGTACTTAAATGTAAATTATATGTAGCAATATAACCAGGGAAACAACTATCCTGTACTCATCTTTATGGCTGTCATATAGTTTACTGCTCTTGTACACAATTTCTTCTTTCTCACTTATATCTGTCATTGGTTGCTGTGTTCTCTTTAGCGAGAGGTACCTTTCAGTATATCACTCATTATTATCATTGTGTGACAAGTGATTTACTGTGCTTTCTGGAAGGTGGGGAAATGGAAGTATGTTCACTGACTTAAAACATATGTTGTACTTAAAGGAAGTATTTTATGGTACTGTTAAGATTTTGCTTGTTTGTTTTTTATCTTAAATTGTACATTAAATCTTACAACAAATCCTATAACTTGTTATTTGTGCCAGGTAAGGTAAATACCTTCTGCTCTACATTGTAAGAGCCAGCATCCCACTGTTCTCATCTGTATCTGTTAAAAGAACAGGTGCAAGGCATTTGTATACCAATGAGTCTCCCATGATACCTTCAGTTTGAATGTATGAATTGATGGAAGCTTTCCTAAGCTGCAAAAAGCTTTTTATCAAATGTGTTTTGGCAGGGAACTGGCATCTTGTCATGTAGCTGTGCCACATCATATTATTCTTTACAATGTAATATAGCAAAGAAATGTGTTTACATTAAATCTTGCCTTCTTTCAAAAACTAGACAATGCTCACAGCAAATTCCAAGTTTTGGCTATTGAAAACATCATGTTCCCCAAGTGCTTGTTAGTCTCTGCTCAAGGCTGGGTGCAGTGCAGCTGCATGACCAGTATCATGTGATTGAGAAGAGCTGGAGATGAGATGGAGATGAAGCAAACCTATCTGTCACCTTCCTTTCTTCATGTGGGAGCAGAAATTCTGTGCAGGCACTTTGAAACAAACATAGCTGGAGTTAGGTTGCCATCTTGGCCCTGATCCTGGCCTTAGCCTGTGGGCACAAACTTCCCCCATAGGCTTGGGTTTTCCTTGTCTCTGAAATCTTGTCTGACCATTAGAGACCTTGTTCACGATCCCTGTCCCAGACCTTCTTTCTTGGTTAGATACTGTGGGACTGTGCCTCTTGATGAGTTTCTCCTCTGCCAGCCACTGTCACTCATAGCTCCCAGCTTCCGGCTTGATCTCATCATTCCCTGACATTCAAGATCATGCAAAATACTGTCTTCAAAACTGGAAAAAAACCAAAACGTTTTAAGATATCAAAGTGATCTAATATCAAAGTTGAAGATCAGAACTGATAAATAACAAAGATTTTAAACTTCCGCAACACAATGCTGTAGTAATAATTTAATTTTTAACTTATGAGAGTAGTTTTATAATTCCTCCAAAGGATCCTTCCAAAAGTGAAGAGGGACATTTTGATCTCTTCTCCTTGGTATGCACTGATAAGATGGGAATAGTCCAAAGCTGCATCAAGAGAGGTTCAGAGTTGGCATTGGGAAGCATTTCTTTACCAACAAACCAAAACTGATTTCTAGAGATGTATTCAATACCCCAAGCCTCTCAGTGTTTAAGAGGGGTTTGGAAAATGCCCTTAACAACTTTCTTTAGTTCATCTTGGAGGCGCTAAGTTTAGAAAGAGCAAAAGCCAGACAAGTAGAAGTCAAAAAGTATTGATTGATGTATCTTTCTTGCTTTTCTCTTCTTCAGAATGGATAATCCTTGATTGAAATTGCTGCATCTCAGGTCTTTCTCACACATCTCTCTTGCAGGTCTCAGATCTTCCATATCTTCAAATGCTTCCACAATTCAAAAAAGACCTAAAATCTGTCCAGGATTTCTTTTTTCCTTTGGGGAAAGTAGTGTTGCAAGCAGTTGTTGTGATTTAACCCTGGAATACACATAAGCCCCACACAGCCCTTTGCTCATTGGAATATAGACTCAAAAAGGTAAAAGCAAGAAAACTAATGAGTCAAGATATAGACAGTTTTATAAGAAGAACAAAAACTGTGTACAGGCAAAGCAAAATAAGGAATTTGTTCAGTATTCTCCATGTGCAGGCAAGCATTTAGCCATATATAGGAAAGCACGCCTTCAAGTAGCCACAGCAGAGATATTGGGAAGACAAATGCTGCAACTCCAGACATAACCTCCTTCCTCCTTCACCCCAGATTTTACTGCTGAGAATGACATGTTCACCCCAATTTTCACTGCTGAATGTGAAGACATATGAATAATATAAAGAATATTACTATTATTCATATGAAGACTATTACTTTTGGTTAGTTCAGATCAGCTGTCCCAGCTGTGTCCCCTCCCTCTAGGAAAGATGTGGACCTGCTGGAGTGAACCTAGAGGAACTTGGTGAAATACTTGATATTTGTTGGAGTCCAGGGCTTGTACAGGGGAAGGTCTTGAGAGATTCCTGGGGGTTTTTTGCTTTGGCTTTTTTCCCTTCATTCTTAGGGATCACAGTTTTGTAACTTCACTTTTTAAAAGAACACAATACCATTAAGAAGGTTATTGAAGACATTCGGTGTGCTATAAAATACAATTCTTAGTGTCTAGGTCATGACTAATCCTGTATGTGCATTTTATCTAAGCCATTAATTGTATCTCTGATATTATTAGAAGAGACAGGATGTGCAAACCAGATTTTCTGAATAAATTTCACCTTGGATAAACCTTGAAGGGATATATAACAGTTGTTCCAGACTTCGTTTTGCATCAAGACTTTCTGGTTTTTTCTAGAAGGTCTTGAACACACACAGCTGTATTCATGTCAGGAGAGGAAAGCAGTTTATTCTGTGCAGTTCTGTTATCACTGCAACACAATAAAGAAGATGCCTTGTTTGATTACTTATATAAAACTGATCAGTTCACCTATATTATGTGGTTTGACTGGCTTGTGCCTGTGTTGCTGGTAGTACTAATTGTGTCCATCACTGTCTCTGTTAATACTGAAATTAAGGGATAAAATTATAATATCGTTAATACAAAAATTAGCATATAAACCCTTTAGATTCATTCTGATTCTGATATAATATGCTGAAAAAATAAAATAACTATTTAATGATTAATAAAAATAACTATTCAAAATTTTGAAAATTTATTACAAGTCTGGAATTTACCAGGAATGCATCACAGAAATACGCTATACAGTGTAGCCAAATGACACTAGTCAAATAGTCTTACAAATGCTCTCAACTGGATATACGAGCAAAGACACCTTTGAAAATGCAGAACTGCAGCCTTTATTTATAGGATCAAAGGACAATTCATGTGTGAAGATACTTCACCAAGCCCTGCAGTTGAACCTCTTGGTCAAAGCAGGGGCTGCTCTGAAGTCAGGACAACTTTTTCAGTGCTCTGTCCCAGTGGCCTGAAAATTTACAGAGACAGAGACAGAGGAATCTGTCTGAGCAACTTGCTCTGTTGACTGGGTGTTCTCATTGGGAAAAGGTTTCTTTTCACACCCAAAAACTGCCCTGTTTCAAATTATGCCCACTGACTCACTCACTCACTGTGCTGAATGGCATAGTGGTGGACTCAGCGGTGCTTAAACTAACTTCTGGATTCATTAGTATTAAAGTTGTTTTTCCAATCTACATGACTCCATGATTCTGTATTGAAAGACCTGGCCCTGTCTCCTTTCTTACTTCCCCACAGACAAATATACGCTTTTGTTAAGAGTCCCACAGACATCTTTACTCCAAGCTGAACAAGCCCTGGTCTCTAAGCTTCAACTCATAAGGCAAGGGATCTAATCCCAACTGCCCTGATGGCTTATTGATGTCTTTCCTGTACAGGACACAGAAATTAGAATCTATGTAATCAGCTCTGAGCAAAGGTATGAATAATCACTTCCCTGGACGTGCTGACTGTGCTTCCACTAAAGCTGCTGGCTGCCTTTGCTGTCAGGGCACACTCACTGCTGGCTCATGCTCAGCCCAGTGTCCCCCAGGGCCTTCAGGATCTTTTTGCCAGAGCTGCTCCTTAGTCTATCACTGTCCAGTCTAACACTGCCAGGGGGGTCTTCCCTACATGTTGCAGGGCTCAGGATTTTTCCATGCTGAACGTCATGAAGTTTCTCTCAGTCCATTTCTCCAGTCTGACAATGTCCCTCTGAATGGCAGCATCTGCATGACCCCCACTGTACTGGCTGGTTCCATCCCCAGACAAATTAATTGTCATCTTCATAAAAATAAATCAAACTTTTTTTAATCTTAATAGTCTTGTTTACAGAATGAGAATTTTTAGGGAAAAAACCCCAAAAACTAAAGTATTTAAGATAGTTAGTACATTTCTACCGCCAGTATTATTTCTTGACTCTCTAAGATCATGCACTCAGACTGTTGCATTATGTGTAGGGATTGGTAAATTAATTTGAAATGACACTGAAGAAATATGATTTGATGCAGCACAGAAAATTCTACACATTTTATGCACCAGATAGCTTTGAAAATGCATTCCTTACAATCTGCCTTTAGGAAGCTGGAGTTGATAATATTCCTATTAAGAGATGCTCTAGGCAGAGAGACAGGAGGTACGTATACTGCTCAGAACCAGAAAATCTTTAATGTGATGCAATTTTTTGTAACATAGTTTTCCATAGTCAGAAATAAATGTGATGAAGACTGACTTGATCAGCAAAGCCCTATCTTCTTGTTTAGTGGTGAAAAGGGGATCTTGTTACTTTCTTACCATAAAGTTTTTTAAGTTTTCATGAAAAATTAAATGTCTTAGCAGTAATGAATTTGTAGTAGACAGGTGACAAGGACATGAATAATTTGAAGATTACAAACACAAGTTTTTTACACTGTGAGTACTCAGTCATTCACTCAGAAAAAGACCTTCCAGTACACTAAGAACTGTAATAGTCAAAAGGAAACACCATCATACCCCTAGAAAAAGGCCCCAAGCAATCCAAAGCAAACACAAAAGCGTGAGTCACACCCCTAGATTACACTCTAAGAATTTCAATTTTGGTCTTGGGAATCAGAGAACTAGACATCTGGTGGTGGTATTTAATGCCCTGGTAGAGCTTTGACTTCCTCACTGATATATGGCAATGAGTCCCTCAAGAAGGTTATCACACGCACACACAAAAAAAGTGCTTAAACGGTTGTAAATCTATCATTAAAACAGCTATATCTTGCTGGAAAAACAGTGAAGTGCAAATATAATTCATTAATGATTGTCTTCGTAAAGTAAAGTTTAATATCTCCAAAAGATACCTTCCACTTTTTCCACCACTCTGCTACCAATTATTTGTGTCAAAAGTGTAAAAACTGTAGATACACTGCAGGGGCTTTAGGCAATTAACATTACCTGTGTCTGTGCTTTAGGCCTAGGATAAAGACAATGATGGTGGGGAGGAAATGCGGTCACTGTGTTTGTTCAGGCTGTCCACAAGTGTTCAATTAGTGGTTAGTAGGGTGTGAATATCCTGCTGTTATAAAATGGGCTTTTACTGGTAACTGCTGTCACAGACATCTTAAGAGGTCGTGAAGAGTTAATAAGTTTTCATCATTATACATCCCAAACTGGGTCTAAAACAAATGACAATCATAATAAAACTTCTCCAGAGAGCATGAAGAACAACTTAACCTCATGATATCAAAGTATACTCCCTGATTTGTTTTTGGAATAACCTTCTACTTAGAGACATTTGAGGTCAACACCATATTTATTTCCATCCAGAATGCTTAAACGAAGGAAAGGACCTTACTTCATCTTGTCAAAGGCAAGGTGAGTACAGTAATATATTCAAGAAGTAATTCATATTGTAAGCAGTTTGTATCAACAAAATGTGAAAATCAGAGAGAAGAAGTAACAAAGTGTTCTTTTTCCTGTCCCCTACTGAGCTGTTTATTGTAATGGAAGGAAACAGCACGCTTTGCTTTTAAGGCTTCGTTTGTAGAGTCAAAATTCAATTAAAATTCCAGTCTGTAATTTAGTTTGTTTTCAATGGACATTTTCCATATTGAATTAATTCCTTTTTGAAAGAAATTATGGATTTTAATTGTATGCATTCTTTTATCTTTTTAATGTAAACCCAAACTTGTCTCTTTTATGTCACTGATTGTCCAGTCACCATAGGGTTATAAGGTGTGAGTCTAAGGTAGTAGTTGTTATATTATAAGTAATTCTTCTCCACTTCTGCACAACTCATTATGTTTACAAAATTCACTGTGAAGCTATTTGACCTATTTTGATAATGTTCTGTCTTTCAAAATCAGAACAGTTTTATTTCCAAGATTATGAAATTTCATTGTATTCTCATTTTCCTGTCAAACCATCACAGTCAGTGTAAGGATTTGTAATGATTTTGCTAATTTATTCAGCAATTTCCATTCCAGGCTTGTATTATGGTAGAAAAGACAGGAATGCCAGAAGTTTGACAAGGTATTACTAGTCCATTTCCTTCTAGAATGTTGACCTTTTGTCTTACTGCCTTCTAATATGACCACTTCAGAGGCACGTTGCACACTTAAGAAACAGTGAGATTTGCACAAATTGATATCAATGATGACCATTACCTTAACTTTATGTAAGTCTTTTTGCTTTGTTATGTCATTTGCAAGGCAAATTAGGAGGGAGCATGAATTATATTTCTTCTTAATGCAATTGAAATTAAAAAACTGGAATAAAAAAGTGTAGCAAAAAATCCTCCTTCATTTTAGACGAGTAGAAGCCTATAAAGCAGCAATTTTGGTAAGCCCATAGCTAAAGAGATTCTGGCTTGCATTACATATGTCTTTCCAGTAGAATACACACTTCAATAGCTAAAAATACAGTATATGTGGTTTCATCTCAGTGTAATGAAAGCTGTTTTGCTGATCACAATTTATTTGATAGGATACAAATGACAGTGAAAACTGAGTGGTTATTTCAATGATCAGTTGTTAAAAAAAAAGGTATTAAGAAAACCCAAGCTGTGCTGTACTTTTAAAATATCATATTATATTTTCAGATTCTTTAAATCTTAAAGGAATGCATCTCTAAACAATAGCATCTTTATTAATGATATTGAGTAGATTACCATGGATGTTCTGGAAGGAAGGTTTGCAAAATTCTTTCTATACATAAAAAATTGAGTAAGTTCCCTCATGAAATAAGAAAAAAAAAAAAAAAGATCAAATTCTTGGAATATAATGGCATCTAAACTATTCTCTCTACGTGAAGATATAGTTTTAGTAAAGAATATGGTAGAATTCAGGTATTTGTACAGTTTGGGAAGCAAAAATTCTACTCATATTAATCCCATTTCTCAGGATCCTGGAGGTAAAAGATGGGAAAAACCTGTTATAATGACTAGAGCAATCTCATGTAAATGCAAAGTTCTTGTCTTGTACTATCTATGATATATTTTCCAGCAATTTTTATAAAGCAACTTTAAGTCACGTGCAAAAGTTTCTATTTCTCACCATAAAATATTTCACAGGATCCTGGGAAACTTATAGTACTCTGGCAAGAAAATAAGACAGGAGGCAAGAAAACTGCTGATCAACCAAAAAGTCCACTGCAGGCACAGAGTTCTGAACTGTGGCTCTATCCTAGACCCTGCTGCAGGACTCCCCGAGGCTGCTGTGGCCTGCCCTTTGCAATTCCCATCCTGGGACACCAGACCTGGGAGGCAGGGCTGCTGCATGCCTGGCTGTCATGGTGACACAAAGAAGCTCTTCCAGGATTGTCACCACGGACATGTCAGAAGACACCCCAAGACTCATAAATGCTGAAGTGTACTGGGTGGTTAATATGTCAAAGGGAAAACCCCTACAAGACCAAACAGCCATTTTTCATGCAGGATCTCAAGTTTTTCTCTAGGACCCTTCCACAGTCTTTGGTTTCACTTCTTGATGCCTTAAATTAGAATTGTGTTTGCTTCACATTCAAAGCTGCAAAAATACTAATTGTATAATGATAATGATTTAACCAGACTGTCAGCTGCTTACTTGCCAAAGTGCAGAGTGGTGCTTCTGTGATTATATTAGCAATCGATGAAACACTTGCTTCTAATTCCTTTTTATCACCTACGTGACAGAACATCATTCACAGCAATTTTCTGTATTATTGCTGCTTTTTTATGAGGACTACAGTCCTTTTACATTTTACAGTTTTACCAAATTGCTTTAAAAGCTTGAGTTTATTATGAAAGAAATCATTGACTAGAAATAAAAATTGCAGCAGCTGTGTAACAAAGTTCTTAGAAATCTGTGGACATGAACCAACTGTGCATAATTTTCTAAGAGATTTTAAATTAAGCATATCCCCAGTACTGAATTTTAATTAATAGAGCTGACTATTCTCCACAAAACTTGCACCCACATGATATGTAGTGAGTACTTCAGGAAGAGTCTTCCCACAGCCATGACTCTCTCCTCAAAGAAAAAACCCTCAGTCTGAAATTAAAGTTTACCAGTGATGGACTGTATAAAGACGTTTGATTTTTAATTTCCTATATCAAGGATAAAATATCTCCTCAAAGAGAACACCACAACTCTTAATCCTCTGTTTATTTTGCTTGTGCATTTTATTTTATAAAATGTGCAGGTAAAATGCAAGAGTAGACATATGAGAAGGCACGTGAAAACCTCCACCATGTATCTCCCTTTCCATGTAATGTGGAAAAAAATCTGTCTTCCTATGCCTGGCCACGTGAGTCTTGTACATAGGTGCCTCAACAGGGTAACCGAGGCATCTCTCTGGTCTGAATTCCCTCTCAGCCAAACAAATATGGTATTCTCTCAAAAAGCCAGTCCTGTGGCTTTGAAAGAATGGCCAAATTCCTAGGTCCCCGATTTGTGAGACTTCAAAGCAGTAGCTCACAAAAGTGAGGATAGAGAAGCATGACATCCTGAAATTTCAGGTAGTCTTGAGCTTAAGAAAGAAACCATAAGACTACTCAGAATCAGCCAGATTTCCTAAATTCCTGTCCAAACAGTGGATCCACTAGCCAGTGAATTACCTAACCTTTCATCTGGCACTACAGAAGGTTTTATGTTTCTCTGAATATTGATGTGATAGGCTAGTGGAATCTTCACCTAAGTCAGTGTGATTTGCTGGCTACATGATGTGAGAAAAATCAAAGCATGGTGTGTATAATCATGAAAGAACTCTCCTGAGACATGAAAACTCTTTTTTTCAAATAACAGCTATTAATTCAGGTTTAGCAAAACCAAAGTTTTTTTGGCACTACCATGAAGTTCACCAGGATTTGTCCAATGCTAAACAGGAACTCTGGGACAGGTCGTGTTAAAAAAACCCCAATCTTAGGACCATCTTTAATTTTTGACAAAAAATGTTCCCTGTAAGTGAATTATATGTTGAAACGGTAAGATCCTGTCATCTTTTGAGCAGACAAATTTCAATTATTTTTAGGCGTGAAAGAAGAATTTCTCAGTAAACCATAGTAAATGGGTCTGTTCAACTACAAAATACCCTAAAAATCCCAAAGAAAACAAAACATGAGCTATTAATATAAAAAACATATAAACATGCATTACAGAGTAACTTGATGTAATTTCATGCTTCTTTAAGGTGTTCATTACTTAATATTTTCATGGACACTGAATTTTTTCAAGTCAATTAAATGACACTTGAAATGGTGAATTAAGCAACTCGTTCCTAATTACGCATCCCTATTTTTTAAATATGATCTTTCTAACTTTGAAATCAGTAGACAAAATTGTAGAACCTCTGCAGTAATGGCAAAGGATGTATTTTACAGCTCCTGAAATGCATTGAGTAGAGAAAATTCTTTTTCATCCATGATATAGAATACTTAGCACTTGTGACTATAAAGGCTTGATCTAATTGCTCTTTTATTAAGGGTTTGAAAAAGCCAACAGGGTTTTTTAAAACTTCCTGTAAAGAAACACAACATTTTTAGACAACAGCTCTCTATTCTAGCTCTCAGCATGGCATCTTGCAAGGAAGAGAAATGACAATATTCTGCATAGCCTCATTAAAAAAGAATGAGAGGGGCTTATTTTTCCCCTTAGTTGTTCCACTTTCTCCCTGGGTTCTGCAGAGCTTACTGAAGAAGAGTCCTAAAAATGCCAAGAGAAGGTTTTAAATGTTACATGCAAATTATTTTTAGGAGTGAGCATCCTTGATAAAATATTGCAATTCATGTATATGCAACATGTTAAGTATACTTCAGTGCTACCAGCTTGATTTACATTTGTAATAGATGATAATTAGTGTGCCAGGAGGAAAATCAAAGGAGAGATGATGATGTGGTGAAGAACTTGATTAGTGATAACTCTGAAGAGGATGAGACATGAGAGCCAAGAGACACATCATCTTACACTTTTCTTTTATTGGACAACGAGAGGAATATTGTTACCAAGGCTGAGGAAAGGCCTGAGGTACTTTCTGAGCCTTCTTTGACTTAATCTTTAAGAGAAATTCCAGTTAACCTTAGGCCAAGCAACCCCCTGATCTGATAGACAGGGACATGGAGCAGAAGAGACTCCTTGTAAAAGAGGAAGAAGCAGTCAGTGGCCTGCTGTGCCACTTAGATACTCAGAGGGTTGGAATGGTCTATGGGGCTGGGTAGAATTCACCTGAGGACACTGAGGGGGTCAGCAGAAGAGCTCACCAAACCATTATCAGTCCTGGTTAGCTGGGAAGATTAGCTGGGAAGACGACTGAAGCTGGATAATGTGACACCATCCACAAGAAGGGCTAGAAGGAGGATATGGGGAACTGCAGGTTTATCAGCCTGACTTTGATGGCATGAGGACTATGGAACAGATCACCTTGAGTACGATCCTGTGGCACACGCAGGACAACCAGGGTAGCAGGTCCAGCCTGCATGGGTTTAGGAAAGGCAGATCCTGCTGACCAGCCTGGTCTCCTTCTGTGACCAGATGACCTGCCTAGTGGGTGTGGGAACAGCTGCAGTTGTTTACCAAGACTTTAGCAAAGCCTTTGACACTGTCTCCCATGGCATTCTCCTGGAAAAGCTTCCAGCCCATGGCTTGGGCAAGTGCTCTCTTCACTGGGTCAGAAACTGGCTGTACAGCCAGAGAGAATTGTGGTGGATTTTTCTACATCCAGTTGGTGGAGGGTCACTGCTGAGATTCCCCAAGATTCAGTATTACGGCCAGTCCTGTTTAACACCTTTATGAATGATCTGGATGAGGGGATTGAGTGCACCCTCAGTAATTTCACAGAAGACACCAGGCTGGGTGGGAGTGTCATTCTGCTGAAAGGCAGGAAGGCTCTGCAGAGAAATCTGGACCGGCTGGATAAGTGGGCTGAGACCAAGGCAGTGAGGTTCAATAAGGCAAATTACCAAGGCAGCACTTGTGTCAAAACAATTCCAGGCAGCACTACAAGCTGCAGGAAGAGTGCTTGGAGATCTGCCCAGCAGATTTCAGCACTTGGGGGTTCTGATTTGCAGCCAGCTGAACACGAGCCATCAGTGTGCCCATGTGGCCCAGAAGGTCAATGGCCCCTGGCCTGTATCAGCAGCAGTGTGGCCAGCAGGACCAGGATAGTGATCATTCCCCGGTGTTTTGCACTGGTGAAACCGCACCTTAAGTATGGGGTCTTTTCAAATCTTAATGCTTCTATTATTCCCTTCCCTTCTCTTTCTAAGGAAAGGGTTCACATAAGTTTTGCTCCCATGATACAATCGTGAATCCCACAGCTAAAATGTCTCTCCAGATCTGTACATTTATTAAAACTCTTTTGTCTCAGGGAAATGCCTTTGGTGAGTCCTGTGGAACCAGATTCCTTAAGGAATGTATAAAATATCTTCATATGTTCAAAAAAGCATGCAGAAAAAAACAGTAAGCATCAGAAAAGAGCATAAACATCTGATTTCATGGTAAAACCAATATTTATAGAGCTTTTTTTTTTTACTTAAAAGCAAAATATATCCCTAAATAGTGAAGACAGTCCCCAGACACACAGCTACAAATAGGAAATTAAAAAAAAAAAAAAAGAAAATATTTATTTGGCTAAATAGAGTATAGTTTAAAATAAATTCACACGAAAAATGCAAAAGAGAAGTAACAAAAATAAAACAGCATAACAATGAACAAAATGAGAATTTAAGAGGTGAGAAGTTTTGGGAAATGAGAAGGATAGGTGTTGAGTGGAGGCTAATTTTTGGAAAAAGTCAAAGAAAATGGTTAGCAAGATGTTCTAAAACCAGAAAAAAAAAATATGGAAAAACCCCAGCTTGCTGGATTTAAGAGTTATGTCAAAAGTATGAAAAGGCTATATGAATGCAGGTTGGTGTTCAATAAATATTAACAAGATGGATATAGAGAAAAGAAGCATGGTCAAAAAAACCTCCAAACATGAGAACATGAAATATACATAAAAAAGGCTCCTAACAGAAGCAGTAAAATAATCCATAGTACATCCTTCATTTTGCACAAACTGTTAGGTTTTTCAACTGACTGGATAAAAATCACAGCAAATGTGAAAGTACTCAAAATAATAAAGATTAAAGAGTTCCTTTGTGAAAATCCTGACCAGTAGAAGAAAAGAAAAGAAAAAAAAAAAAAGAGAAAGTGAAGAACAAAGTGACTTGAGAATGGATGGTGCAAAGGAATTCACAGATCCATGACTTCAATGACAGTTTCAAGAAAGGTGTATGATTTAACCCTGGTGTCTGGAATGAGGGCTAACACTATTAATAAAATAAACATTGAGAAGGTCTGTGTGAGAAGATCAGACACTTTTTTCTGTACTTTTTGCATCCCCATGAACAACCTTCATATCTGAAATTGATTAGATACTATCAAATCTATAGGCATTTGTTGACTAACTACATTTCCTCTATTTATGACTTCAAGATGCTTGGCAGGCAGAAAATCTTATCTTCTGTCTTTATTTTATTGTGATAAAACGTTTATTATTTCTAATTCTGGTATGCTACAGAATACCTGGTTTTACTGCTCTTCCCTAGGGTGATACTTTGACATGGGCTTCTGTGAAGTTGCTGGTTCTGTGCTGCAAGGCTGTTATGATGCAATAGTCCAAGTAATCCATGCTCATTTGACTGAGAGATTTTAGTACCTTGGAATTACAATCATATTCAGTTTTTAGTGAATTTTCAAAACATCTTTGATGCTGAAATCTGCAGAATAAGAATGTCACTGAAAAATCACCAGAACATGTTTGGTTTGATAGTGTAAACTCTTTTTTCATATGATCTTAGCATTATTTCCAATGAAAGAGACTTTCTGAATGAGTTTTTCATTACTCTTCTAACTTCTGACCAAAGAAAAAGCAAGAGTTTAGTCAAAATCAAGAGTCAAACTACTGTATCTCAGAGAGATACAGCAAATTTATGGGTTTCCTGGCACAGCAACATTTCCTGACAACACAAATTTAGACACCACAGTAAGTATGATTATGGAAGATGTATGCACCTCTCATCCCAGTATTTGGCTTAACACATTAAAATATAGCATTTTTGTGTTGTATTATTTTTAATCTTCCATGTATAAAATTATTTGCAATTTAACAATCACAAATTTAGAAGATATCTCTGCAGAAATTTACAACAGTGTACATGAGACAGTACTCTGAAAATTCAATTTCTAATCATTAGAGTAATTTTCAGCACCTAGAGTAGGAAATAATGCCTGTGCATGATTTCTTTCTTTTTTGTTTGCTTAACATGTTTTTGAGCATTAAACCTTATTAGCAATCAAGACATTGAGCAAACAAAAATAATTAATTTTGCTTATGCTCATTATTGTGCTCTTTATGGTCTTATCTTCAACATTTTTTCTTAGTAGAACTACTAAAAATGTTATTAGTTTTCTTGTGCTTCATGTAATGTAATGCTTATTAGAAGTAATTTGCTGCAGCAGAGAGTCTTTCTTTTATTTTAAATCATTTTGTATGGCTCATAAAAAAAGCCTTTTTCTAAGCAGATTATTGATTTTTTTGCTTACATGTCCTATACATCATACAGAAAGTGCTTTTCTTTTGCATAAACTTTTTCATTAGATGAACATTTCTGAAGCTACAGAGAGATATAATTTCTATAAAACCCAGAAAATACCAGAATCATATTTTTTAACTAGCATTAACATCCTGTTACCTGATTTTTTTTTTGTTAAAATATTTTTGACATTTCATATATACACAGTTCCTCTCCTTAAGATACTATAAATCACTTTTGCTGGAATTCCCTCAGTAAAGGTCATAAATTCTAACATGGTTACATGGATTCTTAATATGATATTCATAATTCTTTATGCTTCACTTAAAAGTACTTTTTTTACATGATAGAAAAGAAGGAAAGGAAGACAAAAATAAAATGGAAAAAACAAAGATAATAATAAAAGTTGTGATAGGCACAGTCACCCGTTCTATTTTAGTGTGTTCTAAGAGCCCAAGAAGAGCTATAATTTTATTTTTAACTTCTGTGATTATCAAAATAACCTAAATGTCTCTATATAAGTACAGTCCATCATGTGAGGGAGGAAAATAAAGAAAACAGAATCAGCACCATAATAATACACATATTATTTCCCAGTTTGTATTCTTTGGCTTTGAAATTTGTCACATGCAAAGATTATGAAATACTTATCTGTTTGATTTTTCTGAAAGTACATGCAAGAAAAAATGTGTTTCCTCTCTTCTCTTCCTCCTCATTAATCAGAGAATATATTCTGGAATGGTTCACCTAAACATTAGCTGCTCTTTACCTCCTGCTATAGGAAGAGGGGAACACACTAAACACCATGAACCTTATTGCCATTAGTATCATCAGCTCTGTGAAGTGCCCCAAAATCTTTAAATTCTGTGTACTGTCTTAGTATATTTCAGAATTTATTTTTTTAATTTTGTTATCTAGCTCAAGATGACATCACCACACATTATCATAGATGTTCAATTTTTAGTGTATTTTCAGTTTTCTCTGATTTTTATGTCCTCATCCTTTTCCTCCTGCCTGTGATTTTTCTTTCCTCTCTTTCTCTGTAACAGCAAAAGTCATAGCTATCAGCTCTGCAATCAACTTGTGTGCCTCTTGTTAGCAGTATTTATTAACCCTGCTGATTTTGTCACCACCTTAGTTTGCATGATTGTGTCCACTTGTGTTGAATAAGTGTTCTATAACCTTTGTCAGGTTACCTGATAACATGATAATTACATTAAACAAAGACCTGGTCAGAGTCAGAGAGGCAATAACAGGTAGAGTAACCCCAGTGACTTGCTCAGTGAACTGAGGACACTGAATTGGCTGCTTTTTTTGGGGCTTTGGAGATTGGAGTCTCCAGCAGTTTTGTCAAACAATAATTGATTTTATTCTGAAGCCGTGTCCACTGTTCCTTAAGAAACACTGTGAATAACTTGCTATCATCTCATGTCTGTATATTTTCCAGTGTAATGGTTCCCATGCTTTTGAACTAATATTCAACCTAAAATATTCTTTACATATGCCAAACAGTTTCTTTTACATCTGTGTTGAGTCTGTCTGGGTTGGAGCTCATTTACCCATCGTGGCCCTCACAGTGCTTTGCACTGGCCGCTGGAAAGGTGTCGATAGCACCCCAGTGCTTTGGGTGTTGCTGAGCAGCACTGGCACAGCATCAGCACTGCCTCTCTAACATTTCCTTCCATCCCTCATCAAGGGGTTGGGGATGGGCAAGGTGCTGAGAAGGGACACAACTAGACCAGCTGACTCAGTTTAAACACAGAGGTACTCCATACTATATGATGGCAGTTGGGGTATAAAAGCTAAAGAAAGGAGGAGGAACAGGGTGGGGCATTTGTTATTTACAGTGTTTGCCTTCTTGGGAAACTGTGACACATGCTCAGGCTTGCCAGGAAGCAGCTGAAGGGCACTCACTGATGAGAAGTATAGAATAAACATACTTTTTCTTTTTTATTATATATATGCAAACTCCCTCTTTTTGCTTTAGTAAACTGCCTTAACTCAACCTATGAATTGTTTTCTATCTTATTTTGTCTCTGTCCCACTGGGAAAAGTAATGATTGAACAATTTGGTGGGCACCTGGCATTCACCCAAGGTCAACCCACTAAGACTTCATCTTATATGTAAAAACCTTTGTGAAGTGTTGTTCCTCCCCTCCTTTATTCCTTCTTCTTTTTTCCCATGTGAAGTCAAGCTTTGTGTGCTGAACTCTGGACCTTTTCCTGCTTCAGGTTCATTCACTCATGGACTTTTTTGATTTTCTTTTTCATATACAGGGAAAAATCCATCAGCATTATATTGGCTGCATCCTAGAAAATGCCTGTGTGGCAGTCTTTCCTAGTCAATAAAAGGAGCCCCAAAAGTAATTAATTTTCCATGGATGATATGTCAGGGTCATACTCATGCCAACAGTGCTAATATTAGCTCTCTCTGCAGTACAGTGGATGGATCTGTTGTAAATAGCAGCTGGCCCTATCTCTTCATTTTTATGGTGATGCTCCTGACACTGTAAGATGTAACGGCCATTCAAATTTCAGAAGAAAACAATTTTTGGGGGGGTTGTGCTTTTTTTTGGTTTGGTTTTGTTTGTTTCTTTGGTTGTTGTTTTTGTTGTTGTTTGGGGTTTTGTTTTGTTTTGTTTTGTTTTGTTTTGTTTCAAATAGATGTGATGGTCTTTGCACTACTTTGTTTCCCACTCAGTATAACTCCTTCACTCATTTTATTCCTGCTGGAATAGGCTGCTGCAGGATGAGGGTGTGCTTCTAAGTTCTTGGGTAGCAAAAGGCAACTTAAAAAAACAATCTCTTCTTGAGGTATATATGACTCATTTATCTATCTAAGTACTTACAAATTTGTAAGCTGTTTTCATAGTCAATAATATAATTAAAAATAATTAGCATAACAAACATTTACTGTTTTGTAACATAAACACTAAAATACATAACACACATTGAATCTAAAAAACATCCCTATCCAGCAACAGTTATGAAGAGGCTTGACTGCCTCATACTCAGACATCTGTACTATATAAGTCCAAGTGAAGTGGGGTATAACCTTTCTCAGTGCCTGAAAGAAAACTGTTTTGAATTGTACAACTTAGGCTTCTCCACAACACATCTGTTTCCAAATTGTTTATGACAAAGCCTGTTAAATTATAGTCCTCCACTTCCATTCTACATTTTTTTATTTGGTACAGAATATGATGAGTCTGCAACACATATTATATTACAGATGCTGAGGAATCTTCAGAGGTTTGTGTCTAAGAGCTGTCCACCCTCCTTAAAATATGCTAATACTTTGAGCACTTTTACCGACCATATTTCATGTCATAAACTCCAGCAATCTTCAAACAATATATTGTAAGTAGTTAAACCTCCTGTTTTTCTCCAAAGCAATTAATTTTCTGTTGTATTGATCCACTAAAAGAAGTGATTCCAGCAACTCTTTGGAAATTCTATGTTCTCTCCTTGGCACAGTACTGTCACATAAGAAGTACTACTGTTCATGTCATAATTATAGATTAGGCCAATTTGTGTGATAAACAGGTAATCAGTCATAAATGCCTTGAAAGGCAATGGACAAACATCTGGAAATGACAAAGGATACTTGTTAAACCCCAAGTTAGACCTCATCTTCACCGATGTACAGTAAAGACAACATCATATTTCAGTTATCAGGCATACATACTCCTTCCAATCATTTTAACACTTTTCAGTTTTGTAACCCTTTTCAGCTACCCAGTGCAATATAATCCATCTTTTACCAAACATATCAGTTACAGAAGAAGCTAGAATGTCTTTTTTAAAAATAAAAAAAAAAAGAAGAAAAAAGAAAAACAATTCATTGCACTACAGATTTTGCATAAATATTAAAATCAGAACAATCCATGGATTTCAGTCACTTTCAATGAATCTTGACTTTAATCATATAAAGTAAGTTTCAAATTTTCTTTCCATTACCTTTACCTTGGGTTAGAGTTGCATGTTATGCCTAGGTGGTTTAAGACACGTCCTCTTCAGTGATAAAGAAATTTAAAGTTTCTTCATTCAGTCAGTAGCTCACTGTACGCATGTAGAGAAGAATCCTGAGTATAAAAGAACCTGAGTTTTCCAGGGAAATAAGATGCCAAAAGATTAAAAATAAGAATACTGGAGTTTAATTGTGTTCAAATAAGAGAGTATTACTTAATATTACTTTAAGCTGGACCCCTTTGCTAAGCTTTGCTCAGGGTAGTAGTAGTACAAATTTATATGGTAAGACTATGTATAAACTGTTCATTTATAATGTACAAAAATACAGTAAAATTAGTAGAAAGCTGCAATGTAGAACAGCTGTTGCTTGTTGCCTTCAGCCTTGTTCATGCTGAGTAGGAATTACTCCAGATGTAGTTTAATTGCAATCCACCTGGATTACTCCAAGGTTTAACTGAACTCACAATGTAATGACAAATTTCAACAAAGACAGGTTAGGATCTCACAAGTAATATTTTTTTGTTGTTAAAATTTATTTAAAAAATCTTCATCATTTTTACCTTTTTTTCTCTCTTTGTTACTCCTCAGGATGCAGGGTAGTACTCATCTGCCTATGAAAAATAGATCTGTACATGCACTTCAGGGAAGTGCTGCAATCCTGACCACTACAATGACAAACATAAACACACAAATAGACCCCAAAACGTTGGAAAATTAAAAAGTTATAATCTAGGCTACCAAATTTTAACAAAAATAGATTGTATCAATACAATTAATATTTTTGTTCAATAAGATATTTTGTCTGGGGACCAAGGAAGGCTTAAGTTTCTTCCTTTCTATATTTGCAGGTAGAAGAACTGAAAAAAAGAATTTTTACTTGCATATTCCATATCATGGGTGAGATGCATACATACCTAATATTTTAGATTTTTCAAAGTTCTTATTAACAAGTAAACCAACTCTGACCAATAGTGCTCCTGTCTAAATGAACTATAAAAAAAACTGTCCATGGTGTAGTACTATATATGGACCAGCCTCTTTCCACTTTCTAATATAAGCCAAGGATTTAACTCTGTGACTAATCCTGTGGTCTGAACTGCTATGACACTAACTTCCTTCCAATATTTTACCTATTTGTTCCTCCTACTTTTGCCAAGATTTTCTTCCTCTTTTTCCCTTCCACCTTTGCTTTGTTATTTCTCTTTTAAGAAGAATATTTAATACAACCATTACATATTTTTATCAACAGCTTTTTCTAACTATACAAACACTAAAGTTCCTTGTCTGAAGAGACACACAGCCTGAAAATCTTTCTAGTGATTGAATAAATAAATGAACATGAATTAGCTAGTAAACAGATTAGAATGAGACAAGTATGTTATTGATTTTGAAAAGGAATCTTTAAATTGCTAGTAAATACGTATTAACTCTTAAGCCCAATATTAATACAACATGAATAAAAATACAATTAAATGATGTAAAATAAGATTATGTATAAAATGTATTATAGTTGAAAATGCTAAATTATAATGACTTCAGTAATCAGTTACAAAATTTTTCCATTGAATATTTTTGTATTGCTTGCCAAATGAGGCTATGCAGGCAATAACCATTAAGTATGAAACCCATAAGCTAGCATAACCCAAAGCATAAGAGAGATTGAATCATTAAAACTACATTTACCTTCTAACATTTAAAAAACAGAAAAGAAATACTTAGAGAATTTTGCTTCTATATGAGATGAATTAAGCAAAACAGAAATTTTATTGCTTGCCATTTTTATTAAATATTGCTTCCCCTTTGCCTTCTTCACTTTTCCCTTTCACTTCCTGAAAGGGAATTGCAGGCAATATTAATACATTTCTGTGTGTATTTTTTTCATATTTTGAAAGTAATTACAATTTTTTTTAATTAGTCCTAATTTACATTTAAATTTTACAGTCATCACAATTAAAAACCAAATACAAGAATTAGGACTGTATTCTTAGTTCAGGTGACTTTTAAAACGTTAAAAGTCAAATGTTTGAACATTCATTATGGTACTCTTGCCAAACATGTGAAGTAAACTGATGCTTCATACAGCACGTAGTATGGTGTGTCCAGAAACTAAAATTTAATTTTTTAATTTCAAAATTTTATCAGCAGTTTTGGACTGTTTGACAGAAATACTGTTAGGTTTTTTAAAATATAAAAATATATGTTTCCTTTCTTGCTGTTTTGTTTTTCTTGTCTGGGCCTTCCTGGGGTTTCTAAGAGCTCTGTGAGCTTGGCTTTCACCTAACTTAACTTGTCTCTGTCTCTGTGAAGGCTTTCTGTTTTTCCCCATCCCTGTGTCTGAAGAAGAGGTCGAGTCATCTGTTTTCTCGTGTTCAGGAATCTGTTTATTCTTTGCTTATCTCATATTCGTTCCCTGGCCTGCCACAGTCTTCTCTGCAGGCCAGGCTGTGCTGAACTCTCCAGGATGTGCTCTCTCCTCAGGCTAGGTTGTGGTGTTCTCTCCTTGGGCTGTGCTCTCCTCTCTCCTCACTGTGCTCTTTCCTCCTCCACCCTTGGGAGGGCACTATCTTTTATACTGAAAATTATGTATGCTTTATTTATAACAATTCTCCAATATCTATCCACTATGTTGTACAGTGTACTTTTGTTCTAGGCCAATCTAAATGTGCCACACCACCACAGAAGATGGAGAACAAGAGGACAAAGAAGAAGCTCAGGGACACACCCCACTGCCTCCATCTTTGCCCCCTGGTCTCACATTCTAAAATCCCAAATCCTACTTTTTCACCCTGTGACATACTAATTATTATTCTATCTAAATTCTTGTGACTTATAAATCTTCCCAGGACAGTCAGAAGGATGTCCTGGTTCCCACAAAATATATTTTGCTTTTAGTTTTAGCAGTTATGGTAAACCATATCCTTCCACCATGGTAAGAAGACAATAACTTCTTATACAATTTAATTAAATATTTTCCATAAGAATTGTGGGGTTATTTTTCACTCCTCTCGTTCTCCTAGTTACAAACCTTCTTATTTAATCTTTAGGTATCCCAATTCAAATGAAATACCACCTACGATTTTTGTTTTGTTGATAGGAGTAGTAATTTTACACCCACCTTGAGATTCCCCATACCCACAACAACCCACTCACAATAGCCAAATTGTCCTCTCTATCCTGCTCACAGTTCATTTCTTCATAATTATTCCTCAGAAAATGAAGAGCAGTTGGAGGCACTGAGCAGACAGCTGCCTACCCTTTTTTCGGTTTGTTGACACAAAACTGGGAGGAGTGGCTGACACAGCAGAAAGCTGTGCTGTCATCCAGAGACACCCGGACAAAATGGGAAGCTGGGCAGAAAAGAACACAAGTAAATTTAAGAGTAGCAAACGTAAGGTCCTGCACCTGGAAAAGAATAACCCCAGGCAGCAGCACAGGCTCGGGGCCGACCTGGAAAGCAGCCCTGCGGAGAAGGAGCTGGGTGTGCTGCTGGAAAACGGGCTGTCCATGAGCCAGCAGTGCCCTGGGGACCAAGGACAATGGCATCCTGGGCTGCATCAGGAAAGGCATTGCCAGCAGGTCGAGGGAGGCGATCCGGCCTGAGAGGAACCAATCTGGTTTTTATTTATGCCTCAATATATGTTATACATAAGGTGAAAAACTGCTGTAAGGGCTGTACGTGTCCATGTCCTCTGACAGCGATTAGGGGAGAGAAACTTCCACAATCCAGCTTCACAGCGACCCCACACTGGCCAGTGGGGCAGATCCCCGACTGCCCGGGAAAAAACGCCAGGGAAATTGGGCTGTTGGAGGAGCTTGAGCACACACAAGCAGTTAACTGCGATACAGCTGGGACAGCTTTTCCTTGTGTTTCTTGGATGGAGCGGGGGTTCTCCTGAAGGGTCAGCTTGGCCCCCCTTCCCCCCCTCGCTCTTTTTCTCCCTGCTTCTTCCCCGGCTGCCTTCCCTGCCTGCGCCTGTCCTTGCCCTGCTTTGCCGCTTCCCCGAGGCAGCCCATCGCCACGACAAGCTCTGCCCCGCTGTTTCCCCGGCGCTGGGAGCCGCGGCCGCCCCGGGCGCGGGGCCGTGTCCCGGCAGCCCGTNACGGCCCGCAGCTCGCAGCACACGCTCCGTCTGCACAGCTGATGCCAACAGGGCGCCCGGGGTACAGCGGTAATGCTGTCCATGTCTTCTGTTTCGCTCTGTCTCTCTTTTCGCCTCTCTGCTCCCTTTTCTGTCTCTCTTTCGGTAGGAACCCCTATCTTTCTTTATCAACAGTCCTCAGATGTAATATTGCCGCGTTGGCGCTTTATTTTCGTCTGAGAAATCTATCAAAAAGGAGCCTCCCCATCTCCCATTTTACAGCGGGACTGGACACGGCCCCTCTGCTCAGTCCTGGTGTGGGCACATCTGTAGCGCTGGGTCGCGTTCTGGACTCCCCGGTACCAGAGGGATGCGGAGCTTCTGGAGCAGGTCCAGCGCAGGGTAACGAAGATGTGGAGGGGACTGTAGCAACTCATGAGTTGCTGAGGGAGCTGGGCCTCTTCAGCCTCGAGAAGAGAGACATTATCGAAGAATACAAATAACATAAGGGCAGGTGTCAACAGGATGGGACCAGACTTTTTCAGACGTGCGCAGTGACAGGACAGGGGGCAACTGGTAGAAACAGTAACACAGGAAATTCCATATGAATGTGAGTTAAAATCGTTTTACTTTGCGGGCGACAGCATTGGAACAGGCTGGCCAGAGCTGTTGCAGAGTCTCTTTCTCCTTCAAAATCCTCCAGGATGCAAACCTGTGCAGTCTGCTCCAGGGGAATGTGCTTTAGTAGGAAACATTGGTCCCAGTGATTTCTTGCAGCCTTACCTGTTCTGGGATTCTGTGATTAATTTTTGGTTTAAATTTCCTCTGATTTTACTTTTTCTTCCCTTAAGTTTTATAAGCAGAAGTCTGGTCTTTTAATAATTTATTCCTTTGCATTCAAATAATATTGTGTACCTTCCAACTATAAATAGAAAAAAAAATGTTTTAAATGTTTTAAGCATTTCTCAGTCTTTGAATTAAATCTTTTATCTTCAGAATTATTTATCCCAATAATTGAAACTATTATTAATTCAGTCATTAATTTACATACTAACAATATGGGGGAAATAATTCTAATTAATCAAGAAAAAAAGAACCTCCTTGTTTCATTGATTAGATTACCTGCTAATGATGAATACTTTAAGGCATGAAAGTATGTTAATTATCTTTGATTAATCAGAGTGATTCATCATCACAGCACTTTTGTACCTTTATATATTTGAGAAGCTTCAGCATCGTGTTTTTGTAGAAAAGATAAAAATTTCACAGTAATATTGCCCTCCTGAAAATAGTGATTGCAGAGATTTTAAAAGTCGTTTCCTGTTCACACCAAAAGAAATGAAAAGATGACTCGAAAAGAATAAGACCCTGTTAAAGTGCTCACATTGTTAAATGGAGTGGTTAATAACTGCAAAAAACCCCTATTTCCAGATGATTTCAGATGACAATCTCAGTAAGCACAAGTGGAAATGAAAGAAAAACAATGCAGAACAGATGCTAAGGAGTACCTTTTTATTTTAGTAGAATACCAAATGCACAGATCTGTCTAGCAAAGGATTCATAGTTACTAATATAAGGATCAGTCAAGAAATAATTCGAATATAGCCAAGGAATAACAAAGTTTATAAAGGTGTTTTTTATAAAGGCCCACAGCTTTCCTACCCTGCTCTCCGCATGTCTTCTGTTTTTAGTGTGTTTTCTTCTCCACAAAATTTTCAACTCTGCCAACATTTGTGATTTAAACTGGCAATTTTATTGATGCATTGATTCTGTTCTTGGTTTAAAAAGATACATAAAAAAAATTAAAATAAATCTAACCACTAGAAAAATTTGCAACTAAATGAATCCTCTTCTGCAGAAGCCAGGAATATAACTTTATAGAATTGATGAGTATGAAAGCTACTATGTTATTATCTGATGCAACTATACATTCACTATATATATTTGAAAAGATTCAAATATGTTTGGGCAGGATCACATAGATTCAACAGCACTATTTCTTCCACAACAGAACAAAGAAGAGAATACTCTTATTTATTGCCTTTTTTACCAAATATTTTGTTTCTTTTTAGAATTTGCTTTTGTGTATTCAGAAAAGCATCAATAAGGAATGGAAAGTGAATGATTTTGCATAATGATGTCTTATGTCACTCTGTAATAATTATCCAGGGGTTTTTGGTCACATTCATTTCTTGTAATGTTCAGATATATGGATGTTCATATATGAATGGAAGATTGTTTCCTTTCCTGCAATTTTTTAAATAGTTTTATTTTTCTTAGCCATTTAAAAGATGCTTATGGAGTAGGACATACTATAATTCTCGTTAGGCAAAGGCTTAAATCCTTTCTCTTGTATAAGTACTTCAGACCATAAATATTGGCAAAGCTGAACATTAACTTACGAGAAGGGTTCTTTTTGCACTTTTTGTTTTTTCTTCTTCTTCTTTTTTTTTTTTTTTC
>VXBS01000178.1:278158-291082 GCA_013400255.1 Sitta europaea
TTTTTTTTTTTTTTTTTTTTTTTTTTTTTTTCTTTCTGGATCAGAAATCATAACTGTTTTGATCCATGGTATTCTAGCATTTTTAGAGACAGGTTATTTTCAGATTTTCTCTCTGACTATCTGGGTATGAACTACTCACAAAACTGTACAGGTGAAGAAAATACAATAAATTGTATTTTCTTAGTGAAATAGTTTCACTGATTTATTTTTATTTATCTCCAGGGAATAACACAATTTAATTGAAAAAAGTGTGGAATAATGAATCAGCTAACATTGTAAAATGACATTAGCATGCAGTTTATGTCATTGACAAATCAATGCAAATTACAGAGACAGAAGAAATGAGGAAGAAGTGTGTGTTTTATATTACATGTCTAAAAATGAGACCTGAAAGAGTAGGATCCAATATGTTCAAGTAAATAAGTTTAATGTTTTTATACAGTTCTTATATGAGGGAAGAAGTTTTTATATATAACAACCTTAGATTTCGATCACACTGTTAGCAAAGAAACAGTAAAATGCCTTCTATATGTTCCTATTACACATTACATATAAATATAAAAGTTTTTTTACCAACTCAATGTAAAAAATCAAGGTCCATGTTCCATTTCTGAGTTGGATTAGCAGTGATACCTGAGGAGCGTCAGGTCTAGGCAGGCTTCTAGTGATTTCCATACCTGTTCACCCTGCCAGATTTAGAACAGCTTTCTGTGGCTCAGAGTGCAGAACCCAAATATTGAATTTTCCTATGTGATTTCATTCAATAAACTTTTGAACCCAGGTAAAATTTTTGTATCCAAAACAACTTCTGGAAAGCTATTCCCTGTGGGAAGCAGGTATCTGTGGACCATTATGTAAAGGAATGCTTTTTCTATTTTGTTCTAACCCATCACCCCCAGATTCATACATATTCTTGTACTGCAAACAATAAACAAACTTTCCTCAGCCAGTATCACCAAGCAACTCTCAACTGAGAAACTTTTTATCATCTTTTAGTCATTGGTCTTGTTTTCCTGACTGAAGAAAAAAATCTATTAATTTTTACTTGAATAGAAACAATTCTTTATCCTTCTTGTACCTCTCAGCAACTTTCTCTGCCTTCTCTGTCTGTTAAATGCTATTTGAGAACAATAACTGAATATGATATTTAACTTGCAGACACATTGTGGACTTGGAGTGAAATAATGCACTTCATTTGGTTTTGCTCCTTTCCTATTTCATCCTCTGTAACTTCTTTAAAGCTATTTTTTAACATCAGTTTAGACTTCTTTGCAGAATCTTTGTTAAGAGCTTCTTATAAGTAATGAGAATAACTATGATTTCTTTTGTCTTTCATGTTTGTTCTTTAAATATTCAGAGTAAATGACACAAAAACAACTTATGACTGACCTTGTGGTAGACATTATTAGAGAATTAATTCTAATAAAAAGTCTTGACATTTTAAAGGTCAAAAAGATGCTGCTTAGAATAGAAAATTAAAGAAAATTAATGAATATGTAAAGTCATGAACATGAATACTATCTATATAGATCTGGACTACTTTAAACATAGCTGCTTGGAAGTTTAGCAACTTTAAAATGAAAGACAACTATTTTCAGCTTGATTGATGATACGTTTCTAAGACATTTTTAGGCTTAGCTGTTACTATAAATTGCAGTTAAAATACCTGAGACTATATATACAAAGAACAAAACAAAGTAGTTTGTAATGGCCACAGTTCCAGTTACTTCTACAAAGACCTCGGGAGCTCTCAATGCCATCTTCAGTACCTACTTTCATAAAAAATAACTGATCATCAAGAGAACAAATAGCTGGTGCTCAGACAGAGCAGATAGCTGCATTCTAAGGAAAATAAAACAATCCATACTCCATTTTTCTAAGATCCTATGACTATACATCTATTAGACAGACTGTATGGAAAAGAATCATCCACAAGTAAATGTTACAATTCCTACCACCATAAAGCAGAAAGAGCAAATGTAGCTTAAATGATATTGTAAGAAGCATTTTTCTAAGCTAATCCTTTATTGACATAATACTAATAGTAGACTTCAGATTTAATTCTCTGGTGTGCTATGTTAGCAGTTATGAATGTGAGCAACAAGAGACATGTGGATAGAGATCTCTATTTCTTATGCTAAAACCTAGAAAGAAAAAAAATTAATTAACTCCTCTTAAAATCCCCAGTGTTGCCGAAATCTGTGATTCTACATTTTAGATGCAATTCTGTGGCAGCAGGGCCCTCATAACTACCACCACCTTGTGGAGAAACAAGTTTGATATATGGCTTCATCACAGTATCTGTCACCTGCCTTGATAAGATATTGTGCCTTCAAAAAGTAAAAAGTATCAAGAACTTTCTCAAGAGATAAATAAGTTACTTTAAGTTTTCTTCATTATTTATAAATCTGAAGGACCTCTAGTTTGTTGTATATATGCCACCTAGGGTGAAAGTTGGTAAAAAGGAATATAAATATCATGGATGATAACCCAAATTTCTGTCTGACAGAGACATCTGTATTTCTGCCAGTTAATAAGACAAAAAAAACAACTGGAGAGAAATGAGAGAGGAAAATGCACGGGGGCTAGAGATGCTCCTGGGATTATAGTGTTGATAATGAGGCACTAGGCTTCAAAGCTTTGGTACAAGAGTCACAGGCAGAGTAGGATGAGATCCAGATTCCAAAGGATGTGTTACCAACCCTTTGTGCTGAGACTGCTTTAAAAATCCATGGTACTCAGTGAGTGCTGTGGGAAGTACAGAACAGATGTGAAGGAATACAATTTCTGAGATACATAGAGATACTAGGTAAGTAACACTAAAAATGTAAGCAGTGAGGAAAATAGATTAGCATCCAGACTTCTATTTTCATTGCTTGTGTTTTTGCTTGCACAGCAAAAAGCCTGACCTCTTGTTTCAACTTTGTAGCAAGTTGTCTGCCTTTAACCACTGAATAATAAATCTTTTCTGTACAGTTCTGTGCTACAGAGGAAAAATTAAACTAAAAAGTGTTGAATCCACAGTGCAGCTACTCTAGAAGAGGTATTATATCTTGGTAAAGAAAGGCATGCACGTGCCTTCAAAAAAAGTGCTCCTAGGCTGCTGGGACAGATTTTTGCAAATTGCTAGAGGACCTGTTTATCTTCTGATGATAAATTTTAGGTAAATGATTAATAGCTTCTGTGGCTGCAAGCAAGTCCTAAAATGTCACATAAACTTCAGTAGAAATCACAGAAAACCAAACAGTTTTTAGATATCCTCCAGTAATTTCTAGGGACATAAAAGGAACAGTGGAGAACTACTTGGTATTAAAAGGGTACAAGGGGGGATTAAACTCAGCTCATCTCTGTTGAATTTATGTTTGAGATATATTTAATCATGTTTTTTATTTGTTTTTTTTTTTTTTTTTTTTTTACTGTTGTCACAGGACTTGGCCTTATAAATCATGGTGCATAATTGCTCCATGCTTGAAACCCTGGAATCCAGTGGTCATATATGTAGTCTGCAATGGTAAAGAAATCGTACGTAAGTTATGTTACATTTTTGTTGAAAGACTTAGAACTGAATAATGGCATAGATAATTTAGGGAAGAATTTTTGTAAAATATCACTTTCATGAAACTTCTGAAAGCCAGATATATTTAGGTTTATAAGGCCATTTCTTGATGACAGAATGCAGCAGTAGGTTAGAGACACTCAAATTGTTCTAGAAAATGCTGATGTCTACTTTGCAAAGTGTGACCTTGGTGAAATCTCAAATCAGTAGCTACATCAGAAGTTAATTCAGTCTTTTTACCTCTACTCTTATGCCAGTGTGTACAGTCTAAAATCAAGCCATTGTGCCTTTCTTTGGGAACCATGTTCTCTTACGCAAGACAGGTAATGCTTAGCACTTTGTTTCTCTGCAATTAATTAGGTATCAAAAACACGTAGGGAAAAAAAAAAAAAGTTTTCTAATTGCTTCTCATGACTGAAGATGTTCTCTTCAGTGATGATTCCATAACAAACATCATATGTTGTGTTAAAGAGGAAAGACTGCACATGCAAGTGTGCCAGTGGGGGGAATAAAGAAGTCACAAACCCACAACTATTCTGAACAACTTTTCACCATAAAAAATTAGACTACATTGTTTTATTGATGCTGCTTATTAGGTATGTGACAAACACCTGTGCTGTTACTCATGTTTTACATTGCAGGCAAAGTACACCACTGAGAGTCAGAGCTAGAGTGTTATTAAACATCACTGCCAAAAAAAGAAGTCTGCCAGGACTTTAGCTTTTAGTCTCAGTGCACCTACAGTCATATTTATCTAGTAAAACTTCCTACTCACTCTAATCCAAGAACACTGCAGGACACCTTATGCCCTGGCTTCTTTCCCAGTTGCTACTGCATATCTGCTCAGGAAAAGTAATTTCCGCAAGGAACAAAGTGCTGCAGCACTTTGTCTGTTAAGCAAAAAGTTTGGATGGGTTCATCCAAAATTTCCAGGATAAATACTGTCTTCCCTCAGCTAGAATTGCAGCTACAGTAGCAGCTTTGTTGCTGTGCCAGGGATCTGCAAATGACAGACTTACAGGCAGCCCTTCCCATGCCCATCTTAAGGAAAAAAAATTTCCCAAATCTTATTTCCCTCTTGTACTAAGCATGAAGTACTGCATGTGCAGTCCATTCAGAGTGTCATCATTCTCATGGAAACAATACTGGAATTCCAACACATTAGAAATGAAATAAACATGTCAGTCTATCTTTTTGTTGAGACCCTCACCTGTGTCAAAGTATCAGTCATCACTGTTGCCCACACTGATTTGTATTTAGGAGAACCGTGTAGGGAATTGCTATTTTATCTCTTGTTCAAAGCCACAGACAGCGGTTGATCCCTTCCTTATACTATCTAGAAGCTACTCTTGGTTCAGATTAAATTTCCGTCTCTGTTATTAAACTTGTGTGAGCAAGGTACTTGAGATTTTTCTTTTTCTTAGTAAGTTAAAAATATAAGTCCTTTCGTGGTAAAGAGAAATTCAGTAATATCACCAAGTGTTATTCAAAACATATTTTAAGCCTAATCTAAAATGGATTTGGAGAAAATAATATTTGGATTCTCAAGGGCCCTCAGATCCCTTGTAGCAAGGGTTGTCCAGAGATACACAGATCCTAGCAAAGAAGATGTGTTACATCAGGCTGAGGGATACAATTGAGTGAAGCCGGGTTAACAATCACCCCTGTGCTCAGCAATGATGAGGTCACATCTTAAATCCTGTGTCCAGTTCTGGGCCCCTCAATTCAGGTAAGAAGTGCTGGAGCACAGTCCAGAAAAGGGCAACAAATCTGGTGAATGGTCTGGAGAGTAAATGCTGTAAGGTACAGCTGAAGGAGGAGAGCTTGTTTAGCCTGGAGAAGAGAGGGCTCAGGGGAAACCTTATCATTCTCTACAACTTCCTGAAATGTGGGAGTTGACCTTTTTTCCCAGGCAACTAACAACAGGACAAGAGGACATAGCCTCAAGCTGTGCCGGTGGAGGTTCGGCTGGACATTAGTAGCCACTTCTTCAGAGAAAGGGAGATCAAACACAGGAATGGGCTGCCCGGGGAGGTGGTGGAGTCACCATGCTTGGAGGTGTTTAAGGAAAGACTGGATATAGCACTAAGTGTCATGGTCTGTTTGATATGGGGTTGTTCAGTCATAGGTTGGACTCAAAAGTCTTTTCCAACCTGATTGATTCTCTGATTCTGTATCAAGTCTTAAATAAAATTTGGGCTCTTAAAATTCAGTGGTTTCTTGTCTTGGATTAATTATACTAAATGTAGTCCCAGAGAAGAATATTCACCTGAATATTAGTACAATTAAAATTCTTAGGAAAAATCTTCCAAAGCTCTAAATTAAGGAGATTCTTAATTATTTTTAAAAAACTTGTTTCAAACTTAAACCAAAGTAGCAATATTCAAAAATGCTGTATATTTTGGCTTTGGAAAGGAAGGAATAAAGCTGATTAAAAAAAATCAGAATATTTTTCTCAATAATCAATATTAGAAAGCAAAATTTTGAGTAGGTACACATATTTTGGGTAAAATACATTAAGGTGACATATTCAGGTGCCAGGGATGCACTTCCTTTTTATACAGTTATTTCACAGCACTCAGAATATACAAATCATTCAAGTGAACATCCTTTGGTATTCATGGCTTGAGACTTTTATCAAAGTAATGCCCTAAGATACATGATGCTCCTCTTCTCTAGCCTTTAGTTCCCTTTGGAGGAACTAACATCTGGAAGAATTGATTGCTGAAATCCTGGTTATTAAGAAAAAAGCAGCATGAGTGATTGCCTTCTGATCATGTGACCAAAAGAGGGCTGTGATAACAGATGGATATTCTAATAATATTTGATGTCGTTAGAGTTCAGGTAGTTATCATCAAAATCAGAAAAGAAAAATGTTAAACTTCTTGGAGCTCCTGCTTCATACTTAGGAGTTTGGCTAAATTGCAAAGTTATTTTCTTTGAAATTTTTCACCCTTGGCATCAGGTTCTGTAACTAGAAAAGGTCCACCTTATTTCAGGGGTCTTTTCACATTCAGGAAATTAATCTTATCTTTGAAGCAGATCTGTGTCTGTCATTACTATTATTTTCCAAAAGACTTTAAAAACATGCAGATTTTTTTGTGTTATAACTCCTTCATTCTAATACAGTGTTCCAACTGCATGGAAATATATTTTTGGAATTGTTTTACCATCACACTCAATTTCTGCCAAATACTTTACTGAACAACCAGAAAGCTTCTAAAAATTGAGTGAATTGAAATAACATAATGCATGTCTTCTTTATACATTTCTTTGTCTCTCAGAAAGCCTTTACAAATTTTAAAGTTACTTTTAAAAATGACAATGGGGAAAGACATACCATCTAAGTAATTATTTTATACCCTTCTATCTGTATGCAATTACATTTAAATGGGTTAAAACTGAGGTAAATAAAAGAACACTAAACTCAATGTCTCTTTCTACTTAGAAATCTTAAAATCTAAGTGGTTGAGAATAAAAATAAAGACAAATATATCATTAAGTTTTGTCTAATAAGACATAGTTAAAACCAATTTTCTGCTCCTTTTCGTAACATGGCAGATATTAAGGGTAATCATGTGTTTAAATTGCAGTTTGAGCATTATGATTTTTCCTTCTCTCAAACATTACATTCTGTAACTGGAATGAACTATGTTTCCTGCTATATACATTGCTGTAGAGGAAAGTCTTATCTCTGGAGTCCTACTTTTCTTCAGTCTTTTCTGATTTCATTGTTTAAAAGCCATTACCATTTTCAGAAAATGTGTGAAAAACAAATTTCATTTGTTGCATTCTTTCACTATTTAGATTTCTGAGTATTTCTAGAAAACAATGCTTAACATTCATTGATATCAATTTGTTTCTACTGCTAACCCATAAAGGGGAGTGTATGATTTATATATTTAATGTATCATATATTCCTAGATAAGAGCGTCCAAATGGCATTACTAAATTAAAGAGGGAGCCCAGAGTCCACTTAAGCAGTGAATCACTGATTTTCCATAATTGGAATTAAGAATTAACAAATTGACTGTTTCCAGACCAGTCCAGCTCACTCTCTACCAGACATATCTGTCCCAGAGGAAGGTAGTCCTGAACAACAAGAATGACAGGCACATATCATTTAAAATCTGCACTACTCAGTAATAGTTTTACAGCTTCAGACTACGATTACTCTGACAAAACTAACATGGACAAGACACAGCTTTAA
This sequence comes from Sitta europaea, assembly GCA_013400255.1. NCBI lineage: Eukaryota > Metazoa > Chordata > Aves > Passeriformes > Sittidae > Sitta > Sitta europaea. The sequence continues at coordinate 285,925 of VXBS01000178.1, forward strand.
GTACTGGTGAGTCTATTACCTGTTAGTTTGCCCACTCATGCTGATCACTAATCACTGCTCCAGAGTCGCAGTAATCCTACACAGCAACTCATCACTCTTCAGGGGAAAAAATGAATGGAGAATTATTGATAAAACTATTTTGATTTTTTAGAAAAAAATCATCTAAGTATAGGGGCCAAGCCACACCATATGTCTCAATGTTAGGGTTATAAAGGTGACCCTGGTCCTTTGTACTTAATTGTTGGAATATGTCTGAGAACACAGAGCTCTGTGGGACATAATGACAAGAATAGAAGGAAGACAGAGGAGTAGCAGCTTTGGCAGCTTTGAGAGAGAATTAGAGATGTGTGGGGACCAGGAAGAGGATAAGAATTAAAATACCAAGCTAAGGAATTTTAAAACTGATCCTAACAGCAAATCCATACCAGGAAGTACACTTAAACAATGGAAGTCAGAAAAATATTCAAGACAGATTATTTTAGGAACAGCATTTTTCTTAAAAAAAAACAGTGTGAAAACCACCATGAGAGTTGATTTTGGGCCAGACATGGAACAATATATATATAAGAAATGTTTTATTTCAGGATACATAATTTTTATAATACAAACATAATTTTAAAAGTCTTACTCTATGAGCAGAAAAAGAAGCAATTTGTCTATTTCTTAATTTTTCACCCATCCACCCATCTTTTTGACAAGGATATGAAAGTGTATCACTTTCAGGACACAAGTTGAATTTGCCATGACTTCCTCATGAAGACTTAATTTTGCAGACCTCTTGAAATCAATTTACACTCTTCATGTGATAATATTGTATTATTCTACATGCAGCAGAATAGCCCATGTTTGGGAAAAAAAATTATAGGTACTTTAGAAGATTTTTATCTTTTGACTCTAGACTATTTTTCTCTTTGAAGGAAACATTCATTTTTAGGACACATACCTGCCATTTAGGGAATGTAGTATGATTAATTTCCAAGATTCTGATTCCATATGGCGTGGAATATACCTTTGGTTAGATGTCTTTAACTGTTCCAGCCATGTCTCCTCCCAGCTTCTTGCAGCACCCCCAGGCAACTTGCTGTCAAGATGAAATGAGAACCAAAAAAGTCCTTTATGCTGTGCAAGCACTTCTCAGCAATAACTCCTTGTCTCATCTCTAGATTAGCAACACAATTCCCAGTAATAACACAAAATATAGCCCCTTGCTAGCTACTTTGAAGAAAATTGACACTTTCCCAACCAAAACCAACAAAGACTATTATGTATCTGAATTTTCCCCCCAAAGTGAAAATATACCAAAGTCAACAAAATTAATCAGTTTTTGGTTTTGGTTCCAAACTTATTCAGGCTTCATTAGTTTGAAGTATCAACAAATTGCTGATTGTTAAATTACTTAAGTATAGTGTTCAGTATTTCCAGTTACTAAACTCATGGAAGTGAGTAAATAACTTTCTTAGATGGTTAGTTTCAGGTATACAGCAACTTTTTTTTTTCACTAGAGTGTTGGTTAGAACACTCTAGGTTAGCTCAGCTGAGACCAGCAGCAGGGATAGAAAGAATTATTCAGCTTTTGCTTATGACCCTTAAATGTGCACTCAATCATGGAATTCTCTGTCCTGAAAGAGGGAAGTTGATGGTAACTACAACCTGTGTCACTAAATGTTGTCTATTACAAGATATGCACTAAAGTTTAAAAAAGTTCATAGCAGATATAGTGAAGTAAATCTGAGGCAAAGGAACTTTGTCGTTGCAGTTCTGGTACCATCTTTTTGTGTTCTAATGACACATTCAGATTTTGTGACCTAGTATCTGCATGCGTGGATGCCTTATCTGTCTTTGGCAAAGTACTTAAACGCTGCTGTATGCTGACATGAAAATTAGGTGCAAACACATTTTTTCCCCCCCAAAAATAGTTGTTTACATTTCCAGGTCTCAGTGAAACAGTTAATATTTTCACGACACATGCTGCTAACAAAGTGCTTATTATATCTTTAAATACTGGGTATGGAAAGCTTGCAAGGGGCTTTTTGAGTCACCATCAGAAATTTAACTAATTGTTAAAGCCTTTCACAGACTGATATTAAGCATGCATATCCATATCTTTAAATCGCTCAAAGACAGCTGCCGAGCAATTATTTCTTTCTGATAAAGTTAAGTGAAGTCACATTGTTCTGGACTTCATTTTAGGTCTACCATACTTTTCTCATCTGGAATTTGAAAATAGTAGTAACATTTCTTCATCTAGATCTATTACAAAAGTAATTTACCTTTACCCACATTTTTTTTATTTTCTCTATTTGACTTGCACATTTTATTTTGAAAAAAGATATGCTCTCTTTTTCTGTTTAAGTGCAATGTCTGGAAAAATTACCTTTAATGGTAGGTTTAAAATAGAACCGTAATATAAATATAAGTGTTCAACCATAAAATGGGGTTTTGTTATATGTGAATCTGAGATCAACTTTTCTTATTACCTACTTTATCACATTATCAGCTCTTTTTTCCCCAGTATTTCTTTGCTAATTTATAACAGGATAAAAATATAAATGTGATTTTACAGTTTAGTATTAAAATATCTTATGAATATTAATATTAATAAATTTGAGTACACTAATATGTAGGAAGAGTAAAGAATTAAAGTAATGCTTTTTGCTGTGGCAATCTTTGCCTAATATGATTGAAAATAAAGTGCAGATTTCAAGAGCTCAAAAAGTAAATTGATGCCACACAGTTTTAGAATGCATTTTGGAACTCCACAGCAATTCACTTCATCTAAGTACCACTCAGGGGATTAGACTTTATTGCTCAGAAAAGAGCTGATACTCTTTTTCTATTATTACTAAACTTGTATCTGAAAGCCCAGATTTTGATTAGGACTCAGTTATTCCTAAAACTAAATCAGTTCAAATTTTGCTGTAAATTCCAATTGGAATATGTGCACATAAACTCTAAAAGATTTTTAAATCATGAGTTGAAGCAGAAGGAAGAAACCATCCAGAGGCATCATCTGATGTATATAACAAGCTCACATAGTCACATAAAAGTATTCCTTAATGCACCCATTACTTTTCAGGGTGTGATCGTTGAATATTCGTGGAACAGCAAGGGTTTCCAGACAGGAAATAAATATCTTTGCTGATCTGTGCAGTTTCAGTATTACAAAGAGCACTGTCAGAGTGTTATGTAAATGTCAAGCGTATAGGTGCAATATTTTTTTATGATTAATTATTATTTCTAGTATTTTCAAACAATGTTTTCTTATTTTTCCAAGGAGATATTGAACAATATTTTTTTTAATAAATATCATTGTTTGGATTAGTGTTTACCTTGAGAAGCAATATTTATAAATTATTCGATCTTCATCTGTAACCTTTATGTTACATGTCTTCCACTAAATATACTGATTATATTCAGATTTCTAATTAAAATTCTTTTTTAAGTTTAATAATACTCCATTTGGATAGCTACCTCAGAATGTTAAAATGTTCTGTGATCTTAGCTTCAGTTTAAAAGTGCTCAGACTCTATAACCATGTTTCTTTATCTTCTTTGGACTGCTTCACCATTTTGTCATTTCTAGACATATAATTTGAATTCTGTGTGACTCAGCACCTCAGGAATTTTTCAAGGCAATCTATATATCTGAAGTTCCAACTTCTCAAAAAGGACACTGAAACTGCTGATGATAAGAGTCACGGTAGAGTCTAAATAGAAACAGATTTAAGTAAACAAATTACATTACTGCCATTAGCTTTGTCATAATTAGATATGTATGAAATTATTAATAAATAGCAGTTTGGAAAAATACATGGATATACTTGTGAATGTATGTGTAAATAAACACATATATGCACATATGCATGTAAATAGATATACGTGTGAGTATTTTCATGTACATGTGTATATATAGTTGTTAAATAATTAAGGTTTTCAGGGACTTTGAAAAGTGTTGGAACCACATCTTAAAAGAATGGTGATCTTAACCCTAGGCAGGTTCAAATTCGAAAAGATTATCTGAGATGGGATGGCTCACAAGATTTATAAGATATCTGTAACTATTTCATAGATTGCTAAACAATCACGATTAGAAGAAAAATGGAACAACTGTTTTCCTTTAAAAAAAGAATATGTTGTTAAATTTATACAGGCAGAAAATATGAGTTTGAAAGGTTGAAGTCACAAAACAGTCTTTAATACACTCAAGAGTCTACAGTCAGCATATTTATGAGGTTAAGCTTCACTAACACTTAAATCACAAACTTTAAGAGTCAGAACACAAAGAAATTCGCTAAAAGGATGAGCATATTTATGAGGTTAAGCTTCACTAACACTTAAATCACAAACTTTAAGAGTCAGAACACAAAGAAATTCGCTAAAAGGATGAGCATATTTATGAGGTTAAGCTTCACTAACACTTAAATCACAAACTTTAAGAGTCAGAACACAAAGAAATTCGCTAAAAGGATGATGGGGAAAATAATATTAATAACATTAATAATATTAATATTAATAATAACAATAATTAGCAGTAGCAGCAGTAGTAGTAGTCATAATGGTGGTGGTGATGATGATGATAATTATGATGTTTAGGAGCCTGGAGGTCCTTCACAGGGTGCAGGAGGTCTCCACCACAGACCTCCATGGGCTTCTGGGGCCCAGCTGCTTTGTCATGGTCTGTGCCATGGGCCAAGGGGAATCTCTGCTCTGGTACCTGGGATACTTTATGACCTTTATGTCTGCAGGGCTGATTCTCTCACATATACTCTCTCCTATCTTCCCAGGCTACATCTACTGCTCTGCAATAACTTTTTTCCCCTTCTTAAATATGTTATCATATATTGACATCACTACTATTGCTCATGGGCCCATTCTTGTCCAAGGGCAGGTCCATCTTGGAGCTGGCTGGGATTGACTCTGTTGGACAGTGTGGAATCTTCTATCAGTTTATCACATAAGCCACCCTTGCAGCTCCCCCACTCCCAAAACCTTGACCTGCAAATTCACTGTGGTGTTTCTTGTGTAGATATGTGAAGAGATCTTTTCTGCCACTATGCTCATCTTAAGTGCCTATACATCCACTGCTCTGAAATTTTCACTAATTACAATTAATGCTTGATTGGATGATTCAGTTCCTATCCTTCTTTTTTTTTTTTTTT
>VXBS01000178.1:300349-326881 GCA_013400255.1 Sitta europaea
GTTTTCATCCCCTTCTGTATGTGTTTTCTTTATATATTGTAAGTAATAAAGTTTTCTTTTCCTTTTGTTCCAAAGTTAGAACCTGCTTTGTTCTGTTTTGGTCACATCTCACAACAGACACCAAGGACAATATGTTTTCACGGGGGCACTGGCCTAGTGCCAGCATCAAACCATGACAAATACTTGCCACATAAATACTGATGACTAACAAAACAAACAACAAATTTTTTATTTAGCTTTCATCTGAATTTTGATATATGCAGGAGCAAACCCAGAAAATGTATTTTAAAGAAGAACACAATTTTTAAAATAAACAATGGCCACTTAGAGTGTTTATTCATGCCCAGAGATAATTTTTTTCCATGATCGTCATGTCAGAACTTTGTGATGTGAAAACACTTTTATCAAAGCTATGGTATGAATTGCATTAATAAAAAATGAGGTAGAAAATTGTGTAATCTTTTGACTGAACTTGAAGTACAGAAAATGATTAATAAATCCATGGTAAAATGTGACACAGGAGTTAGAGTTAAAGCAACAGGCATAGCAATTCTAAGGAGAATTGTAGAATAAAATAGTACTCAGAGACCTCATAACCACCCTTTTCCTGCAGAACTTCAGTTCCACTTCACTGAAGTGCATTTCAGTTTTGATTGCAATTCCTTTTAACTTATTGTTCCTGATCTTATGTGCTTCCAATCCCATGAAATGCTAGATACTGTTCTCAGGAGTCAATTATTTATAGTTTTTTTATTCCATAGGTTGTGGTAGTTTCTTGCTATACAACCTTTTACTGAAACAACTGATCACAGTTTGTTCCTGTGTGATTCTGCATTTGGTACTAAAGAGAACCAAATCTCTGACAAAGGAAGGAGACTCATGTAAGAGTAGTATATTCCAGCTATAGTTTTCCAGAAATCTAGTGTGTTCCTTTTATTTTTTTTTACACATAACAAGATTTTCCGTATACCATGGTAAATATTGGTTTGATTAAATTTGCAGCTCTGGATATTGATATTTTCTTCCTAGAAAAGGAAAGAAGAAATAATTCATCATGCACCCTTTTTACTTAAGCAAAGTGAAGCCGAAATTAAATAAAAAACATTACTGCAATTGAGTTCATGCTCAAAAAATTCTTTTTTGTAGGGCCTAGTACTGTTCCTAACTCTAGCATTTTACAGTCAGCAAGTGCCTTCTGACCGAAGTGCAGATCAATATAAATTGCTGGTCTTTAAAAGCAATGTCTCCAATTTAGCCCTGGAGTCTGGCACAGACTTAATAAACTGTTTTCTTCAGTTTTGCCTTTATAGCACAAACCCTGGCTCTAATTACAGCCAGATGTATTTAACACGTAGCAGTTATCAATAAATCCATGAACTTTTGGACACGTCTTCACGCACCTTAGTTTCTAGGTCATGTGAACGTTATACATTAAAATTAATTATGGAGTTCATCTTTTATGAGGCTATAACCATAACAGAAACAGGAATTTCCACCTTAATTTTAATTACAGACAGATCTCTAATATGTAGGAAGCAGAATGAAATATCATATGTTTTTGGCAACACAGTCCTGCTTTAGGTCTGTAGGAATACCGGTGTTTCTCCAAGAAAAAACTATGTGCATTTTACAATCTATTTTATAGGTCTATTGCTAATCTTAATTATGCCTAAGCAAAAAATAAATTTTCAGAACATTAATACTGACCTTTCATAATTTTAGGTGTCACTTTAATCCAGAAAGCACCTAAATTTGTGAAAAAATTCAGACATGTAGAATTTTTTTTCCAGTATTAAATGATGATTCAAAAATGAGCATGAGTTTACTTTCAGCCTCAGGGTTTTTTAACAATTCCAGACATCCACATTTTCTCATCAGTCTTTCAGCTTATTCCAAATCATATTCTTGTTTCTCTTAGCTATGAAAAATTCCACCATGAGACCTTCTAGTGCAATTCATTGCAGTTCTCTCTTCAATATGTACCTTGGTAGCCCAGCTTTTGGTCTTTGCTTTGACCTTGAAATGGTGACTTTTCTTGTTTACCATGTTTCTTCCATACAGAAGGCCTATTGATACCAGACATAGCTGCTTAGACTGGTTCAAATCCATCATCATTAGTTCATGTGGTTGCTTTGTTTAAAAAGAGCTACTGGAGCTGTGAAGACTCTCAACTCCAGTGCTACTTGCAAAGAAACTGTGTAAAGAAGAAAGATTTGGGTCATACCAGTTACCTCATTTTGGTCCCAGGATCAACATCCTCTACTGCCCTCAACCAGTACTGAGGGTTTCAATTTACCCTTCTTCTCCTGAAATTATCACAGAACCAAAGAATGAACTAGGTTGGGAAAGAGCTTTAAGATCATCTAGTCCAACTTATGACCTAGGACCTCCTCAACAACTAAACCATAGGACTGAGTGCCTTGACCAGTCCTTTTTTAAACACATCCAGGGACAGTGACTCCACCACCTCCTGGAACAGACGATTCCAGCATGCAGTCACTCTTTTAGTGAAAAATTTTTTTCTAACATCTAAAATTTCTACCTTTTCAAAGACTGAAACATATTCCCATAACTCAAATTATTTGGTCCATGGTATTGTTGGTCCTTTGTGATTACCCTCAGACGTCTCAGCCTTTCTCAGCTGCCTTTGTCTCCAGTTTAAGTTTCTGTTTTGCCATAATTTAGAGCCTTTCACCACAAATTGTCTTGGTCTTTTGTCAAAGAACTTAACCAGGCTACAGCTGTCAACACACTTCAAGGCATCTGCTGATTTTCCTCCTCAGCTACACCCCTAGAAAGCCTACAGATCAATCAGTCCTTATCCTTGGCCACATTTTTTTTATTGCTGGTGCTGAAAGTAGCACCATCCATGTGACTTGTCTTGACCCAGCTTCTCAAATCTATCATCCTCAAGAGAACCAATGCAGTCTATAACCAAGAGTGTTAGGGCAAGATGAAACACATGGGAACATCAGCCTTGTGTTGAGGTGACAAAATTCACCTAGGGTTTTTTTCCATAGTTCTAACCACAACTTTAGGCCTATGCTTAGGCATGAGTTTTGGGAGGAAGTTACAGGGCTGACCTTAATGAACCTGTTTGGTTTCCTGTGCGTGATTATGTTCATTCTCCACTGAGTTTGACTTTTAGAGAGAATAAATCTGGTTTTTCCCACAGAAATATTTTCACATGCTGTAAAGTGATAGCTATTTCACAACTGTTGTGCAAACTGTCATGAAAAACATTTGTCATGTAACCAAAGTGTTTTTCATGTACTTAGCTATTGTTGTCCAGAAACCTGGTCAAAGCAAAAATATGGATAACACTAGACAGATTAAACTTTAGTACAGCTTCGATTTTATGTCTGTCTTTTTTAGGTAATTATAACCATCCATTCAGTTTTTCATCATTAGTGCAGAGGGTCTACTTTTCTTATGGATGTATAAGTAAGAGATTTGATGAGAGGTGTCATATACTCAGATGAAAAGCTTCTTTTTCTCTAAAATATGATTTATCTTTTCAAAAAATTAAATTTATAATTAACTGATGATCAAATGCTCCTTTAGACTTAGTTTCATATGCATGCCTTCAAATACAGTAGCAGGATATTTGGTTTTTTTTGTTTGATTTTGTCTTGTCAATTGGATTTCAGCCCATTGTATATTTTTTGTGGAACTTTGATGTTTTAGGGGTAACAGAGAACCTTCTGTCTCAGTAAGAGTCTCCACGGGAGAAAAACAAAAGCAAGCAATAAGAAACAAATCCAAAATCATGCCTGGCTTCTTGTGTTTGAGGTAATGTACCTTTATGCAGCTGAAATGAGAGTCTAAATCTGTTATCAGCAGACAATGATAAGGCCTCAGGCAAATAATAAACTCAGTCATGATAGTATTTCAGTTCCACTTCCCTGGGTACTTCCCCAAAACTATAAGGGGGGAATGGTGTGGTGTTATCCATTTATTCTTAAGTCTTACTTATTTCAAAATAACTGAAGATAAAAATGAGACTGAAAAATGGATGGATAGATAGATGGATAATTGATTTCAATCCCAGACTTCAAAAGCAGCTAGATCCAAGTCGGGCCATCCACTTTGCATAACTCTAGGATATCTGTGTAATAGTCCAGCAGTGACACTTTGTAACACTATTGTTTAAAAGAATTATGTATATAAAAGAAAAAGTGAAACTCCAAATATAGAAGAAGGTTATGAAATAAAATCATAGTATTGTTACTCAAACACAAAGGGCTCTCTAGACTACTCAATGACAAAAGAAAACCACATCAATTGACTCAGACTTTCTTTGTTTATGCACGTTTAAGATATTAAAGGATGAAATAGATTAAACCAACTCAGAAATTGGAGAAAAGATGTAATGAAATGTAATTGAATAAGCTGTAGAGTATTTGAAAGATATAGGGAAGCTGTAACAATTAAATAATTTAATTAAGGTTACCTACTTCTTTATAGGAATATCTTTTTTAGCAGATTTATAAAGGACTTCTGTAGCAAGTGCTCACTGGGTAAGTAAATCAAGTTATCTTTCCAAAGTGACAACCGTGTGAAAAAATAATAGCTTCCTGATGTAATCAGATTGGTTAATCCAAAATGTGACTAGATTTAGTCTTGTGAGAATCCACAGTACTTTGGAGAAGTCAGTGTACAGTTGGTGACCTATTCATTCTGCTGTAAAAAGAGTGTCAAAATTTTATACCAAGTAACCAAACAAAAAGAAGTATAAAAAGGGAAATTTATGCTGGGGGGAAATATATCCAACATAAAGTAAGTTTTCTGCACATTTGGTTTCATAATTTCATGCTTGAGATGCCAATGCATCATGGATAAGAAAAAGTAAAATGATAATGAATTTAAGTGAAATGGAAGAACATTTGGACATAAACTCTAGCTCTTTTTCTTCTTTTTTTTTTTTTTACTTTATCTTTTTCCTAAATAATGAAAAGCAATTGAAATTAGAAATATGCTTAATGGTGCAGAAATAATTTGAATGCCACCAAAGATAATACACAACGAACACTGAGCTTGCCCTCTTCATTTCTGACTCAATTTAACTAGGAGACATTACAAACTGTATCTTATATTTGAGCTTCCTAAGAAATATGATTTTACATGTGATAAAGGTGGTGAGAATGAACTTGGTAGTATCTATCAATAAAATAAATCCTATAACTTTAATATACGGCAGTGGATTATACACATTTTAATAGAAATTCCTGTGTCAATAATGTTCAGTCAATGAGTAGAGGTACTGTGAGATCAATATTGCCCATCATTAAAAAAGAAAAGACCAAGTAACAGTGAAAATTATTTGAAATCATTATTTCACTCATAAAATTTCTGTCTAGATTTGCAGGAACTAGTCAGTGGGAAGAATGCAGGTGTAAATGATGGCTCTGATGTGCTAAGGAATATTTAATCTCATTGTTTAGCTCTTTATATTGACTTTCAATTGACATTAACAATGTCAGTGATATGAGGTCAATGACTACCTCTTTTAAAAATTTATTCTGTTTAAGTGTTGGAAAATACTAGCAACAAATATATTGTAAAATAAACTTTGCACTCATGCAGACTCACATATTCAATGTGAGATTAAAACAGAATTGTTCCATATAATGGTGCAAAAAGATTTTTTTTTCTGATTCAATATCAAAATGGTTTGATGGGTGTTAAATATTTGGAGAAGATAATGGGGATCAAATACCTGGAAAAGAAAAAGACTTTGTTAGGAAAATATAAGCTTCACTCTTTTTTGGATACCTAGGAAATCATTAATAACCATATTATTAAATATTTTTTTTCCTTAATTTTAATTTTACTCTTCTTGAAAAGTTTATTTTAGGAAGTTTTTTGTTTGTTTATTTTATTTTGTCGGTTGGGTTTTTTTTTTCTTTTTATTTTTAAGGACAATAAATGTTCATGCAAAACCCCTCAGATGGAAAAATTCAAAGCTTAAGTTTCCAATAATTAAACAGTAAATAACCTTGATTTCAGAGATGGAAAAGCAGGCTGTTAAAAAAAATACAAGGTATAGCTATCATTAAGTGAATTAGCATCAAGAAAAATAAAAGAGTGAAAACCTCCCAAGTTCTTCCAGTGAAATCCAAGACTAAATCTTGGAAAAAATTGAGATATTCGTTTCTGAGAACTTATGGGCCAGATTTATCAACAAATTCAAATTAGTTATATTCAAGAAAAAAATTATCAATTAATTATACACAATTCTTAAGTATATTTTGTTTCTTTGATTTGTGTGGATCTCTTTTCCTGCCTGATTGCAACACTTTGAAATAAACACGACTACTAGGACTGTTAATACATTTTTAAGCAACTGACTGGTGCATTATATTTCTGGTTTATATGCAATCATTGCTGAAGTGATGATTTCTTTAATATGATTTTCCTATATTTGCTCTTCAAATAGACAAGTTAACAATAATTTATTTCAACTAGGATAGCTAACTTTTTTCATTCCCTAAGTGGATTTATCTCACACTTCTCATATCAAGAAATATGAACATTAATATAATATTTTTAAAAAGAAATTTTATAGGGCAAAATGTTAAAAGAGAAGAAATCTGAGCAAATCAGAAATATTTGGAATGAAGAATGCTAAGGCTTTTATAACTACAGAAAAAATAATATCAAATAAACATCTAATAACAGATGTTTGGCTGTGAAAAGAAGAAAAAAAAAAGGAGAGAGTAAGAAAAATAAGAAATCGGTCCTAAGTATATAAAATCAGAAAATTATATATCTTTAAAGACATGAACTTTAACAACAAACTTTATCAATGTCATTACATTCATGGATGATGAGATTTTAGGGAAGACTATAATAAAATTAAATTTATCCACACATAAAAATGAAAGAGAGCAAGTACTAGAAACAAAACACATCTAGCTGAAAATGTATAGAATCCACTGCATTTAAAGAATGACCTGGAAATGAAGAAATGTCTGCTGAAAAAAACTGTGTAATTAAAAGAGAATGGCCAAATTGGCCTCTTCCCATCTCCACTGAACAAATATTTAATCAAAATAGAGGTGAAAAAGTCCATAATCTATATTACAAACATAGTAGAGCAAAGTCTACTCATTCTTGTATAGTTAGTAAGGTCGAAACATTTTGTTGTCTCCTTTTGTCTCTGTACCTACATCTCCTCAGTGGAAGCTTTACATAAGCTCTAGTTGGTTTAGAATCACTTTAAGACAGTTACATGACCCAGCTCTGTCCTGTTTCACTCCTAGGTTGTAGGCAGTTTGGAATATGTAAATACTGTTCTGGGATTATTAAGTAAAGAAGCTGTTGTTTTCCCCTAAAAAGATATGAATAAATCGGAACTCAGAAAGTCTGTAAATGTCGAGGAAGAAGACTAGAGAGGGTTTTGGATATTCCAGGCACATCTGAGTAGCAGCAGCTAAACTATCCAAGAGTTAAACAAGAATGAAAAAATAGGATTTCCTCCAGTATTTAATTATTGCTCAAACCATGGTCTAAAGAGTAAAAAACATACGTTCTCTTTGAAGATCCCCCCCTTGATAAAAAAAAAATTAAAAATCTGTCCTACTCACATCATTCCTATGTTTTAAAACACTCATTTTTATACAAGTTATGTTTCTCTGTGCATCATAATGAATCACACTTTATTGGTTTTTTCCCCCATTTTTTCCCTTTTATTTTTTTTTTTCCTTTTCCATCAGCTAATGATTACATAGTGCTATCTCCACTAGTTATTGGTTTTTTCTAATGAATGGTCTTTTGCAGTTCCTTTCTCTGGGGAAGTTATTATCAAAATCAAATATGATTAATCTTTGGTTTTTCGCTTCATTTTCTATAAAATCTCAAAGTCTTTACTTTGTCCTCCAATATTTATTAACAATCTTATACAGTACTGAATGTGCCTCACTGTATCTCTGTTATGGCCCAATAACATTTGCCCCTTAAAATGTAGCTGTCTACTTTCATGCTTCTCCAATACTAAATTTAAATTCCAGATAAACATAACTGGCTTGCTATGCAGTTTGCTGTCCATGGATGCTGCTGACAGCTATGCTGATAGCTGTTTTTACTTTAATTTGCTTTGGAATGTCTTACACAGGAAGAGGTTCCTATTAGGCACATTTTTTACCTGAAAAAATAGCAAAACAAAGAGAGACATTATATATCCACAAAAACAATTAGGGTCAGAATTAAATGTGATTTGAGTACTTGAATGTGTCAAATGGCATCTACACCTATTTAATTTTGTTTGCATGCATATTTTATTGAGTTTCTTCATATTTCATTTCATAGGGAATCATAGGTAGAATCACTTTTACCTGTGGCTAGTGAAGACAGCAGGAACAGACAGTTCTGGTTTTCAGCAGAATTACCAATCTTGTTTGGTAAGTCCCGGAGACCCTGGTGCTTTTCTACATCATTGTTCATGGGAATAGTTGTGGGTCCCTGTTGCTGTGGGACAACACACAACACGGATGCCTTTTGTGATTTTTTCAAGGCTGTATAAAAAGTCCCTTTTTAGATTTAGAAAGATGATTTAGAAATCATCTCCCCTTATATACCATTTTCCAAAGACCAATGTGATTGGTGAGAGAAAGACAATCCTCTTCACCCACACTGGTCAAGCAAGAGAGATCCTCCTCCCAGAAGGAACACAGACATTGTAACAAAAGCAGTCATGATGTTTTTCCCACTTTCTCTGGGAAGAGAATTTCAGAAAACCAAAACATCAGAAAACCAGAACTTTAGAAAACCAGAAACCTCAGGCCTGAAACCAGACTACAGGTCCCTACCACAGAAGTTTGGTGCAAATGACCTCTCACACTTCCGTTCTCTCTCTCCAGGTTGCATGGGCTAAATGAGGGCTTGCTGGGGGTACCAAGCCCAAAGGACTCCACCTGCCTATTCACATCTCACTCTACCACTCTTCCTGGCTGTGCAAATTAGAGGAAACAAAGGTAATGTGGTTAGCACTGTCTTTGCTGACATCTAGACTCAACTTTCTCCAATTTGTGGTCAAATAAATAAAAGTAAATTAGAATAAGGTTTTACCAGGCTAAAGTGCTGAGTGAAATGTATCTGTTTCTCATACAAAGAGGCAATGTAAGAGCCTATGTTCTGGTTTTGTGTGGTTCTTGTGTTAACACTCAGATTGATATTCAAACATCAGATTCTGACTTACTTCCATGATGAAAAAAAATAGACCATAACTCCTCAGCTGTAAGAAAATAAAGAGGGAGCACTTTTAAATACTTAAAAAAATTGTTCCTTCCTACTTAGAAATTATTTATAGATGGTTGGTACACAGGAAGAACAAAATTATTTTGTTTCTAAGATACAGTTGCAATCTCAAGAAATTGTATTGCAGCATAGTTGCATCAATACTTAAATTTCCCAGTAAGATCATTTTTTCTGCAGGGAGTATTCAAAATAATTCAATCATAATGCTATATACAACATATACACTGATTTTCTATTCAGTCTTTATTTGACAAAGTTAAAAGAGAAAAATAAACAATGGGCTGGAGAAGAATAGGATTTGTTAGAATGATGTTGTGTCCAGGAAGCAGAGCAATACTCTTTTAATATAAAGTGGTTATACTTGTCAGTCTGAAGAAGTTTAGAACATAAGTAGAATGCAGTGTATCACTTGATATAGTTAGTTGCACTTTCAAAATGTTGAAAACAAAGATACACGAAGGCACAATTTCTTACTGGATTAGCTTGTTCTCATAAAAGATTTTACTGTATAAGTGGTTCTTCATTTGGTATAAGTTGAATTTCAGAAATTATTGTAATATTTTGTTACAAGAAGTTGTGTAAATATCTCAGACTGTAAAATTTAATTTCTCAATGTATAAAAACTTCCAACACACTTTCTCAGCAAATTAATGAGAGCAAACAATGAATGTGAAAGAGGAATCCTGTCACCTTTCTGTTGCCACTCAAACATTTTCATATGGGTAAATAACAGTGTTGTTATCTGGTACATGAGGACTAGAGAATTCTTACTGTAATAAGAGCACCACAGTACAAAACAAGTAATTTTCAAAATTCCTTGGAAAATAACTATCTTTTTATTTATTGTTTAAATTGATCCTAGAAGATACCTATCTGATACTATGGATGAGGCTCTTTGGTATTCTAAAGATAAGCAATTACTTTGAGGAAAGACAGAGCAAGAGAACATTAATGGTACCTTTAAATAAAAGTATTTATGTCATGCTAACATTTTGTGAAAGAGCATATTATCCCTAAAATAATTTTCAATGTAAACCTAGTTAATATTTTAATGGACTGTGAACGTTAGGTTTATGTCCTAGTAGGAAGGTTATTTTGAAAAATATTATAAAATCTTTTTTTTTTGTTTACAAAAAAAAAAAAAAAACAAAAAAAAACCCTCCCCAACCATATTTTAATTTTGAAGAGGAGAAAAGAAACTCCAAAATGTTTCAGACAAATGAGCACTGAGCTTCTGATTGATTCTATAGATCAGCCGTAGTAGAAGTCTGAAAAGACAGTTAAGGTCTTTCGACTCTTTTGTAAACTGTCCTGTCTACCATGTTGGTATTTTTGACTTTATATCAATAAGGTCTGACTACATTTTCATAACAACATTGCATAAGAAGAAATGCATAACTGATTTCATCCTCTGGTTATTAATGAAGCTTTTGGTTTTTATATCGAAACTGGTACAGAAGTATGCTAGAAGGATGATAACCTAAACAAAGCACAGCCAAAACTGGCACCTTTGAAGTGATAAAATTAAGAATTCTCTTTACTGTGTGGCATTACGGTTTATGTTGCAATAGACCTATGAGGTATAAAATTACTTTTGCCATATGAGTTGGAAATTACAGTCTCACATGGGTGCATAAGGAGTGAAGACTTTTATCCTACTCTATCTTTCTTTTGAGACAAACCATCAAAGTGCCTGCCAGCAAAAGGATTCTACAATATAAGTCTAGCAGAAGAACATCTACAGCAGATTCTTATGATGTGGTTATTTGCCCTGCAGTACAGATTTGGGGTTTTCAGTGAATAGCTCTCTGATAACCTTAAGAGACAGCCAGTTTCCATAAAATAAACATTCATCAAATTACTAGAGCCAATCTTTTTAATTACTCTGATCTTTCCCTTTCCCTTCCCCTTCCCCTTTCCCTTCCCCTTCCCCTTTCCATTTATTTCATTTTCTTTTCCTTTCCTCTTTATTTTTCCCTACTTCTCAGAAGTGGAAGAAAGACTGAGCAGTGGAGAACTGGAACAGACAAATGCTCAGGTTGCATTCATAGACGAAGCTGTGTCTTTAAAGTTCATGAAATAGTGGTGATTTCTTACCTTATTTTCTGAAGGAAATTACTTCATGTTTGCTCCTTAATTTTAGTAACAGTCTTAGAATGAAGAATTCATTCTTATCTCTCTGTTTATGCAATTGCTTTTACTTCCTTATCCTTTTTTAATGCATAAGAGGAGGAATTTCTTTAACACTTTTGTTTACTGATGTTCTGATTCTATCTGCTATTCAGCATTCAGATTTCACCAGCTTCTCTTTTCTCACCTATGTGTACATTAACCCATGACAGCAACAGCCACAAGACAGTAGGGTCAGAGACAACTGACTCCAGCTCATCAAGACCAGCCTTAACCTTTTCAGTACTTTTCTCAAGGGTCTCTCCTCCTGAGAGAGACCTTCCTTTCCCCTGCCATTGCCATGGCAACACAGGGCATGGGGAAAAGAAACGGGGGAGGTGAAATTAAAGACCTAATAACCCATTAGGATCCATAACTCACTACTTATCTATCAAAAAGAGACATCTCCAAAGGGTTGATTCAATTCCATACCTATTTCCTCTAGAGATTGTCCTGTCTGATCAATAGACATGATGTTTAATCTGCAAACAATTAAAAGGTTTGATGATCCTGAAAAAAATAGCTTCAGCCAGTAACACCTCTCCAAAGTACTCCTCAGACTCCTACCATGGGGAAGGGACCTAGCATCTCAAAAAACAAAATATACTTTCCCTGGAGACATGTCTTGGTAACACTTGGATCACATCTTTTTTTTTTTCAAAATAATTGGTTTATGGTTTTGGTAAATTTTTTACTTGCCACTTACAGGATTATAGAATTCATGTCAGTTTTTTTCTTGGATCCATGAAGATGGCTCCAGAAGTGAGAAAAGGGATACCAGAATATCTGAAACACTAAAATAACAGTGTCAGAAGAAAGAGTGTTCAAACTTGAAGTTTCAACCACCTGCTCTAGTCCATGTCCATGTTTGAACCCTAGGGTTGCAAGAGCTATGCAGCTCCTAGATCTGAAGTGAGCTGGGCCACAGGCAGATCTGGGGTCAGAGTGAAACTTGAGCAAGTTCAGGAGCTCAGCATGTTTTCAGGGCCAGGTTACAGCCTGGGAAGAAAATCTAGCTCATTTAAATTATAGTAGATTCTGAGGGGAAGTACAAGACAATAAGCAATGTGGCTTTCATAATATTGTCTGTTTCCAGTTATTTTTGATTATGATTTTGTTAATCAAAATCTAGCTGCTTTAGCTTAGGGATAAAAACACTGTATAGGAAAAGGAACCTCATAATAGCATAATCATAAAATGGTAATGCAACAATTCATTTTTCAAAAAAACCATGACATGGTTATGTATTTCCTTTCCAAACAAAGAAACATGAGAAAAACAGAAAAAAAAAATTTCCATTGACCCCCAACACAACTGTCTTTATCTCTGTGTAGCAAGGGATCCAAAATGTTACTGCAACTAGAATCTCTTGTCTTCTCTAAAATTGACATCCTGTATATTTTTTGATGGAATCTGGGTCAGACTGCCTCAGGAAGCTGGCTCGTGTCTTGAGAGAACACAGAAGAGGTATTTGTAGATTTATCTTTTGTGAAGCTACAAATAAGGAAGGCTCCAACCTGCATACTTTATGGCCTGAAGAAACTCAGAGAATGTGTAACTACAGAAGGGTTGGATGCAATATGAATGCTACAGGTATTAGAGGAGGAGGGGAATGATACAGAGTCCATGTTCTTAACAAAAATGCTTGTCCAGGACTGATTGAGCTCTTCTTTTAGCCATTTCAGCTGTCATCAGGCACCTGAAAATCAGGGAACTGAGATTCCCCAAATTAAATTATTTTTTAAAAAATCAGTTAAATTATAAAAAAAAAATCTTTATAATAATGCAGCAGACTCAAACTACACTGAGTTTACAAAATTATCCTAACATTATGATATACATATTATTTTCTATCACTGTTTTCGAAAGAATTGTAATGAAACCAAGGTGATAAAAATAATAGTCAAACTAAAGAAACCACTGCAACATCAAATGGTGCATCTAAGTAATTTTGTCAGCACTCATTTGACCTTTTTTCATAGTTGGATTTTTAATAGACTGAGAGACAATATCGAAATAATTTGTTGTGCTTTCAGCCAAAGATCATAGATTTTGTGACCCTGAATAGTTCAGATCTGTATCTGAACTATCCTCTGTTCTTCCTTCGTCCTTTTTATTTGATTTTTTTTATCATTGCCATACTGCTTTACTTTTTTTTTCTCAGCAACCAAAATGTCTTCTTCTTTTTTTTTAACTTAAGCACACTTCTTTTTTATGAGGATCTAGTAACTCACAGACAGAAATGTAGGATATTGAATCTGAGGAATTAAATTCTGCAAATTTTTGCATACACACATGATCAAATATGTCTATTATTATGAATTGGATTGTTAATGACCTAAAATTTAAATTTTAAGTTAGGATCTTTCTTTCACTGACAGCACAGTAAACACCACATTGCATGTGGAGGTGCACTGGAGGTAAAAATTATGATACAGTGGCATAATACCCCAGGAATACTTAATTTTTTTTATGGAGATAATGCTGTATAAATAGCTGCATGACATGTCTGCCTCTTTGGGAATCATATGCAGATGATTTTCACAGATACATTAAAAAGCCTTAGACAATTGATGTCTGATATAAAAATACAACTTGATGAGTCCTAAAGTCTTCACAGGACACAAAAAGGTCCCCTAAATAATTATTTTTGAATAATAAAATAGCCTGAAGATAGGTGAGGATAATGCATGTTATACTCTTCAGATAAGCTGAATACAATTATAAACAGAAAGAAATTACTGTTGTTTTCCTTCTTCAGTTGCATATCTGGCTTGCATATCTTTTATGTAAAAAAAAAAAAGCATACTAATTCTTGTAAAAAATAATTTAGATACAGAGAGATACAACTTCACAAGCCTGAGGAACCTGAGGTTAACACCTATATCTTCTCTTCCCTTGAGAATCTGTATGTAACTAGATCAATACACAACAGATTATCACCAGACTTGTATCTGATGTTTGTTTGTTTGGGGGGGGCATTGTATTTTTATTCTTGTTGTTTGAAATCTACTCCTCGCTCCTTCAAACATTTGCACTTGTTTGTTTTTCCATGAGATAACTTAATGGAACTTTATCTGACTGTATGTACTTGCAGGCAATTGGTTGTCCCCACATCTATTCAACTGACAGGAGACCTCTACTTGTTTAAGTTCATCCCAATACCTTTCTTGAAAATAAGTTGGATTTTTTGGGGTTTTTTTTGCATGGGTTGGGTTTTTACTTACTGAAGACTTTCAAACTATTACTAAATAGACTTGTCAGTGCATATGAAGGCTTCCAGCTGGCTGGTTTCAGCACTCTGAGATTGATTTAATTTACATACTTTTATACACCAGCTCCTTTTCAGTACAAATTAGGGTACAGATCTTGGCCCATTTGTGTCTCCAAATCTGAAGCAAGTATGAAGTTAGTGAAGGGCAATGAGAAACAACTTTGGCTCTCTGAGTTAGGTCATAGTTTTATTCAAACAAAAAAAGTCATGAAATTGGGTAAACCCAGATAATGTTTCTCATGGAAACAGAAAAATGGTTGAAAATGTACAAGTACAAACTGATACTTGGAATAGTGTTCCTGCTGTTTTGTCAACGGAAAATTATTCCTGTCTATGTAAACCTCAAGTACAACTTCAGTGTGAACAGCGCAGACAGAATCACAGAGAGTTAAACTTTGAATTAGAGTATTATTATAAAATAATGAAGGACAAACATTAGGAAAAAAAAAAATCAATACCACTGTCAGACCTAGAAATACTATTCCTTTTAGGACACATCCATATTAGAAACATGGGGGCATCTTTCATCTTTCAATGCATCTCAGAATAGGCTTTTGCAGCATTGCCTCTTGATGATGGTATAGAAATCTTGATTGTATCAATTTTTTTATTATCACTAAGAAATATTTTCTGTTAGATCTTCCTTGGAGCAAGAGATTTCACATATTACTGATTCCCTTATTCCAAATCTGTATGTGCTACCATCTAAACTAAGTTTTAATAGAAACCTTAAAATTGACCAATTAAAGTATGAATAGAAGAAATTGACTCTTTGGCTTATTGGAACTGGAAATAGCAGTACAGCTAGACCCCTGCAGACATTAGTCCTACAGGGATGTGCAACATGGACACTGTTCCACATATTTCCTCCAAGATAAAAAATCGATGGGAGAAGTTGAAACCTTGTCTACTCTGCTTCTGGGTCAGAAACTGAGAAGTAAACTGCATTTTTTCTTGTACATTTTTTTCCTTTTTTTCCCAACTGAACATGAATTCTTACATTTCATATGCCTTCTCATGTTCAATTAAAATGTTGTAGTAAATTCTTAAGAATTCAAGATGTATTTAAAAGTGAGTGGGATTTTTACCCCTTGCTTATGTAGCACCCTGGCTGGCTGACTTGTGATTTTTTACTAGAGTACTGCATCAGTAAGGAAGGGTTTCTCACAAAGTCTACAGAATAGCCAGATTTTCCCTGTTATAGAATGTTTTTTTCCCTCTAATTGGGGAATAATGGACAATCGTTCATAAACAGTAATTATTTCCCCTTGAGCAATCAGAGCAAATGTACACAGATTACTACATGCAAAACACGGACTACTCAAAGCAGTTAAGTACACATTGCTCTGACTTCCAGCTGGCCATGAATGCTTTGTAATTATCAAAACACCCAAGGTTCTTTTTTTGTAGTCTCTGATTTGGCTTCCAGATTCCATAAATGCTTTGCAAAATTTAGAAACTGCAAAATAACAAAATCTTGCTTATATAAAATTTTGGGCCTGCATAAATACAGTTGCTACAGAGTTTACACGGTTTAAAATTTCCATAGCTATTCAATTCAGCTTTTTTTCTGCATGCTGCTTCAAGCCATTTTTGTTATGACTTGAACACACCGCATGTGCTCCTACAATCATGATATCTACTTAAACCATAGTGCTAACTTTCCCACAGATGTTAATCACAGATACACAAGTTTTGTGGTGGAGCTGAAATTCATCCAGATATTTCCCCTGGATATGCCCACGCCCCTCTCTTAAGCACATAAGGTGAAATGGCTTCTAATATTGTGATTTATAAGAAAATTAAATTTAAAAATCCACCTCTTTCACAGAGATAAAACACCCTAAGGTCTTTTGAATTCTCTTTTAATGTTGTAAATTAGATGTAGTCAAAATAGACTGTAGTATGAAGGGCTTGCTAAAAATTCCACCAGACCTTGAAATATGACCCCTCTTGTTTTTCTTAAACTAGCAATTTTTAGGATATCTGGAGAAGGGGACCAGCATGTGTACCTAATCTGAAGCCTGATTTCTGCCATGCCTCTGGAAAACTGAATGCCTGTTTAACAACTGGGCTATTCAGGTACTCTAAGAATTTGCTGTCTTTCTCATTCCAGAGGTTTCTACCTGATTTTGACCAGAGAGGAGTCAAGCTTTTCTCACTATGACCTAACAAATTCTTTAATACAACATGCCATAGAAACAGTGGACAAATGATCAGTGAAGAAAAAAGATTCTTCAAAGAGAGAAAAGTAAAATTCAAAAAACATGATGCTCTTAAAAAGGTCTCTTGAAAATCTATGTATTGGTCAAACACATCAATTGTTTCCACTAAATAACTGTATAAGTGAAAAGATTGAGAAACCATCTCAGAAACTATTTATTCATTACCATCTCTCGATATTTTTGTTACATAACATATTTCAAAAATAAAAATATGCCTAATAATACTTTCTTCTTCTTTTAGGAATTTTGAAGTTCAGCTGATATATTTTCTGACTTTAGCAAATATTTCATAATTAAGTTAATGCATTCCCTTGAGAACACTTATGTTCCTACTTTCTGGACTGCTAGGAACTAAACTGCGATAAATGCAAACCTAATGATATTTCTGCAGAAGTTAGTGGAAATTATAACCCATTATCTGGAAGTCCAACCCACATCATACTGTAAAAAGTTGCTGTTCATCTTTCTTGATGATCCCTTATAAGGTCTCCTCTGAGTCTTCTCCAGGCTGAGGAATCCGACTCCATCATCCTGTCTTCACAGGAGAGGTGGTCCAGCCCTTGCTGCAGCTCTCTGGTCATCTTGGCGACCCTCCTTTGGACTCGCTTCAGCAGGCCCATGTCCTTCTTATGTTACTGACCCCACAGCTAGTGTAGCACTCCAGGCACGATGTCACAAGAGTGAAAGAAAGAGGGAGAATCACCTCCCTCACCCTGCTCTCCATTCTTCTTTTGACACAGCCTGAGATATAATTTGCTTTCTGGGTTGCAATGCACATTGCTAGTTCATGTCGAGGTTCCCATCCACCAACAATCCCAAGCCCTTCTCTGCAGAGCTGCTCAATCCATTCTCTTCCCACCCTATATTTGTGCTTGGGATTGCCCTAACCCAGTGCAGTACCTTAAACTTGGATCTGTTGAACACTGTGATGTTGACACAGCCCCACCTCTCAAACCTGTTGAAGTCCCTCTGGGTGGCATCCCTTCCCTCCAGCGCACGCATAACTATCAATCATTTGGACACAATGTTGATGGAGACATTAAAAATGATCTTAATAGACAGGTTTGCTACTTAACTAATATTTATATGTTGAAGATCAGTTTCACAACAGTAAGGTACTTTTCTATACAGTGCTATAGAAATACACAAAAATTAAATGTTCATGTAAAAATACCATTCAAATACAAATGTACTTTAACAGTAAATATATATATATATTATGAAGAGACTAATTGATGTATTAGTTAATACTTAAAGTCAAAACTAAATTTTGGCCAAGCTTCTGAGTTATTAACTTGAAAAAATTAACTTGATAACAATTTTATATAAATGAGAATTGAAGACATCAATCCTTATGCATTATAATTTTATATATCCATTTAAATGTTTTCAAAATCTCTGAGATAAAACTAAGTAAGCTCTATTCATAAAGGAAAACCCAGCTAGCTTTTTCTACTAGAAGGGTAATGAAACTGCTTTTTTTAAATGGTAGATCATTAAAGAGCATGTACGCCTAGGATTTTTTCTCTTTTTCAAAAATCTGCCAGGATATGCTGTATTTTAATAATATATAAATGATTCTTTCTATACAAAAATACAAAAAGGGCAACTTCTTGGCACTTTCGTTTCACCCTAAATTAACAGAACTGAAGATACTAGAGTGTCTAATAAAAATTCAACATCTATTTTTACTGTCATATTCCTTACATGCTAATTTGGAGGTCAAGGTAGGTGGATAAAAGTTTTAATATTTTTAGTTGAAGAAAGTTCTATTATGCATTAGACAGTCAGCTGAGCCTTATTAGAAACAGTACTGGAAAAATTTCAAAGAGTCTTTGGACTTGAATAAAGTTAAGCTATTAGGGAACAGACTCTTTTAAAGACACAGATTTATTTCTTGTGTAATTCCTGGTTCACAGGAGATGGTTCAGATTTTATAATTGATTCTTTCCTTTAGGAATGCATATATCTTGTGGACACATTTAGTGGTACTAATGTGAATATGTACGGTGTTTCAGTCTCTGCCATATATTTTACCATCAGAACGTTGATCTCAAATTTGGAATAATAGTAACTTTCTCTTTCCTCATGTCCTCTGACTTTGAAAGAAAACTAACTTTTGGAACTAGTGAAGGTTCAAATCCAGACATGGAATTACAGTTTCTGAGCACTGCATTTTATTTTATGCTTCTGATTTTGTTTCTTTTCTTCCCCGCCCCAATCACTTAATAAACAATATTATTTTAAATGTTTGAAACAGGAATCTGAGGTTTCATGGATATGTTGCTAATCACTGCTATTGACAGAGAAGTGTTTCATCAAAATAATAATAAAAAAGGAAAGCAGAGTGCACACATAAGTCAAAGATTTTTTTTTTCATTTTGCCTCTGTCCTTCTCAACAGTCAATGCACCACTGCTTCACAGATATTTCATGACTGTGTTGCCCGACCTGTGAAATTGCTTTTCTACTTAAGCATATGTTAACAAACATTGATTTATTGTGTCTTCTCTACACTAAATGGGTCAGCGGTAATGCACTATGGATTAAATCCTGTGGTGTGGAGCTAATGGAGGGTGGTGCTGTCTTTCCTTTTGTCTTTTTTTTTTTTGCAGAATATTTGTGTTAATTCAAGGTTTTGCTGTTTATATTAAGATATGGCATGTTTTCAGTGCCAATTGCATGATAATTTTTCCCTGCAATAATTTCAAATCATAACTAAAAATCATGGTAGATTTTTAATGGAGTACATGATGATAGAAAAATCTTATATAGCTAATAAAAATTATAGGCATTAAGAAAATAATTATTGAGATAAAGTTATTAGGTTCATGAACCATAAGTTAACTTTGCTTACAATGTTATTTCCTTCATATCATATGAACAATCTTTGAATTCTATAAGTTGTACATTCTTCATAGTCTAGATCTATGAGCTGGGATTATTGGTATCTCAAGAACTTTAGAAAGAAAGAATGGTATAATATTCCTACATTATAATTGAGCCCAGATTTTCACTGACTATAACAAGAACTTGGACTAATCACCAATATTGACACGTAAATGCAAGTGTATTGAAACTGAACTAAATTCCATTTCAAAGTCTGATGTTCTATCACACCATAACTATATTTTTTGATAGCCACTAGTGAAAAGAATCACAAGTTTCTTTCCAATCCCATATACTCTTGCATTCTATTTGCATGAATGGAATTAGTTTTCTCTAGCAGCTTGCATGCTGAAATGTTTTGGATTTGTGATAAAACAGCAAAAATAACACACCAATGTTATAGTTTTTCTGAGCAAAGCTTATACAGAATTGAGGAGTTTCTCGTTTCTCACTGCAGCCTCTCAGCAAGGTGGCTGAGTGCGCACATGTTCGTGGGAGATGACCCAGCTGGGATAGGCAGCTCCAGCTGGCCAAAGGATATCTCACACAGTACAACACCATGCTTAACACAGAAAGCTGGGCAAGGAAGAGAGAAGCAGGATGTTCAGAGTGATACCTTTTGTCTCCCCAGGTCACTGTCACACCTGATGGAACTCTGTTCTCCTCGATGTGTCTGAACACCTGCATGCTAATGGGAAGTGGTAAACGAATTCCTTAATTTGCTTTGCTTGTCTCTGATGCTTTTGCTTTCTCTTTTGAACTATTTTTATCTCAACCCATGAGTTTTCTCACTTTTATTCTTCTAATTCTCTCCTGCGTCGCACCCAGGGAGGGAGAGTGAGCAGTTGTGTGGTGCTTACTTTCTACCTGGGGTTAACCCACAGCAGCCATTGTGATACAATCGATGTGTTTGGGTAGCCAAAGGACTGACAGGGTGTCATAATCTTAATGTAAGCTTGCTCATGGCAAGTTATACTACCTAATGAAACTTCTGTTTTGAGGGAAAACAAGGATCATGTTGCATTTGCAGTTAGAGTTAAAAAGGTTCAACAATTTTTGTCATAGAATATTTTTTATTTGTTGCTTGCATTTAATGTCATACTATTTCAAATGCAACACAGGAAAGGACGTTTTTCCTCATCCAGTTTTGGCGTCTTTTTCTCAAAAATTTAAATTAATTACTTATGATGTCTCTGCATCATATGTGTAGAACCATAGCTTACAATTCAGTTATGTTGCTATTCTATTTACATATATACAAAAATCTTGCCTTTCCAAATGCAAACAATAAGGACACAGAAAATTTCTGAAAGCTTTCCAACATTACAGCTCTCAACAAGAAAAAGAGAATATAAAGTATTCTGTCAGAACATGGTGATTCAAAGTATCTTTCATAGCACTTCTACTGAATTAAAAAAAAAAAATTGATTTCACAGAATGAGATTTGTTTGCCTAAATACATATCAATAATTACAGGAGAGTATAGACCATAGAGAAAAACAGATACTTCCAGAGAGAAAGTAAGTAATTTAGATTCTTCTTGTGTAAATTGCTCTCTAGAGGTGTTGATTTTTTCCCTGTTTTTAGAGACACAAGAGTGACAAGCTCAATGGACATACCGTCTATGACTGAGATGTCTGTACACAGCTGATTTGTGCCATTTGAGACTGCCTTAAATAGCATAAAAGGTCATATATGAATGACAAATACGACAAAGGAGTTAGGTATTTTTATGAACCAATGGTCATTTCCTGACATCTAAGTGAGTACTGAACACCCGTGATTTAGAAAGATGATTCACAGTCCAAGTGTGACCCAGCTCTGGATTCTGAAACTTCAATAAGGGCATCTATGCAAAAGCACATATGAAAATCACCAAACAATAAGTGGAGACTATTGAATCCAGCAAATAAAGAATGAATAAGATGCACATACATTGGCATTTATTGGTATCCAAGGTGCATTCAAGTGGTTTAGTTCATCTTGTCACATAACAGATAAAAACATCTATGAGAATTAGAGAGATTAGAGACAATTAGCGATCAGCATGATGGAAGTGTTTAAATGACATGAATCAGGCCTTTTTTAAACTTATAAAAATCTTACTACTATCACATTTATTGACAATGTACTTTATATTAGTAGTTCTTAATTATTATCAGTCATGATCATTGTTTATTTAAAGTAGTTAGCCCTTAGAATTTATATACTCCATGACCATGAACAAACAGTGCCATGGAGCTGATGGATGTAAATTGGTCCTTGGTAATTTTAGTTGCCCGGAGTGAAGTAGCCAAGCTTGAAAAGTCTTCCACGTGGGAAAATTAATCAGAAAGGCTTGGGTGGAAGGAACCATAAGGATCATCTAGTTCCAGCGCTCTGTAATGGGCAGTGATAACACAGGAAAGGATTCCACCCACTTGATCAGGCTGCACAGGGCCCCATCCAACCTGACTTTGGACTTCCGGGGATAGGGCATCAACAACTTCTCTGGGTAACCTGTTCCAGGGCATCACTACCCACTGAGTAAATAATATCTTCCTAGAACCTGATCGAAATCTCTCCTCTTTTAGGTTTAAATCTTTCCCACTCATCCTACTGCTGTCTGCCCATGTAAAATTTTATTTTCCCTCTTATATATAAGCCCCGTCAAGTACTGAAGGCCCTGGGAGTTCATTCTGGAGACTTTTATTCTCCAGGCTATATATCTGATATATCTTATTTATCAGTTAAATATTTTTATTTTATCTTTCTTTATGATCCATATATCTGTAGAAGCCTCTCTTACTGTTCTTCACACTTGTTAAATTCATCTTCAGCTATACCTTAGCATTTCTCATCCTGTGCTTACACAGAATTTCTCTATTCTTCTCAGGATATAAGACCCTAGTTGCACTGCTTGTGCACTTCCTTGCCACACTTCATTTTGACCAGAAGGAGGTGGCACTTTCACTATACCTTAAAAAAAGGGTAGACTGCCTGCAAAAATAATAAAATGGTTGTAACTCTAACTGCAAACACATGTTCCTTGCTTTCTCTCAAAATAGAAGCTTCACTAGGTATCATAACCTGTCATGAGTAAGCTTGTGTTGATACAATGATACCCTGTCAGACTTTTGAGTTAACTCCAAATGGCAATTAAGCACCACACAGATCCTCACTCACTCTCCCCAAGTGGAACGGGGGAGAGAATTGGAAGAGTAAAAGTGGGAAAACTCGTGGGTTGCGGTAAAGACAGTTTGACAGGTAAAGCAAAAGCAGCAGAGGCAACCAAAGCAAATTAAGGAATTCATTCACTGTTTCCCATTGGCAGGAAGGTGTTTAGCCATCTCCTGGAGACCAGGGCTCTGTCATCGTCAGCAGTTAAAATGGCATCACTCTGAAATTTCCCCCTCTTTTGTTCCCCCAACTTTATGTGCTGAGCATGATGGCATACAGTATGGAATATCCCTTTGGTCATTTGGGGTCTCCTGTTCTGGCTGTGTCCCTTCTCAACTCCTAATGTAGCCCCAGCCTCCACACTGGTGGTATGAGGTGAAAAGCAGAAAAGGCCTTAGCTCTGTTTAAACACTGTTTAGCAAGATCAGTGTGTTATCAGCCCTTTTTTTCAGTACAAATCCCAAATATAGCCCTATATTAGTAACTACAAAGAAAAATAACTCTATCCCAGCCCAAACCAGCACCCACAGTCATGCTTGTCTCTGGCCTCCGTTGCCTGATTTCTTGCACATGAGGATTGAGAGCTCTGTCACTCTCAGAAAAGATGTCTTAAGTGAGCTGTGAGCTCTCTACTGATTCTAAGTTGTTACACTCTTTACCAAAAACATAGTAGCACTTTCCTTTAATCCTAGATATATTTGTACACTTCTAGTACTTTTCTAGAGCTGTATGTCTTCTGAGCACTAGTTGCAGGCTATAAGCAACCATATGTGATCTTTGTTTCTTTTCAGGCAAAATCAACAGATGAGTCGATTCTTTGTGCAGTTACAAAGTTCCGACACCTGCTTTTGAAAAGTTCTGAAGGTATTTTTAGAGGGTATATGTATTAACAGCACTGTGCAAAGAGAAAAATAGATGAGAATTGAAAAAAAAACAAATACTGAGGCATCTTTAAGAGACTTTTGTAGTAAGAAGCTTTTCAGAGAGGAGTTCTACAGTCATCAAAACCTTCAGAAAATGCATCCAAATTTAGCTGTGCTTGTATTTAGTGCTACTAAAACGGGCTGGTTTCTTCTTTCGTATTCTATCTCTTTAGGTGTGCAGGTGGTAGAATTGGAAAGACAGAAGTAATTCTAGCAGTTGTCTGCTTTTATAAGCATTCATTGCTAAAAGACACTGGCCACTGCTGAGGTCAGCCACTTTTCAGGCAATGACTGCATTTTGAAAATCCTCCTGAACTGAGGTTGGCTGTGGTGACAGCATGAAAAGGATTCCTCTCAAAAATAAGAAGACTGCATGCAGGTGTCTCTAGCAGATAGTCCAAAGCTTTCAAGCATGAATAAGCCTTTTGAACTCATGGCCTGAGTGGAAACTGCATCAAGTGTTACATTACACTTGAGCAAATCTCCTTTGAGTCAAAGATGGAGAATTCTGCCCAGCTGCTTCTCTTTAAATTTTTGTATTGCAATAGCACCCACAACTACGAAAAGGGACTCTCTACCAAACTCATTAATTAGCACTCGGGTTACAATTCTAAGAAGAATAGAGATTAATGGTTTCAAAGTTTTCCCTTTTTCTTTTTTTATTTTTTTTTAATGAATGTTTTTATTGTAAATCCTTGTAAACTTTTAGTACAGTTACTTATTCACCCAAAGGGCAATATTTGACTTAAGATACCCAGTTTTCTTACCTTAAATTAAAAAAGAAAAAGTACACTAAATATACTTTAAAAACAAAAGAAAATCAAAGGTATTTTTAACAAAATTGGTATTTATTTTACATAATGGAAAATGGAGTCAGCTGCCATAAATGGACTTATGTATCTCAAAGCTGGGCATGTAAAATAAATTTATTATATTATATATTATATATAATTATATTATATTATTATATTAGCTTTCTTAATAGTCAGTGAAATGCATTTCTAAGAACTGGTCAATTTTAATAGTATTGAAGGGAAATAGAGTGAATCTTCCCTGGAAATAATTGTTCATTTAATCTTACAAGATTATAAATGGTTAGTTTAGATCAAATGTTATCTAACATCAGGTGAGGTGAGTTTTGTCACCTGAATTTTGAGTCCAAACTCACAAAAAAGTAACAGGCAAAATATGATTTAAACGTTTGAATATCCCGATACTCTTTGATCTTTTGATGTTGATATACCAGGACCTTTTTTAGCAACCTTTTAATATCTTGCATCTAAATATAACTGTATTTGCTGTTGCCTCCTTAAATATCATTTTCAAACTGCTCTTGTAAAATAGTTTGAAGTTTCCAGGAACAGACTATGCCTAACAATCATATTGGTTCCATGCCTTACCACTTCAGGGAACAGTGGCCACTTTTGACTTGCTGCCAAGAGGTGTGTTCTACTTGTAAAGATTACTGGATGTTATGCTAATGTTGTGCTATGAACAAACTTTGAATCAGCTTTCAGCTTGCCTTTAAATAAATCTGAAAGGTGTACTGAAGAGTATTCATGTTATGCAAACTTTAATGGTTTGGTGTTAAGAAACAGAAGTCTCAGTCACCTTCCAAGCTTCTTTTCAAGAACAAGTTTAGGAAAGGGAATGATGAAATTTAGAGCCTCCTCAGCCTATTACTAAATATAAAGAATCAGATTAAGAGATGAATGATTAATAATTAAGCAGATAAGGCCAAGTCTATTATTAAAAATCAGTTAAAAATGGAATTTAAAGTTATTTTTTGAATGTTACACATAATTTAATCCCTGCACAAATGGTATCACACAGAAAAGAAAAAAATCAATAAAAAATTAAAGTGTTATATATGAGGAAAATTACTTCATTCAAAGAACATTTAAATTTAAAAAAAAAAAGTTGGCAAAAATTTATATCAAAAAAGTTTTATATAAAATAATATAAATAGCTACTATAATTAAAGGTCAGACTGTTCTTGACAGATTAAAAATATATATAAAGAAATCTATTCTACTCATCATACTACGTTATGATGACATTTTCCTGTACAAAATTTCTTATACCTCAGTAATTGTAGATTTAACTTTTACTGCTACTGAGATCCTGTAAGAAAGTTTACATATTCTTTAGTTGATGCCTTCTTTTTTGATCTGAAACTACCTAACGTGAACATATCCAAATATGTCCATACTTGTTATTTAGGATTCAGCTTCTTTAGCCTCAACTTCACAACACACTCTTATATGCACCTAAGTTAGGATCTTAGCATGAAACCTCTTCCTATTTGATCTACTTAATTGTTTTTATTTTCTCTTTTTTTTTTTTTTCCCCCAGTTTTAAGATCAACAACACAAGTTACTACAAGACATCAATTGTTTCTGATTTTATGAGAAGACATAGCTGAACTATCATATAAAGTGGAGAGAATACTCATCCTCTCAGAGAATTGTACAGCCATCATCTATATATCCTCAGGGTAACTTCTGGCTATAAATATGTTTGTTTATCAGTTTAAATTATCTACAGATGAGGCTTGTGTTCATTGTTTTTTACACAATATACTTTAATTTGAATTTATACTGATGGAAATATTTGCAACAAAAATCCTTTTTTTT
>VXBS01000178.1:326933-367707 GCA_013400255.1 Sitta europaea
TTTTTTTTTAATTGAAGCCACAAAGGAACACTGCCAATTGCAAAAGTGAATTTTTATGTTGCCATTTGGACAAAGGCTACTCTAGTACCAAGCATACAGAGTTTTACTTTAAAAATAGCATTTTACATGCTGTTCTTACTAAAATACTACTGATTCTTTCAATAAAGTACTGCATGCAGAATATTGACTCATCTGTGGTGTGAATATATCCCTGTGAAATCAATCTAGTACTAGATAGATAAAAACACTTCATGAAGATCAAGTTCTAGTGCCAAGTGCACGCATAATAAAGGAAAGAAAGGTTTTAATGCATGTATGGCCCTGACCTTGTAAACACTAAGACATTTAAACAACTTAGCAAATGTCTCTACTCCTTAGCAAAATAGTGTGGGGAATTGCTCATGTTACATGTAAAAGCAAGAATGTTTTCAGTACTTGAGACAACTCTGGACAGGACTCAGTAGCTTAAGTCTGGCACTGTGCTGATATTCACTCATGGTTCAGTAGCCCAGCTGACATCTCTCTGCAGCATGTTTATGGAATGTCTCATCTCTGAATTCCTCTTTATTACATAGCATGAATACAACACACCACCTCTGACTTTTTCAGTCTTGACACATCTTTTAAAGTTCTAATTTTAAATAAAAAAAATTAAAATAGGCCCTCTAGAGTAGTAAAAATTAATTTATTTAGATTTATATAGAGTTTATGTCAATGAAACTTTGTTGAGGGAAATGTATCTGTTAGTGCACATATTACAAAAGTTTGAAAGCAAACAATTGAGCCATTTCTATACAAAAATACCTTTTTTCAAAGGTAATATGCTTATTTCATATGATACACCATAAACATTTTTCAGATTATTGACTGCTGAAAGCTTCTTATTTTTTAATGAAAATATTATAAAATTAATTTTTAAAAAATAATGGAAACATTATACGAAAGAAGGAAAATAAAAGACAGTTATTACTTCAATTTCAATGTTTAGTTGGTTGTTTTGTTTCTGTTTTCCATAAAACTGATTGTGTACAGATTCCTCAGAGGTTTTCCTTTTCTTTTTCCTTGACACTTTGCCTTATAGATATTCTATTACATAAGCTGTTCTCTTTTCTGATAGTAATCTTTTCCTTGCTAAACTTGCGAGAGATAAACTCCAGGTAATGTTAAAAGGCATTGCCTCTTATCTTTCCACATTTCATTCTGGATCTAGAAATGAAACTACTCCATTAAGCCAATGATAAATCCTTTGTATGGAATACATATCCAATTCTTTTAACAGCAAAATCAACCAAAACCTTCATTCTTACAGAAGACTAATAAACAAGTATTTTCACAAAATTTAATTATTTATTGCTGACATAGACTGTGATCCTGCAAACACCATTAAGATGCTATAAATCTATTTCTATGTGCAATTAATATTAAATATAAGCAAAACATGTATGAGTTGTTCTATGAAAAGAGTTTATTGAATTCAATAAACCTTCTACTGCTACCTCTTTTTGCTTGGGATTCAGTGACAGAGCTTGCTCTGATTGCCACTGCTGAAAGAGGAGTTTCAATGTACCAAAATACAGAGACCTATTGGGAACATGAAAGTAATATAATCAGTGCCTCCACTTCACCCTGCTTACCAGAGGCACCAATTCCAGCAAGCCTCTGTCCAAAATTCTCTTGCCTATTTATTTATGGATGCTACATTAGCCTTCTCCACTTTTCCCACTATAATCCTCCTTCTGTGTGTAATAGTTTGGGCAACTTTTGCCATACACAAAGACATTCTTCAGGCAGGATAAACTCAGCTTTGAAGTACAAAGTAATTTCTTATGTGCTGATGCATGCAAAGATAACTGAGAATAAAGTTTCACTATGCTAAGCATTAATATGTTCCTCATTCCCAGTGTGGCACCCAATGAACCTTTCCCAGCTTGGCAGTCACTGCTCAGGTGTAGAAATTTAGTGTCTTGAAATGGAGACAACCTCTGCTGCTGCTGATGTTGTTCTGAAAGGATTCCCTCTTCCATTAGAATTCTGTGCATTTTCACATTTTCACTTCATTGTCCTGTTTTTGTTTTGGATTTTTTTTTGTTTATAACCCTACAGGTCCTTCAGGAATATTTCTAAAACCAAATTTCTAAGCCAGAGAACTACTTAAAAATACTTATAATTTTGAAACATTATGGCAAGAAATAAACGATTTTTTTTCCTGCTTTCATTTACTTCCTTTGTAAAAATTAATGATCAAGCCATACTTTCCCAATATTGCAGGAGTATGTTAATTATATTTTCATTCCTCTTTTAGCAAGTTAAGCATGATGTTTGCTTGGAGTGCATTTTAAAAAAAAATGCTTATTAAAATTACTGAGGGAAATGAAGATGGAAAGCAGTATTGGAAAAAGGCGGTGTCAGCAGTATAATAGCTTCTGGTATTTATCAACTCTTGCAAAGATGTGCTGGTATTAAAATAACAATATTGTTCTCTGGTGTCTCTTTAAAATGAGTGAAGGGTATCAAAACCTGAACCACAAAAGCATGAGGTAGGTTTGCTTTCCATTGGCTGCACTGTATGTGGAAGATTAAGCTGACCTTTATTTCAACAGCCAGCAAAGAAATTACTGACAATATTGCTAGGACAGCAAAGAGGAATATATGATAACATCATTCTTGAGTAGGGGCCAAGTGCATGATTCTTTTAAGCAGTGTACTTTTAAACAAAAGCATGGACAAGCCTGAGTTTAAAAAAAAAGAAAAATATTTAAAAAACCCAAAAGAATGGGAATATGTCTCTCTTGAAAGAAATAATCTTGCTGAAAATATTTTTAAGACTTCAAATCATCAAAGAGAACATGACTCAATTACTATACATTTATCCAGGTACATAAATGTGTCCTGCAAAATTTGTGGGTTAGGATCTAGATCTGTTGTGCCATCAACACAGAGCTGTGAACAAATCCTACTGGACTGCTATTTACATCCTCTTATAAATTATCTGTATAACTTTATGAAATTTGTCAATATTAACTGAAATTATACATTCTACTTTCTCTTGAAAATAAGTTTGCTACTGCTGTTTCTATTTTGGAATTCATTATGATAACTGCTACGTCTAGGTTATAAATATGTTGTTGATCTGTGCTGAAAACTGACATGGAGTTTCAGAGTAGGTGGGGTGTGTGTCTATTGCAGACCTACAAAAATCAGTAAAACTTCACTATGTCTTGTCATGGAATGAGGACTGATCCCACAACTACTGCTGAGAGTTTGCAGGTTTTTTCTTTAGGGTTTTGGGGAAGTTTTTAAATTTTTATTATTTTTTTGGATATAACTTCATGAGTTATATCATGAGGAAAAGACAAGGCTGAGTGAAAGGCTGTAATCTTTCTTAAATGAAAAACATTGAATCCAAATATTATAAACTGAAATAAAACTGTGTAAGTTAAAAATAAGCAACTGATGTAAGAATAAATTTACTAGCACAGAAACTTTTATATTCCTTTAAAAAAACAAAAGTTCTTTAAGATGTCCAGATTTTTGATAAAAAATGAGCGTTCATTATCTTAACTAAAGATCGAATGGCAATTGTCCAGTAAAATTCAAAATTGAGTTTAAAATATCAGTCCTTTATAAATATATAAATACTGACTTTTTATGAGGGATGAATTCATCTCTACCTTAGTGTAAAATAAAGCCCAACCAAAGAAACAAAAATATACTACCAACTACTGACTTGTAGCTAGTGTCATATAAGCATTTGTTGTTTTCTTTCAACTAATCATTAAAACAAAGCCAGATTAATTTGGTTTTTAAAAAAAACCCAAACCCCAATTCATTTAATGTTTCCTTCTTCACAGTAGTAATTTGTAGCACTACAGAGTAGTGTAATGCAATTTATTCTCCAATCCATGGGGATTAGACTAAAGAATCTACTGCATTTTATACTCCCTTTACTAGTTTTTGTTTTTCTTTCACTCAGTTCCATTGCATTTATTATTTGACTTTGCATATAAATATGCACAACACCAGCACACTTAGTTTAAGTTACATGGAGTGAAATTCACTTACTCTTTTTTTGTCATATGTTTCATATTTATTTGTATTTTTAATTGGACATTTTTAAAAAAAACAAATTGAATGAACAGTATTCACTTTTCCCATTTCTTATACAGCTAATATTTCATCAGTAGATTAAAAAGTTCATTTACTTATCTTTGAAGATAATAATATGTTGAATAACTTGCACAGTAGTTCTTTAATTAAAATATTTTCAATTATTATAAATTATTATAAATTATGGTTTTGTTCTAAATATTCAATTACACTACGTTCACTTTGATTAATGTGTCTATATCTGTTTCCAAATAGATTAAAGCAAATAATTCTGGAGAGAGATTTCATTAGTAAAAATTCAGAAAAAAATCAGATGGCAAATTCAGTCTTTGGCAGAAAAATTTAGGAATGGAAGAATGAGTACAGTGAAATTTCAAATTGCACAAACTTTACAAACTCAAAGCTTGTTTAGATATTTGGAAATTTAACATACTTTTAGAAAGGCTTCTTAAAAGATTTTTCTTTCCTGTGAAAACAGTGTCTTAGCTTTCCCTTTAGGGAAACATCATCAACAAATCAGGACAGTAGAGGACAAAGTTTCAAGACAGGAAGATTAATGAATGGCTGTAGGCAAACGTGCCGGCTAGAACTGGAGCTTTGTATCCTAGGAACATTGCAAGGAGACAGAAAATGTATCATAAAACTTGTGTCAATAGTTCAGTTTCCAGATTGCATCAAAATCTGAAAATTACCTTTTTTCCTGATACAATCAGGTGATGAAATTAAAGCAAACAAACAAATAAAAAATCTTGCCACTACTACTATGATCTTACACAAGTAAAGATTTGTAATCTTCCTTCTCTGAGCCTCTCTGTTTGCTCACACTTCTATCTGCTCTGGTTGCACCAGCATTTTCTCAGTCCTGAGTGTCATATTGTCTATTTTTTGTGTAATTATTACTGAGTTCTCTTGAGTATGCAACAGTGCTACAAAGAGATGAAATTTTCAAGTCTAGCAAAGAGCGGAATCAGAACTATCCATTCCAGCAAATTATTCTTGGTCAAAGGGAAATTTTAATATCCTCTCTCCCTTGCATCCTGTTTGAAAACAAACAAACAAACAAACAAAAAAAAAAATTTTAAAGCTTTAATACTTTTTTCTAACCTCATTTAAACTTGAAAGCAGATTTTTTGCATGTGATCATTTAAATTCCTATTGACATTGAAGAAAAAAATAAAGATTGACTTTTTATATCAAATTTCAGCCTGAAATCCCAATAGTTTTATACTTTTATGGATTCTATTTTGATCATTTAGTCTTATGTGCCTCACAAATAAATGCAATTCCCTCAGCCATATCATAAATTTAATTCAGACTAATACCATATGTATTTCTTGGGTCTAAAAACATTTATTTGGGTCAAACCCAAAAGCTTAATTTTATTGCAAGAAGCTAGAACTAAAGGCTTCTCACCTTAAATTTAGAAGATCTAATAGGAACTTACAAAGCTGACATCTTCCTTTAAGTGCTTTTGGCACTTGCTGTTGTTATAGGAATGGCTCAGGAGTCTGTCTGGCAAGAGTAGATGCAGCTGATAAAATTACTTTAAATCCACTGATTCGTTTAAACCTTTATGTCCACTGCATTTAAACATGTTTTAAAGCTATTAAAATAAATGGGTACCAAATGTATTTGAATGTTTTGCAGAAGGGGACAGGTTGGAGTACTGGCAATATACATAATTCTTTTTCTTTGCACATTATTTATTTTTTTAATGTATATTAAAATCTCAGTGATTCAGAATACAATAACAGCAAATTAGATACAGTAAGTTTTAGCTGTTTTTATTTTATAATTTCCTTTTTAAAAACTATATTTATTGCAAAAAAAGTCCATATTAAATATAAAGGTTGTTAATGAAACAATAATAGCATGATTAACAGAACTGGGTTTGTCTTCCTTGGTTTATTTTGAGCTATGGACATAAATCCATTCTGTTCTGCTAATAAGAAGTGCAGTACACTTAACAAAACCTCGAAATTCAGAAGTAAGATAAACCAAACATGAAAATATTACTGTTTACACAAACTTTCTTTTTCTCACAAGTAAGACAATGGAAAACTGGAGAACTGGACCCAAAACAGCAATATAATATTCCCTGTATGAACAATTTTGAACACCAATATGCACTGTGTGTTCCTGACCAAATGAAGAAAGCTGGATGCAGAAGGACCAGGGATAGTTTTTATCACCTTTTCTATAAATGTAGACCACAAACACTGAATTTACAGATATGGAAAAAATTGGTAGTTCTGCTTCGTGATTTTAGTTTATTCCTGTAACAGCTAGACTGAAAATTTAAATGTTTATTTCCTCTGATTCTTATTAATCTCTTCTCCTTATTCTCCTTATCGGGAGGCTTCCCTCAGCATCTGCTTTTAATTTTTTTTTAATTTATTCTCAGAAGTCAGAAAGATTTACCACCACAAAACATCAAAATAAGGCTCCTTAACACTCAAATTTTGTTAAAGAGTGAATAATTTATTCAGGCCTGAGGTCCCACAGGGGATACTACTATCTGTATGCAGATGCATGATTCTACAAGTGAATTGCCTATATAGAACTGCTCTGAACATTCTACAGTTTACCCAGTACCATAAATCCCACCCCAAGTTCCCAGAGATTCAGACCCTTGTTTTGTGTATCATGGCTTTCTTGAAACAGATGTCTTCTTATCTTCCCACTTCTTTTGCTGGAGGAGCAGTGTTTGCATGCCTTGTTTCTCTGCTAAAAGTTTCCCAGGCACAGTAAAAATTGATTTNGAAAATTATGAACTCCCGAATTTAGCAAAGTCTAATGAATCGTGTATATTTTTCCCCTTACATATGTAAGTTTGCACAGGAAAAAAACAAAACAAATCAACCCAAAACTTAGAGTATAAATGAGAATGGCCTTCTGGGTTCTGCTACAGCCCTTTTGGGAACCATACATTGACTCCAGTCCAAATGTCGTTAGCATCTGTTGCCATCTGTGAATCAGGGTTAGATCTCAAAACTTTTTCAAGTGCATGCAGTAATTCTGGTTTAAAGTGGAACTGCTGGCAGCGTCAGGAAGGACAGCAAACCAGGTGTGGGGGCTAGCATCTATCACCATTATAATCAAGTCAGAGTTGACTTCCTTGCACTATCATAAGATATTATTTAATAGTAAGAAATTCTAAGAGCAGGGGGCTTGAAGTTGCTGAGTTCTTTTTTGATAGACCAGCTCAGAGCACAGCATTTGGACAGGGTTTATCAGTAGCCCTAAGTTATATTCAGTTTAAGAATCTTATGAGTTTTTCATGCATTTCAATAACAGTTTCATAATTGACAAGACAGTAAGAAGGGATTAGGAAGGTACAATAGATTCATGTAGGTGTGTATTTTTTGTACATATAAACACAAAAAGCATGGAATCATTTTGGTTGGAAAAGACCTGTAAGATTATTGATTAAACATATTCACATTCACACATGAATCTTTCACTATGACTCAGATTTCTGGGAGCTCTGAGAAGCAGCAATATGCCAAAACAAAGAATTTGTTAAGATTATCTTGAACCACAAGAAGAAAAACATTCTTCAGTTTTCTTTAAGATACTGCATCCTAATGTTACTTTAAAGATAATGAGCTATGCTGCCATAGGGGTCCAGGCTAAGAAAGTGTATTTTGATGATTCACAGAATGAATGTGTTAACAAGTTGAATAACCCCATGAAAACAAACCTTCAGTGGGAAAACAAATTAACCATTATATAAAAATCACAAAATTTAACCACAGGGAAAATACATCAAGAGGGTTTCTTGCATATGATGTGCATAAAACTAACATAACTGAGATGTTGAATCTCTTTTCTTCAGAATCCAGTATGCAAAATCAACCACACTGTTTTTCTGTATTGATATAAAGCTAGCTATTACTTATCATTAAAGAAAAAATATATATTTTGCTCTNCCAGGCACAGTAAAAATTGATTTAACCCGTTTGGTATCATTGTATGAAAACAATCCTGCTTTCATTGGAATGAGATGACATGCTTTTGACTGTCTTTTCTTTGATATTTATAAATATCTTTTTTTAATTGAAAATTATTGGAAAATTATTCAAATTCCACAGGGTGGTGTAAATGTAAAAGCCTTCATGAAAAATTGCTTCACTGCAGCCATTCTTTTTGATTATGTAAATTCAGTTATCCGGTAGAATTTTTCTATTATGAGCACTGGCTGAAAATATTGAACCAACATGGGGTGTATGGGGGCTGAGGGGTACTAATATTTCAATATTCACCAATTAACATCCTGTAAATAAGTGCTTACTGGAGAAAATATGAAATTCAGGCATGAAGGTAAATGTTTAACTACCTCTTTAGTTTGCATTAAAGCTTTTAAAAACCTTTATGTTCAGAATGTTCAGTATTTAAACAAACAGGGAAAGGAAGGGCAGGGAAGGGTAGGNTAGCCCTAAGTTATATTCAGTTTAAGAATCTTATGAGTTTTTCATGCATTTCAATAACAGTTTCATAATTGACAAGACAGTAAGAAGGGATTAGGAAGGTACAATAGATTCATGTAGGTGTGTATTTTTTGTACATATAAACACAAAAAGCATGGAATCATTTTGGTTGGAAAAGACCTGTAAGATTATTGATTAAACATATTCACATTCACACATGAATCTTTCACTATGACTCAGATTTCTGGGAGCTCTGAGAAGCAGCAATATGCCAAAACAAAGAATTTGTTAAGATTATCTTGAACCACAAGAAGAAAAACATTCTTCAGTTTTCTTTAAGATACTGCATCCTAATGTTACTTTAAAGATAACGAGCTATGCTGCCATAGGGGTCCAGGCTAAGAAAGTGTATTTTGATGATTCACAGAATGAATGTGTTAACAAGTTGAATAACCCCATGAAAACAAACCTTCAGTGGGAAAACAAATTAACCATTATATAAAAATCACAAAATTTAACCACAGGGAAAATACATCAAGAGGGTTTCTTGCATATGATGTGCATAAAACTAACATAACTGAGATGTTGAATCTCTTTTCTTCAGAATCCAGTATGCAAAATCAACCACACTGTTTTTCTGTATTGATATAAAGCTAGCTATTACTTATCATTAAAGAAAAAATATATATTTTGCTCTTTGTCTTTAGTCTGATAGGCTGCCCTTAAAGGCTTGGTTGCATTTTGAGTATTTCACTAGGATTTTAGCTATGCCATTCCTATGGGTCCAGGCTTCTTCCCCACTCCCTGGACCATGCTCTGGTTACAGCATACTGCAGATCTCATCTGATCCATGTGTCTGGGCTCACTGGGTGCTGTCCTCTTGGCTCATCCCAGTGATCCTGGGACCGTGTTTGACCCTGCTACCCACCTACACTCAGCTCGTTCCTAGCCTTGGCCCTTGCCCATCCTCAGGAAGGTGCTCAGTGCCAAGGCTGTGTGCCCTGGTGTGCCTGGTGCCCCTGCTTCTGGCTGAGAGAGTGTGATGAGTCCTGCCTGCTCCTTCTGTCCCAGTAAGTCCAATGCAAGATGCTCTGTTTCCCAGCACCATAGTCCCATAGAGCCACAGACCCCCACTGGTCTATTCTGGTCAGGATTTTTTATGGTTTATAAGGAACTTTGGGGGACACAATCACAGACTGTCACTCATCTGGACCAAATAAAAAATAAAGATATAATAGCAGTGTTTAAACCACAACTGCTGTCTGGTGCAAATTTTTTCTCCAATTTTCTTAAATAAGTTTAGGTGATCACAAAAACAGAAGTATGTGAAGCAAAAGATTCAAAGAAAAATAAAAATCAGCACAGACACATAGCTTAAGGTTGACTAGAGTGACAGAATCATGTACTCTGGGATGAATCAGATAGTTAGAAAAGTTATTTCTCAGTATTTATTTTAAATTCATTGTAAAAATGGAATTTATGAATAAAGGTCAATAAATATTAAATATATTTAATAAAACCAGTACTTTGGTCATAGTAATGTACCAGTTATAAAATATAGTTTACAATATATATGTAATAATAAATCAATATTTAATAACAAACTCTGTGTAGTAATAATTTTTAAAGAATTAAACTTATGGAAGTGCCTTATGTTTGGTACCAGCATATGCTGGTGATTTCATGTTGCTCTTTCCATTCATCTTGAAAAAAAAAAAAAATAAAACCAAACCACTTTCATTAAAAAAAACAAAGATACAAACAATTTTCTGTAGCATCTATATGGTTTAGTTCACCTGAGATGTGTATTTTTTTATTTTTAAATTTTTGATCAAGCCAAGTATTATTTCACTGCAAAACTATATTCTCTACAGAGAAAATACAGCTGTATTCCCCTAAATGCCTCAGGTTCAAAAAATACAGGACTCATGCTTATAGTTGCAGATGTCTTTTAACTTATGCTTATCCCCATCAATTTATCTTCCAGCACAACAATATTATTTTAAAGAGACATGTAATTGTGTTGCATTTTGAAAGCATTGTAAATTATGCACAATCAACAAAGCTATTATGTGACACTGCAGAAGGTACAACTAATGAAAATGTAATCACCAGACCTTATCATTTTAGCTGAAGTTCTAATTTAATAATGCAGTTTCATATCCCCAAGAGCTTTCTAACATTTATTTATCTTGCCAATTTCCATTATCTAATCCAAAATAATTGTGTTGATTCTCCTAAATTACACTAATAGCATCCTGAAAAGGTCTACAGTTTCAAAAGGTTTATGACAATGTACACATATACATCACATTAATATGTCCATGCTGTAGTTTTGCTCATTAACAAAGGTTTTTAGAATTTATAATTTAACCTTGCCGATGAGCCTTTCTGTGACCAGGCCATGGATTCAATTGGTTTCTTACCTCTGTAAAACAAAGACTGCATCAAGAACACTGCATTCTCTTCACTTCAGATAGTTGTTCATTTATAATATGATTTTATATCTCTTGATGTCCCAGTTCCAAATCTCAGTTCAGCTTGAAACTTAAGACTATTTTACACTCATAAAATCAATGGCAAGGACTATAATTATTAGTAAAATATTTCATAAATATTTCAAGACTCGACCTTAGCTGCTGAAGTTATTTGCTCGCAGAATCTCCTCTCCATGCAACTCCCTCCCACTGGTTGTTGGAGCAAGGACGGAGGTGAAAGTGAGTGGTCAGTGAGAAAAGCTGACTGTAGTTTGCCCTGCTGACACAGAGAACTCTGATTTGAGTCCCCTTTCCCTCCATATCTGTCTAAGCTCTCTTGATACTACTTTCCATTCTAATCCGAAAACTTCCTAACCGGACAGCAACCAAGTACCACACAACCACTCATTCCACACCAACAGGATCAGCAAGAGTATTCGAAGGGTACACAGTACAGAACACATGGGTTTTGATGACAGTTTAATAGGGAAACCAAAAGGCATGCACAAATGCAAAACATAAGTATTCATCAATTCACTGTCTTCCGTGGGTAGGCAAGTGTTCAGCCATCTTCAGGAGAGCAGGAAGCCAAAACATGTAACGATTACTTAGGAAGACAAACACCATCACTCCAAATATCCTCCACTTTTCCCTTCTTCCCCCCACTTCATATACTGAGCATGATGTCATATGGTCTGAAATATCCCTTTGTCAGTTTGAGTCACCTGTTCTGGATGTGTCTCCTCCCAATTCCCCATGAACTCCAGCTTCTTTGAAACAGAAGTACAAGCAGAAAAGGCCTTGGATCTGTGTAAGCCCCACTCAGCAATGACAAATACATCTCTATATTATCATCCTATACTCAGCACAAAATCAAAACACAGCCCCATACCAGCCTCTGTGATGCAAATAAATTCTACTCCAGCCAAAACCAGCACAGAATGAAATGCACAGCCAGTGGAAGCACAGACAGGGAACTTAGGAGGAGTACAGAGATTCTGTTTGTATTTGTAGGGATGAGGTCATGGAATTTAAGGCATGGGGTTAATGGGACTTTCTAAGGGATGTGAAAAATAGCAAGACAAGACTCTATGTATACATAGATCAGAAAAGAGGTGCACCTTCATCAATTTTGCAGATAAGACCAGGATGACTGGTGCAGCTGACATAACAGAAGGGAGAGAAGCCATTCAGAATGACCTGGACGAGCTCAAGAATTGTGTGCATGATGACTTCATGAAGTTCAACAAATCCAAGGTGCTGCACCTGGGTGGAGGCAATCCCAGACACGAGTACAGATTGCAGGAAGAGCTCATTGGGAGTGAAGGACTTGGATGTCCTCAGGTATAGAAAGCTGGGTGTGAGCCCAGAAAGCTGAGTGGA
This sequence comes from Sitta europaea, assembly GCA_013400255.1. NCBI lineage: Eukaryota > Metazoa > Chordata > Aves > Passeriformes > Sittidae > Sitta > Sitta europaea. The sequence goes on from VXBS01000178.1 coordinate 339,331, forward strand.
TCCTGGGCTACATCAAAAGAGGGGAGGCCAGCAGGTCAATATAAGTGATTCTCCCCCTCTATTTTGCCCTTGTGAGACCTCACCTGCAATGCTGCATCCAGATCTGGAGTCCTCAGCATGAGAAAAATGTGAACCGCTTCAAGAAGTTGCAGAGGAGGACCACAAAGATGATATGTAGGCTGTAGCACCTCTCCTGCAGAGACACTGAGCTGTGGTTTTTCAGCCTGGAGAAAAAAACTCATATTGCACAGGGCCCTGAGTAACCTGTGATAGTTGTAACATCCCTGCCCATGGCAGGGGGCTTGGAAGAAGGTGGTTTTCATGGTCCTTTCCAACCCAAGCCTTTCCGTGTATTTTTTTAGTAATGCATAAAACATTTGATAAAATTTTATAAAATAACTCAGTTGGATAAAAGAACTGCTGCAGAGAATAAACACAAATAGTTCCATAGTAATAAAATAACTTTTATTCAAGAACTTTGATGTATTTTCTCTCTAGTTATAAGCAGTAGGTTTCATTCTTGATATGTTATATTGCTAGTCCGTTTTCCCCATGCTGCAACATCCTCATTCACTCTCCATCACATAGAGATGAAAATAAGTGATCACATCCTTTTCTGGCTTCTAAGGAAACTGTCTTCCCATCTATCTTTGGTTGTACGTCAGTAAGAATCTTAATCAGTGTAGAATAAGGTGATTTTCATAAATATTTTCTGTAGCTTGAAGAGGAAATCCAACCACCACCCCAAGGTCATGCCCCCTCCCCAGTATCTACTAAGTCACCACATTTAAAAAAAACTTTCTAGAATATAAGCAAAGCCCCCAGATCGTTTTGCCTGGCACAGATACTAAATGTCTCTGTTCCTGTTATGTACCTCCACTGCTGATTACGCCTATGTGATTCCCTTGTAGCCTCGGGGAAGACAGTACCAGAGCAAGCAAACACTTTGCAGACTGTGTAGTTTCCCATCAAGGAGCAGGTAAATGTTTCCTGAAGAGACTCTGTCCTGCAGAGAATGCATGCTGGAGCAGATTTTCCTGGGGAGCAGTGCAGCACATGTGGAGGAAGGAGTTGCAAAGAGGGATAGTTGGATGGGATGCTTGACCAAAGCTCCCACCCCCAAATCTTCATTTCCATTGGCTTCCTGGGAAGAGGGAAAGAAGAGCAGTTAGGAATGAAGTAGTAAAGTAGAGCCTGAGAAAAAGGGAGGGTGTGGTGGCAGTATTTCAGTCTGCGTTTCTCATCATGTTTATCTATTTTAATTTGCAATTAAAAAAAAAAAATCTCCAAATCCAGTCTGTTTTGCCTCTGACAGTTGGTTAGTGGTCTCCTTGTCTTTATCTCAACCCATGAACATTTACATCATATTTTCTCCCCTGTGTCTTGTCAAGGAGGGGGAGTGAGAGAGCAAGTAAGTGGGGTCTGGTAGCTGGCCAACCTGGTGCAGCAGTGTATCACAGGTTGTGCTGGTAGAAGTCACACCAATAACCAAGTGTCTTTAGAACTCTTAAATGAATAGTAACTCTATTGTTATTATTTTTGTAATGGTTAATTTGCTAAAGTGACACATATTCTGAATCCCTGTTATTTTCCCGAGTTTCCTCTATACAGAAGTAGAGACCTTCAAATTGATATTCACTGCTTGAAATCGGTTAAAGAACTTGCTCATGTAAAGGTTAGCATCCTCCTTGAAACACAGACTGGGTTTGAAAGAGATTTCAACTCTTTCAGTAGATCAAAGAATGAACAAGGGGACCAGAGATACTTAACAGATAAGGCAAAGAGCCCATATAGAGATACACAAACCACAGTCAGCCCACAGAACCCACCCAACAAGAAAAAAGAGACAAGACTGAAAATATTTAAGAACTTTATGCAAATAAGTCTTCTACAGCTGTTAATTGGAACAAAAACTACCTAATGGATGCAGCAAAAGCAATCTACAGAGGAAAAGTTTTCTGTTTTGACAGGCTATTTCATAATTTTCTAGTACATGGGTCCCTGAACACCTTATATTTCAGTTACATGGTTATGATGAGAAATAAAATACTCACAAACGTATGAGATCATTCTTTGATCTATTGAAAGAGTTGCAATCTCTTTCAAAACTCAGTTTACGTTTCAAGGAGAACATATTTATTAAATACACACTGCTGTTATAAGACAGTTTTATTTAGGGTTGCTCAATACAGTGAGGTATCAAAAATTAGAGGAAAAAGCTCATGAAGGAGGAGAATAGATTTATGGGTACGTCCCTGCAAAAAAACTTTATACAGAAATGGGGCTTCTTTATCTGAGGACTGCTGATGTTGGATGGCTCATGTCCTTACAGCAAAACTCTCCTTCCTCCCTTCAACTAGAATGGTGAAATACATGTTGTGTACCAGGTTCTGTCCTCTGCTATTTCCTGAACAGTATTTGGGTTTTGTTTAGGAGAATATTAGATGGTGCAAGCTGAAACCACAGGGTTCACATCAATAAATGAATAGTAAGGGCAGTTGTGAGCCAGTGCTCAAACTTGAATCTTGACAAACAAAGCTTTATTTACTAAAAAAGATGCAATGTGCCATCCTTTCTGTAAAATCAAGTTCTCTTCTCCAGGCAGAACAGGCCCTGATCCCCTACTTTCTCTTCACAGAGCAAGAGCTACAGCCGTTTAATCAATTCAGTACTGAGAGTACTTCTGCAGCTTCTGTTTGTATGTTTGTATAAAGAAAACAAATAAACAAACAACAAATAAAAAAAGAGAGAAGACAGGTATTTGCAAACATACATAAAACTCTGTTTTAGCTAGGATTATGCTCCCTTGGGTTAGCCATGTTAGCAGCTTCTCAGAAAATAAAATTAAAATGTACTTACAGCATTACAGAACTACAGCATACTATGATAAAATAATTATGATTTTTTTCTGCTTCACCCTAACGTTTCTTGGGATAAACTTAGGGGTTTTTTGTTCATGAGTTTGGTTTGGGGTTTTGCTCGTTTATTTTGTTTTGGTTTTTTGGTTGTTTTTTGTTGTTGTTTTGAGGATTTTATTTTTGTGTTTTGCTGGAAAATGTTAATGGAGATAAGGTGAGTAGCTGCAGGCTCAAAAATATGAAAACTGATAGAAGATATGCTATCTAAGATTAGTTCTCTTTAGTCTTCCTTCACTATTCCAGACAAGATGTTGAGACTGGCAATTAATGATTTCTTAGTCATAAAACAGCTCCTGTGCTTTTCTTCATTTAACAAAATCACCTTATCACACAAGGGGTCTGAACAATGGGAAATAATATTTTTAAGACCATTGTAAGTTTTTGAAATGTAAATAGTCTACATCTCTATACCACAACATTGCATCTAGATAGAGTTATCATGAACTAAAGAAATTGGTTTGAGCATTACTGAATAAAAGCAAATCTTCACCACTTGAAGTTCTTTTCTTTTTTCCCCCACTCACTTGACCTGCCAGTCTGTCAGTCAGATACTTTCCTCTTGGTGTATCTTAGGTTTCCCATACTCCTCACACTTCAGTTCTTTAGACTCTGAAGCAATTTCTGAACCAAAGGATGCAAAGAAATTAAGTACCATTCCCAATCACAAAATTCTATGTTATATCAAGATTTAGCCAATGGTATGATTGATTCATTTTTTCCTCAAGTGTTTGAGGAAGAGGAGAAAACTCTTTGTTTTGTATGACTTGCTCAGATTTGGTTCTTTTTAGGGTGGTTTGTTTGTTTGTTTTTGTATGCTTACATCCTCACTATTTCCCTAATTTTGAATACATTTTCTATTTTTCTTTCTTGAAACCCAGTATTTCAGTATTTCAAATCTGTTTACTATCCTATCTGTTTTCAAGTCAGCTAATAGACCTAGGTTGTATTATTTGGCCACAGATGATGGCTTAAATTAACCTATCTTAAAAATAATAAAGATTAAATTTATTGTGTTGTTTTTCATTATCACTATTCTATAATGATCATAAATAACCATTATCTTGCTAATTCTGTAAAAGAGAATTTTAAAAGTCTTTATAAATACATAAGCAACAAAATCCATTATTGGATGCAATGGGGATATAGTAATAAAAAATGAGGAAAAGGCTGAGGTGCTAAATGCCTTCTTTAACTCAGTCTTTAATAGTAAGATCAGTTCTCCCCTGAGTACCCCCTCCCCTGAGCTGGAAGACAAGGACTGGAAGCAGAATGAAGCCCCTGTAATCCAAGAAGAAATGGTTGATAATCCTTTGTACTACTTCGGGACATACAAGTCTATGGGACTGGGAGAGATCCACCTGTGTGTACTGAGGGAGCAGGTAGAAGGGCTCATGGAGACGTTTGAGCAGAGTAAAATGGGTCAGGTTAAAAGGTACCATAGTGGATTCTATCGTCTGACCTGCTTGGTCTAGCAGGGCCATCCCAGAGCACAGGGCACAGGATTACATTCAGACAGCTCTTGAATCTCTCCAGAGAGGGACACTCCACAGCCTCTCTGGCAGTGGGTGGTCACTCACACAGTAAAGAAGTTCTTCCTCATGTTAGATGGAACTTCTTGTGCCTCAGACTCTGCCCATTGCCTCTTGTCCTATTGCTTAGCACCAGCAAGAAGAGCCTGGTTCCATCTTCTTGGCACATGTCGGAACCCAGAACATTCCTCTGAGTGATCAGGGACCATGGCAGGGGTCTCAGAGACCCTGGAACAGAGTCAAAAACACCTCTGCATTTGACTTGAGCCCATGGAAAAATATTATCAACTTTGTATGAAGAAATACAAACCACTAGAGTTTGAGTAGCATGATAGTTAACTTACCTGAAAATGAAGATTTTTAAGGGTTTTATAATGGGGGTTTAAGGGATAAAGATGGAGGATTCTGTGTGTGTCCCTGGGCTTCTTCTTTTTTCTTTTAGCCTCCATCTTCTGCTGTGATGGTGGCACTTTTTGATTGATTTAGAGTAAAGGTAAACTGTCTAACACAGCTGATAGGTATTGGAAAATTATTGCAAATAATGAGTACATAGTTTTTAGTATAAAAGATAGCACCACCCAGGGGGCAGCCAGTCTGCTTCATTTCAACCTGCAAGATGGACCTTCGCAGGCCAGAGCCACAATGTACTAGATAATGAACAATAAACAAGTTCTTGAACATGAGAACGGAGACATCTCAGGCTGATTTTCTGCACTGGGCTGGGAAAAACAGAGACTTTGGGCAATTCTCAGACCACAGCAACAACACTAAACATAAGAGGCACCCTCCCTTCAAATCCTTCTATACATGGATGAGGTCCCCTCTCAGTCACTTCTTCATCTGAACAGCTCACCTCCTCTCAGTAAGACAGGTGCTCCTGTCCTTTAATCAGCTTTGTAGCACTCTGCTGGAGCTGCTTCAGAAGCTCTGCATCTCTCTGATACTGAGGAGCCTAGAACTGGACCCAGCCCTTCAGATGTTGTCTTACCAGGCATATGTAGAGGGGCAGGATCACCTCCCTCAACCTGCTGGCAATGTTCTCCCTAGTGCAGCTCAGGGTCCTTTTGACCTTGTTGGCCCCAAGGACACAGACAGCTTTTTAGAAGGACACTAAGTCCTTCACAGGTCAATCCCCAGCCTGTGCTGATACATGGGATTATTCTTCTCCAGGTGCAGGACCCAGCATTTGCCTTTGCTGACCTTCAGACTATTATCTGTTCATCTTTCCAAATTGATGGAGTCTCTCTGAAGAGTTGTCCAGCCCTATGGGGTATTGGCCACTGCTCCCAGCTTTGTGTTGTCAGTGAACTTACTGAGGAGGCATTTAAAACCTACATCCAAGTCATTGATAACTAAGTTAAACAATGCTACATCCAGTATTGAAGTCTTAGTGATCCTACTAGTGACAAGACTTGAAATTGTCCCTGTGACCGTGACCCTCTAGAATCTGCTGTTCAGCCAGCTCAATCCACATCACTGGCCACTCAGCCAGTCCACACTTCCAGAGTAAATGCTTTCAAGTGTTCACTAGCAGTCTTAGCTAAAATGGGAAGGTCTAAGTGACTAGAAGTTAGTAAATGTGATGCTCATTAACACCACCAAGGGAGATATAGGGAACTACTGAGCTGTCAGCCAGACCTTGGTGCTAGAAAGTTCAAAGTTCATTTTTTGTGCCATCATGCAGCACTTGCAGTACAAACAGGGAATTGAGTCCAGTCAGATTTATAAAGGGCAGGTTCTGCTTGAACAATCTGATCTCCTTCTATGAAAAATTAACCTGCTTTTTTGGATGAGGGAAAGGGTGTGAATGTTGCTAACCTGAATTTTTGTAAAGTCTTGGTTACTGACAAGATGCACCCTTGGCACAAAAAAAAAATGGATGGATGGCCANATTTTGTAAAGTCTTCTACACCATTTACCATGGCATCCTCCTGGAGAAATTGGCTACTGACAAGATGCGCCCTTGGCACAAAAAAAAAAATGGATGGATGGCCAAGCTGAGCTAGTGATGGTGAATGGAGTTCCATCCAGCTGATGGCCAGTCACAAGTGCTCCCCAGGACTCAGTATTGGGGTCAGTCCTATGTAATATCTTTATCAATGATTTGGACAAAAGGATTTGTGCACTCAGTCAGTTTGCAGATGACACCAAGTTGATTGAGAGTGTTGACCTATTTGAGGAAAGCAAGGCTCTCTCTAGAGGGATCGGGGCAGGATGGATCAATGGGCTGAAATCTGTGGCAGAATGTTCAGGAAGGTGAAGTGCTGGGTCCTGCACTTGGTCACAACCAACCCATGCAATGCAGCAGTGCATGACTGTGCATAGCCTAAATCCTGCTACTTGTATATGGCATAGGAGTACTGAGAAAGACATAGTAATATCAAATTGAAAAAGCTTTGCTTTGATGTATATCCAGGAGACCTATTTTGCCCTCAAAACTGAAACAAACTCTTGGTGAATTTATATTTCTGTAACCTGTATTTTGAAAACTCATACCTTTAGAATCATATCTTTCCAAGGTTGAAAACTGCTGTTGCAACAAATTAAACTTACATATTTGCAGTGACAGCAAAAAAAGTTATGTTTGAAAGATCTCAAAAGTTCAGCTATGGTTAGATAAACCACAAGAAAAAAAAAAATAAAGAAAAAATAAAAAGCAATTTGAAGATTCTGAGGGGGGAATGATGTCTCAAGAATTTATTCTAATTCATAGATGAAAGTGGCTGAAGTGCTGTATTTTAAGAACAGATATTAATACATAATTAAGAACTAGAACCATAACAGATTTATTAATAGTATTCTCATTGAAGAATATGTTACATCATTCATACAAATTTGTGATATTTGTGTGGTAAATAAAAAATAACTATCTCTGCTTTCAGTACATGATCTTGTGTCATTCATCATAATTAATGTATTTTATTCAAAGTTGTCTTTATTAAAAATATCACTGATTGAATAAATACTTCATTTTGAAAAGGACCTTAGAATTTCCATAATACAACATTCTGCTCAAAGCAGTACCAACTATTAAGTTCATGTTGCTCAGTTTAATGTTTTTGGGAGTTGATATCTTCCCAGGACAGAGAATTACAGCTCCTCAAGGCAACCTCCTCCATGGCTCAGCTATTTTTTGTGTGGATATTTTTTACTAATATCAGGTCAGAACTTCTCTTGTTTCACCTCATGATTTTTTTTCCAACTGGTATTCTATTCAATTGTAATACATAGCTAAATTATAGTAATTGAAGTTTCTTGGGTTTTGTGGTGTTGCTGTGACCGAGAATTGCTCAAAGTCTCTGTTTTTCCCAGCCTGGTGTAGAAGAACAGCTCAAGACCTGTCCATTCTTGTGTTCAAGGATTGTTTATTGTTTGTTATCCAGTACATTGTGGCTCTGGCTTGCAGAGGTCCAACTTGCAAGCCAAAATGAAGCAGACTGACACCCTCTGGGTGGTGTTTATCTTTTATACTAAAATCTATGTATTTGTTATTTACAATAATTTTCCAATACCTATCAGCTGTGTTAGACAGTTTACCTTTACTCTAAATCAATCAAAAAGTGCCATCATCACAGCAGAAGATGGAGGCTAAAAGAAAAAGAAGAATCCCAGGGACACACACAGAATCCTCCATCTTTATCCCTTAAACCCCCATTATAAAACCCTTAAAAATCTTCATTTTCAGGTAAGTTAACTATCATGCTACTCAAACTCTAGTGGTTTGTAATTCTTTATACAAAGTTGATAATATTTTTCCATGGGCTCAAGTCAAATGCAGAGGTGTTTTTGACTCTGTTCCATGGTCTCTGAGACCCCTGCCATGGTCCCTGATCACTCAGGTCAGTCAGAGGAATGTTCTGGGTTCTGACAGAAGTTAAAGGGAGCCACAAATGCCTGTGGTAGCTGAGAAAGGATTTCAGTACTTATAAAAAGAGGAACTAATATCAGAGGTGAGTTACTGAACATAAAGATCCAATGGTAACCATGTCTACTGTACTCTTTTAATGCTAAAACTTTGCAAATAAATCATGAAGTAGTTTAACTGTATAAGCAAAAAATCATATGAAATCCATAGTATATTTAGGATCATGCTCTTTTGCTCAGTTGAATTTATTAAAACGTCAGTAAAATAAATCATTAGGCTAATGTTAATCAATGATTAAGAAAAAAAAAATTTAGCCTAGCACGTGACCAGTTTATCTAAGGTGAAAATCAGCTTAATTTCTGTCTTAAGTCTTTCATGCTATTGGATTATAAATAGAATTTTAACTAAGTATACCAAAATTTGTAAGTTTCATTGCTGCATCTTAATAGCTATAGTCTATATTTGATCTCTATGCAGAATGAAAGGAAATTCTATGCATAGAATAGTAATGACTTGAGCTGACTGAATATATAAAAAAGAGTGAGTTGAGACTTTATATTTATAAGAGAAGGACAAAATTAAATAAAACTGCACATCTGCAAAACTCTGTATCAATTAAATTACTTATAAATATAATTTAAATATTAATTTTCAGGAAGGTAGAGAAGTGAGCAAATATTATTTCTCAAAATGCTGTTCTGGTAGGAGAAAGCTCCTCCCCTCCCTCTGTAGCATTAAACACCTGTGGAACTCAATCAGGAACCGTGGGCATAACTCATGCTTTTATTAGCACAGTACCTTTTCTCACTAATCCTGAAAACTGAGCTAATCAGAAAATCAGAGTATGGAAAATTTAAAAATACAGCAATGAAAGGCATCTCTGTTCATGCTTTTTACTGGCATTAGTATCTGTTACAGTTTTTAGATGCTGATGGGTATTGTTCCAGGAAAAGCTCTTACCAGCTATGTTTTATTGCAGAGCATAGATTTCTGAGAGTTTATATACCTAGCGAGACAGGTGGTTAGAGGACAATTATCATTTCTCACATCTGTGTTGACTATAGAGTTCACAGTAAATTGCTACCCTAAAATGAGCCTTTCAGAGTCAGAGCTGATGATTTTTTGCATCCTTACCTAACATCAATTCTGCCTGCAAAGAGACGATTTTTACTGTCTCATCTCATCTTTTTTAAAGCAAAAGCCTTGAACTTCAAAAACCTGTATTCTAATTGCAAATGTACTTTTGGAGTATGGTAACTTGTGCAAAAACAGCCAATTTCTGACAGTTCTACTTGGCTATAACATGAGAATAGCCACTGATTTATGGCTGTAACTATCACTGGCTTGGATTGTTTGTGACAGGGGTTTTGTTGTGTGTTTCAGAAGCATAGAAACTGATGGTTTTGTTCCTGTAGATGTCTTCTAGATATCCCAGTTTCTTAGCTGTCCACTCATGCAGGAGTTAGTTATTTATGCTGTGCCAGTCAGTTGTAACCATACTTTCAGATTAACAAATTAGAGGATATTGATTCCAAATTGTCAGTAAGAAGTAGATTTAAGATTGCTTGAATTTTTCTGAGAATTTTTGTTTTCCGTATCTGTGCATTAAATGGATAGTCAAAATGTCCTACAAGTAGTCCTTTCTTCCCCCTCTCTTTGCTGTCTTCTTGCCTCTATGACCTATTAGTGATCAGGGGTAATATAGTTTAATTTCTTTCTTTGTTCACTGTAATATTACCAAAGGGTATGGGTCTTAAATTATCAAGTTCTGAGCCAGTGGCACCAGAGATCATTTTAACTGATGCTTGTCAGTCGAGTGAAAGCTATATTTAAAGATATTCTTCAATTTTTAATAAATCTTTTTTACATATCATGTTTGGTTAAAAACCACTTAAATGTCTCTCCCCCGTGGAGAGACATTTATGTTTAACTTTGACAGGTAGGAACTACAATATATTACACAAAATGTGTGTAGTATTTGAGAATACAGGGAGAAAAGGTTTTATGGTTGCAAGGTGATCTGAAAGGAATTCAAAATTCCTTGATTTTAAGAAAATGCCTTTTAATTCTCACCTGAGAATATTTGGAAATATGTCATATGTAGCTCCAGGCTAATATTTTTATTTTGTAACTAGAGATTTTTCTGTGTTGTGAATGTAATCTGGTGTACCCGTGCAAAGGTGAATTCTTTGTTGATTATTTTGTGTGCCTCAGTTATCTTTAGCTGACAGTTCTTTTTCTGCAGAATTGATTTTTCACTGCCAGTAGAGGGAGCACAGACCATTAGATTTTACTAGACAAAATAAATGAAAATAACAGCTGGATTTTGTATTCTAAACAAATTTTTATTTCATTAAGAGTAGTTAATTAATATTGAAGGATCAAGATTTTAAAGCTGTTTAGTTATTATGATAATTCTGAAAATACTAGTATGTCACTTTTATGAAATATTAAGGTGAGGTGCCTGCAAGTAATCCTTTTATAAAGAAAAAGAAAAAGAAAAAGAAAAAGAAAAAGAAAATACAGAGTGACGTTAGTAATCTGATGGAGTTCCTATAACCGGTCCTTTAAAATCAATTTGAACATAATCCAGAATTAGGCTTTACATACTTAACCTTTAAAATATGCAATAAATTTACTCAAAGAAGATAACCAGAATAAAGAGAAATTTAGTATTGTAATTAATATTTCACATAGTGATTTTCCTATTAAAGTTTTTTTCAGTGGAAATGTATTTTTTAACATGTTGAATTTGTACTTTTGTATATTTTTATATACAGTGTATAAGTAACTTAGAAATTAGTTCTTAAATTACAATATACTTGAAAATAATATTGTCTTTTTTCTCCTGTATTTTCATACCTTGTATTGCAATGAACATTTATCATTCCTTTGCATTACAAGCTGTCAAACAGCAGGATGTTTTATATAAATAAGGAGTCTTATTTCATTGACTCTTAGAAAGCTGCTTTTTATGTTCGAAGTTTTCTATATGTTCTTGCTCTACCAAGCTTTAATCTTTCAATCATTCCAAACAATAGCTTTTGTAGGAGTTACAGCTACTTGGAAGTTCTCAAGACATAATTTCTGTAATATTTAATATTTTCAAGCATTATAGTTATAAACGAACACAGGTTATTTGATTGCTAGTGGATATTTCTTTTTGACTAGTAATTAATCAGTGCCAACCCCCTGAATAGGGGTCATTGCTGGCTGTTTATGTTTGGTTATTTGGTGTTTCATTTGTAAATATGGGCTATAAAACATACCCACATATTAATTTCAAAGTAATGGGCTTATCAACAAACATTTAATAAGAAACAATTGTGTGATTTTGCAGGTAAACAATTTGAAAATTGGTCTTCTGGGGGATTCTGAGCATAGCCTAATATCGTTTGCTTCTGCTCTATTTCTTTTAAAGAAAGACAGCCTTTGCTGTTTCTTTCTTGTACCAAAAAAAAACACCCAACACAAACACCACATGTAGATTTTTTCTTAAAATTCTTAGAATTTATTGACACAGGTATGGGTTTTTATAATATGTCTTGATAGTTTTATTTCTCTATAGTACTTAAGAAAGTAGTTTACTGTGGCTTCTGGGTCAAACTTTAAATTAGGATACAAAACAAAACTTCTTTTATATACTTGCTTAAACCAAAAGATGGTGTTGTCATAGCTGAACCTTTTAACTCTCAACATTGTTATTGCTCCAGCTGCCAAAAAAAAATGGTCTAATTCCTTTTTTTTTAAGTCTGGCAGCTATCCTTTGATTTGTGTCTTTTTGCTTTTGTCTATAAGAGTAGGAAATGCTAAGTAAACAACAAAACTCAACTTCTCTTGTTTCAGTCCCAACCTATTTTCCCAGAAAAATGCAATGAAAGCATTGGCATTTATTTCTAACAAAATATTCTCTGATATTTCTAGGGGTATGGGGGTTTGTTTTCTGCCCTGTGGACACCCACTTTGTTGTGAAGTTGAACATTCACAGAGAGCACATGGTAATCAAAATCCTACCCTTGAAATTTTTCTCAGTGTGGGAGAATATCCTTTCACCTTCTAGGGCCAACCTTTCCCATAATGTCTGACTATGATTTCAGTACATTCCACTGGTTTCAAGCTGTATTTTGAAGTTCCATTGATGATCAAAACTCAGAATATTTATGTATCTATGATGATGTGTGCACAATTATAAGTTTTTAAAAATAAGCAGTACGACTGCAAGTTATTTTAAATGTTCTTCTATTTTCTTTAAAATATTTTGATGTTACATAAACAAGCAACAGCTATAGAGACATGTTTTCTAGATAACTTTCATCATAGATACTTAAACAACAGAAGTAATTAGTGATTGAATACTATATATTATAATGTCTGAATGTATTTACTAAAAAACATTTCACTTAGAACAGCCATGGAAAATTGGTGGCCCATTTACATATTCCCAACAAAATGGTTTTATAGCTTTCATTTTGATGCAATTTTAATTTTTTTAGAGGATTAAGGAGTGAAAGTCTTTTTTTTCTATCCAAAGCAAAATATTTTTCCTACTGTAAACACCTGTTAGAAAAGATTAAACTCCTTAGTTCAACTATCTGTAATGATAAGAGATAATCCTTTCACTTAAAGCTGAAGATTGGGGAAAGGGGGTGAGGGGGAAGGAATCAAAAAACCACCAAAACCAAGTAATTCAAGTGGGAAAGCATTATCCCCGTTTTTCTGATGAAAAACTGGAACATGGTTTTCAATTAGTTTGTGTACTGAGAGGTCTAAAGGATGAAATAAGGTTGACATTTGAGAGACTGAGGGAAATTTCTTTATGTACTCTTCTGGAGTGGAAATAATACTCTAAGGATACAGACAAATGCTGGAAAAAATGCAGTAGCAGATTTCTCGCTCTGTTTTCCTGTAACAAAAACAGAAGAAAAAAAAATTCTAATGTACCTTTTAAAATTATTAAATAATTATGAATTTTTTAAGAAATGTAAAAAAACCTCTGATCAAATCATCATTGTTCCATAGATGAAATGACATTTTAAATTATTAAGAGCATATCTTATAAGCAGGTTTTTTATTTTTTCTACAGTATTCCCTTTTCATTTTCTGTACTGACATGTTTCATACAATGATTCTCAAAGCATGATTTTGTCATCCTAAGATTTTCTGTTAAATAACTGTATTCCAGCTTCACATTTCTGTTGTTTCTACGTAATAGTACTTCATGTTTTTTTCTTATTTTTCTGCTATTTCAAGTGGAATTACCTAAAAACTTTTGCCTATTCCAACTGAAAAGTTTCTTCTCCTCCTATCAGCCTAATTTATCCAAATAGAGAAACAGTCAACTGGTCCTAAAGAAAAATTTTGTTCTAATGTTTTTGTCAATAAAAAATATTCCCTTTCCGTGAAAAGGATTGGAATTAACAACTTCAACAGCCTCCATTGTCAGAGACACAGCACAAGTGTCAGAAACACCTCAGCATCAATTTGAGGAATTTTGTATGTCTCTCAGAGAGGTGACAAGCACATAGCTCATTAAATCACGTTTTTTCTAACTTTTGCCAGATTCGCTTTTCTGGAACAGCAAATCTAAGTCTTGGAATTCATAATGAACCTGAGGCCTGTAGAAATCCAACTATAATCAAGTAATTTCCATTAAATTTCCTCAGAAAAAGACAATCAATAGTAGTTTAATAGAGATGAAATTGGTAACTCCAGGTCCTGTAATAATCTTCATTATGAATGAGCTTTAAAATACTTATACTGTTCTTGTCAGTGACTGAGGGTTTGACTATTAATCCTAGTAAACATAGAATCATACAATAGTTTGGCTCAGAAGAGACCTTCAAGACCATTTAACTCCACCCCAGTCCCCTGACATGGGGAGGAACATTTGACATGTTTTTTCTCTGCTTGTTCTACACCTGTCAGAGGATAGCTAGAGAGTTGACATATTTCTGCATTTTTCCTTTTTCTTTTGAGAGTCATTAAACAACTGAACAAGAGCCACTCTAGTCTCAGAAATCTCTCCCCCTCTCCAACTATTCTAAAATATAACAGCGTGTTTGCAAGGTGGGCTTGACAGCAAGCGTACTGAAATAAAAATAAGGTTTATTTCCACCACCTCATTAATGCCAGCATACTTTGCTTTCATTCTAAATTTAAATTTCTCTCTAACTGAGATTGAAATTTAATAGACAGAGACTTTTATTTCTTCTAGGATACTGAATAAAGGTCTAATTAAAAATTTCACTGCTATGCCTGTTTGACTACTAAAATCCTTTTATATTTTATTGTAGGTTCATCAAGACTGTTATATGATTGCAAGTGGTTCAGCAAGTCATTACCTAACTCCCTTAATAAAATGTCATTCATACCATACTGACCTGCAGACTCATATATGCAAACAGTTTCCTGATACTTTCTTATCTACTTTTGTCAACAGTTATATTGACCTTGTGTTCATTAATTAATAATTCTTGGAGAATTTTCATTTTTTTTCCTGAAAGGACTTTAAAAAAATACAGTAGAAATTTAGTTATTTTAGAATTATCAATGAGTTACTTGGACTCATGAGTACTATGCTCTACTGCCTTCCTTGCTTCCTGAACTTATCTTCTGATCTTTTAATGAACACTCCCTTGTTTGTTTGTTTGTTTTTAATTTCTTTGGCAAGCATCAATTTAAGGAATTATCATAGAACATGATTTCCAAAAATGAGAGCACGGACTTAGTAAAAATTATCAAAAAATCCTTACTAAAGCATTTATTTTGTGCACCTTGGATTTACAAATACATAGAAACAATGAAACATTAACATAAACTGTTAACATTTTTCTGGGCCAAATTTGGCCAGCCTTAATGAGTGTAAATGTTCAATGTGAATAAGGTTTGAAAGATATATCTCAAGTGGATTATGGCTCTACCTAGTCTATGACTGCTTTATTCCTACCACCAGTACTTCTCCCCTTTTTGCCTCTCCCCATGTTTCTTCATAAAAATCTAGGCAGACTACTATCCACTGCACAAAGTAGTAGTGTCACAGAAGCAAATTGAAAAACTGGTAATTTATTTACTGGTTTTTTGTTTCTTCTGTTGCTCTGCATTGCAAGTTTTGGGAAGAATGATTCATATACTAGACCCATGCTCACCTTGCCTGAAGTACACAGCTCTTCTGGTGTTTTTCAGGATAAGATTTTTTTGTTCCATTCTCATCCACACTTTTACCCTTGTGGTGACAAGACACAGTGCTTTTATTTTGATGGCTACCTGTGCATCCATCTATGACTGTAGATAGCATTATTTTTTGTCAGTCTTATCTGTGGGCTGCAGCCTGGTTTACATGGATGAAAGACATGATTGCCCAAAGTGTTTTTCTATCAGAAAAACATTGATGCACTTGTCTCTTTCATATGTATCTCACAGTATATGTAATCATAACAAGCGTTCATTTTCACCTCCTTAGACTGTTTGGTGTCTGTTCCAAAAACAGAATTCCTTATCAGTCTTGGGAAATCACACTTTTTTAAAATAATGCTTACAATCAGCAAATGGAAAGTTGAAGCCTTCGGGAACATATGTTTATATTTGTACATTCTTGCTCTACTGAGTGAACGTTGTTGACAGATCTGACAGCACTTTCTGAGAGTTGCTGGAGTAATAGTAAACAAGATGGCTGGAACTTGTATATTATAGTAATTTTAAGTTGTAACTATAATAGTAAAGTGTATCTCCTCATTTTTATATAATTTGGACTATTTCAGTGAAACAAGGAGTTATTCTAACTAAATGCCCACCCTATTTAGATGCTATTTAGTCCATTTTCCCCAGTGATGAGCAGAGACCTCTTCAACTAGGTCATGATGCTCAAAGATCCATCCAACCTGACCTTAAAAAATTCCAGTGATGGGGCATCTACAACTTCTTAGAACAACATTTCCAAGGACCTCACCACCATCATAAGGAAGAATTTCTCCCTAATAGCTAATTTAAACTTACTCTCTCTTGGTATAAAACTGTTGACCCTTGTGCTGTCCCTATAGACCTTCTTAAAAAGTTTCACCATCTAACGAAATAGAAAAATAAAATTAAAAGAAATCACAACACAGAAACATAGCAAGGTTTATTGCAAGTTTTACCAAAATAATATGCACTACAAGAGTGAAGGAAAAAACTGTTTTAAAGTGTAAGTAAAGATACTTTTCAGTGTCATAGAGCAGAAAAGTGATAACAGCTGCCAAAATGAAATAGTCACAAATGCAGAAAAGAATCTCTAATGATGTGATGTTCCTTCTTTTTACATCTATGGGATATTTTCTATTTTCACTGGACCTCAAGAGTTGCAAAAATTCTGTAATAAAAATTTAGAAAATAAATAAATTAGCCACATTTCTAAAATTAGTTATACCTAAATTTTTCCCCTCTTTACTTCAATCTCAGAAGTCTTGTCATGTGCCTATCTATTACACTACAGAGCTTTATTCCTGAGACTTATAGACTGAGCATATATCCTTACTTCTAATACGTCTCTCTGAAGCACATAAAGAAGCAAATTAATCAATAAAAATATTTATTTTGTCTTATATACATTATAAAGACTAATTTCTCAGCAAACCCTGAGGGTATTGTTTATTTTGAATCCTAATGTAAGTGTATCACAGCCCTCTTAAATATTCTTTGTATGTTGTTTTTAGAACTGGATAATTTTATAAAGTGGAAGTGTATTTTGTGTTCAGAATGGAGTTGCTTAAGCCTATCAGTGCATCCCATAATACAGTGAGATCTGTTTGACTCTTTTCCTGGAAGGGAAAATTTTTGAACTCTTTGCCTATTTCCTTTTGTTTAGAATAGTAGTGTTATAGGTGCCACACAATTTTATGTTGCATGACAGGAAAAATAATTTTACATGGCAGTGAGAGACTGGACTGATTAATGACTCAAACAATCTACTTAAGTGTCCAAGTGCAGAGGGTGTGCACACCCACCCTAGGAGGCGAAATCTGGGTGTTGAACAAGATGAGGGAAGAGACTCATAAGAAGCAAATTCTGTGACTTCTTTTATCCTGCCAGCGTCCTCCCTTACATAATGGTTCAACTGTGAAAACTCAGCCCCAAAAAAGTACTGGGACATTCACAATAGGTCTGAAGGTATTCACCCTTTTGATGGGGCAGAGTTGACTCAGCTGTACTGAGAGGAGAGGCAGCTGTTTCATCTACATAATTACATCATTCAGTGTGAAACTCCCTGTCCCAGGGGAGTTACCTGGGTGTTTCCACCTGGAAATCAGAGCATACAGAACATGGAATTTATGTTTTCTGGATTTCTTCCACCTTAGATAGATTCATAATTTTCATCAACAGACACTGAAATTGCAAAAGCCAAGTCTTGTCATGGGATCCAATGGGTAGCAACTGTATATCTTTCTGCTCTTATTCTTTCTGGGTTTTTTCCTATTTCTTTCTATTTCTTTCTATCTCACGTTTGCTGTAGGTAAAACTCTGTGCTATTGACTTTGGCATATGGTCTTGTTTGGGCAGAAGCATCATTTTAATAAATTTAATAACTGGATCTTAACAATGGCAAAATGGAAAACTCCCCTTGAGGAGAGTCTTAGAAGATGAATACATTTGTAGTACTTTGGTCAAGCTAGATTATACTGGTGTATGTCTATTACACATTTCAGAGGAAATTAGTATGATACCATGTAAATATAGTTCCAACTAAGAGACACTGCAATGGAATTACTCACAAGATTATTTTCCAGTTTGATTAAATTAAGTCTACTTCTTGTAAATAAAATGGATTTTTTTTAGTAAACAAACCAATGAACAAGGATGAGGGAGTGAAATCACAATTTTTTTTCTCTTCAGACAGTACATTGTGGAGACCTATTAAATTGAGTCACTTAATCAACTGGATAACATATCAATGTCAAGCCCTGTAATTTAGTGTCAATAATGTTTGGTGATTTATAGTTATGTAATTATCTAAATGCACACAGAAACACACATTGACTCTCACACACCAAACCGTATTAAAAACACAAAACAAAATATTCAATGCTGAGTTGTCCCTATATGGAAGATAACACCACCCAGTTGCTCACTCTCCTCAGTGGAATGGGAGACAGAATCAGGAAAAAAATGGGAATACCTTGGTTTTGAGATAAACACATTTAATAAGTGAAGGGAAAGGATAGAAGAAACATCAAGTGATTCAAAGATTAAACAGAACCTCACCACCTCCCACCAGCAGATTGATGCCCAGCCAGTCTCCCAGCAACAGCTAGTTTGGATCTCAGCACCCATTACACACCCAGTTTTACTGCTCAGCATGATGTCATGTGGTATGGAACATCTCATCAGTTAGTTGGGGTCTGCTGTTCCAGCTCTCTTTCCACCTAACTCCTTGTGTGTCTCCAGCCCACCCATGGTGGGCAGAGTGGGGAAAAAGAAGATTTTGATTCTGTGTAAGCACTGCTCAGTCACAGTAACACTGGTGCATGAACCCTGTTTTAAGTCACACATCCAAAACACACCCCCATATCAGCTCCTATAGAGAAATTAATTTAAACTCACTTGGACCCAGTAGAAAGTGTCTGCTGTCAATAATGTGTGCTCAACTGTAGATGACTAACATTTCAAAATATTTGAATTTAGGTATCTGTTTTTTGGTTGAAGAGGAGAGGCATATTTAATCTTGGTTAGGGGTACAAATACTACTGAAAATCATGTATTTATTTTATTGTTTGGAAAATGGCATCTACCCATTTTATGGTTTCCTCCAATCATAGTGGGATTAGCTATGTGCTTAGAATTACTGGGCAGATAGTCCATAGTAGGACACAGTGCTTGCACTCACTTTACCGTACAGGGGCAAGATTGGATGTACCCTGATATGAGCTGGTTTGAGCTTGTTTAGCTATAATTAAAAATTTCTAGCAGTCAGGTAAGTATTTTTAATTTGTTTTAGTTTAATTTTAGTTCATGAAAAAAAAAAAAAAAAGAGTAGTTATTTTCTGTCAGTTGAGCTGCTCATGACTCCAGAATAAAATGTGGCATGGTAGAATGGA
This sequence comes from Sitta europaea, assembly GCA_013400255.1. Classification (NCBI taxonomy): domain Eukaryota; kingdom Metazoa; phylum Chordata; class Aves; order Passeriformes; family Sittidae; genus Sitta; species Sitta europaea. Next base: position 358,709 of record VXBS01000178.1, read on the forward strand.
AATACAGGGAAAGTATCAGAAGTCCCAGGCTAAAGAAGCACAACTTGGTGTTGTTTGGGTAAAATCAGATTTAGAAATGAGTGTTTAAAAATAAAATTATTTGGAAACTATGAAATTATGTATAATGTTCTCAGATAACATGAAAACAACCCTTGCAGTCTCAAAACTGAGGAGAAAGAAAGCAATATCCCTCTCTGATAGAGAGGCAGAATTTCCTATCATGAACACCACCTGTCAAAAAACACAGGATTCTAATGACTGACTTTATACCTCTGACTGAAATCAACAGCCTTACGACCTTGAGGAAAGCTGGAAATTCAAGCATAACACCAGGAAAGGGTATATGGCATGAAGATATTATCCTATAGAAGAGTTTTAACTTTGTTATTAAAAAAACTAATAATTTGAACAATTCAACTACTAAAATTTTAATAATAAATTTTTGCCTTCACTAATCAAGTGTGTTTCACTTTTGTATAAAGTAATTTTAAACACAGGAAATTACAGAAGTATCCTTGGTATAAATATGGATAAAATTCAGCTCTTTATTGCAGCTTTCTGTTGCTTATACCACAAAAATATACTGGATTGATTTATTTTTACGTTTGCTTTCTCTCATTTAACTTACTGAATAACTTCATTTTCTGTAGGTTTGGTTTTGGGGTTTTTTCAGGAAACTTTCAGAAAATATCATCATGTCCTCAGCTCCTAGAAACTTGACAGCAATTTCATTTTTTGGGAAGAGTCTCTTCTGAGCATGAAATTAAGGCTAGGTTCTGACAGAGAAGTCATTCCATGAATGTCACGACCGACAATGCCGAGTTTCTTTTGGATTAGTGTTCTTGAAATGATTGAATTATCAGGGTTATATTGAGAAGTGATGTTATCAGCCTGAAGAAAATATCTTGTAGTAGTGAGAGATTTGATGACTGAAGGCACACACTTGACAGAATAAATCCATCAGTGATGCTATCTGTTCTCTACCTGGACCTATACTTGCATTAAATATATAGCACTGTATATTAGAGACCTCTGTAAGTCCATCAACTTTCCTTGGAATATTAACATGTTTACTAGGGAGGGGCCTTACTGACATGTTGCTTAAATGCAAATATATCCAAATTAGTTCTTCCAGTCTCTATCTCTCTCTCTATAAGGCTGTTGGAAATAAACAGGCCGGATTGCTTTTATTCAATTCAGTTTATCCCTAATGTAGCAACCTAAAAAGTTGAAATAGAAGCATGCTAAAATGCACGGTCTGATCCTGTCCAGGCTGCTAGTTTACCTTCCAAAGATTACATCATTCTCCACCCAAGTCAGGTACTGACAAAAGACATGTAAAATCTTTCTGTCTTCACAGGAATTTGCTGAGAAACTGCAGTGCTTTGAAGCCATAGGACTGTAGAATAGTTTAGGTGGTAAGAAACCTCAGAACTTTTCTAGCTCTGCTCTAGACAGCAGCAGTTCTGAGGCCAGATGGGGTTGTTCAGGGCTTTATCCAGTCAGGTGATGAAAACCTCCAATGACAAATGTTACGGCTCATATTTTTTTATTCTGTTGGTTTATTATTAATGGGTTTAATATTAATGTATTTTTCTGCTGTTCCCCCATGTGTACCCCCAAATTGGTTTATCCCTGAAAGCTGTATCCTCCCCTAAGCTTCCCTTCATGGCAATCCCCTCCCTTTGTTCCAGTCCTTTCCCCATCAATCATTGTTACCCTGCCCCTTGTTCTGGTCCCTTCCATGTCACTCCTGCCTTGAGCCAATCCTTCCAGTGTTCCCCCACCAGCATTCCTGGGGGCTCCCTATCCTGACACCCCACTGGGACATGTGCCCTGTTCTGCCCCCACCTTCTGTCATTGGCCTCAGGACAGTGCCAGACCCTCCTCACCCCGCCCCTGATGCTTCCCCATGGGTTTAGGATTTGTTCCCACCCCAGAATTGCCGCAGTTTTTAAACCCGTGCCCAGCAGTGCTCAGGGCTCTCCTGTTGTGACCCCTTCAGCTCCAATAAACCTCTCCTGCTGGAACCTCCTACAGAGCCTCCTCCTTCTCCTTTACCTGACCCCTGCCGTGGCTGGCTGACCCTGCACTGTAGAGCAAGTGGCTCTAAAGGTTCAGCTGTTGGTAAAACCCCAAACCACGGCTGTTCCCACACCTGGCACAGCACCGGTGTGACACGAGCTAGCCCAGCTCTGGTGGGCTGCGTCAGACAAAGACAGCATAACTTCTTAAGGCATCATCTTCCACCCCTTGGCATTCCTCAGTTGGAGAAAGCTTTCAGATCCAATTCTGTTGTGTGTCTGCTTAGGCCCATTATCTCTCATCCTCCATCCACACACTGCTGTGAAGGACCTGCCTCTGTCTCTGCAAGGCCTTCCTACTGTTAGGTTCCCCCAAAATTTGTTTCTTCTCCAGGGTAACCAAGTCCTGTTCCCTGAGGCTCCCTTAACACAGCAAGTGCTATTGTCCAAAGCATCCCAGCAGCCTTCTTCTGAATTTGTCCCAGTATGGATCCATTATTCTTACCTTGGGGGTACATTGAGATCCAACACAACACTAAAGTTGTATGCTTTCACATAACTACTACACAGTGCAGAAATGCTTTGTAACTTCTAAGTTTTAGACAGTTTTGCCTATGCAAAAATTCATGCATTCAAGCTCACTGGTCTTGAATTAATTTTGTTCTGAGATTTCTGTTCACATCTGAATCTCAAAGCATAATTTAGGAGATGCAAGTCCCAGCAGATTAAACTTCTCTGCATAACAAATCTTCTGATTTTTCAACAGCTGTAGATAGTAATGAAGTTTTTCATTCCTTCATTAAAGTCTACCAGCTGTATTTCCAATATTTGACTTTTAAATTTCCAAATACCATCATTTACTTCTCCAAATTTTCTTTGCTAATAAAAAGGACAGGATAAATTTTCTAATTATATTTAACATCTTATATTGGTGTATTTACTAACACAGATGGCTTCTTTTAGCATATGGTTCATTTATTTGGTGTTACTAGTACATTGAATGTATATAATTACCCATGGTCAGTAGGCATTTTAATTACTCAGACTTTATTTATTCAGTCACATTTTATTCACACATATTTCGTAACTGTTTTTAAACAGAAAATTAATCATTTTATTATTTATTTTCTTTCCTTCATCTCCTTGCATGAAGTATGCAGTGTGTGTGAAAATCATGCTATTAAAAGACAGGGGATATTGTACATGTAGGGTAAATATTTGTCTATGTGTACACCCTCAGGAAGTTCAGTACTTGAAGAACTCTTTGATAGGGCTACAAAGTACTGTAAATGGCCATTTCACAGAACTTGTCTTTTTAGAGACATGCCTGAGAAAACAGATTTATTGCCCCCAGAACTTTTCGGTCATGATTAAATGAAAGAGATGAGTTAGGGAAAAAAAAACCCAAACAAAAGATAAGCATTCTGCATCTCTTTACAGTAACAAGAGAGTCCTTCTAGAAATGGGATAGGCATGTATTTGTTGATGAATGATCTATGTGTTTCACTGAGAGATAAACACGGAAGGCAGGGGTACTCTGCCTTCTTCATGGTATGTGTTTTTATCTTTTAAATACCTGTACCATGGTATTTACCATGTACCTGTACCATGGTAAATGTTCTATTAAAGCCAGGTATGAAAATGTGACAATTTTGGGATGAATATTTTTTTGTGTGTGTGCTTTCATAACAGAAACAAAGTCATATACTTAGACTTGAATATAAAGTTATGATTTTAAATTAACTCTTGTCCTTCTAAATTAATAGTATATGTATATGACAATGTTTTGCATCTTATATTTTCTCTCAAAGGGAATTCTAGAGAAGGGTTATAACTACTTTTATTTGCATTAAACGGCCTATTGGTCAAGGACTTTGAGAAGCTCTGGAGCAGACCACATAAACAGCTTTACTGAAAATAGTTTTCAGTGAATTATTGCTGATAGTTACAGAGTAAAATTATGTAACCGTCTAAGGCTATGCAATACAACAAGTAGCTTGACTGTTACTGAAGATTTTTTTTTGCATTGATAGTATTTTAGTTTAGGAAAATAATATGTGACCAATCCTGATTTTAGACAAGACTTGCATAAAATTTTGTGTGGAAATCCTAAAACTGAAAAGCACTTCTCCATAAGTCTGCTGAAAGCTAAGTGAGATTGCCTCAATAATACAGGATTTAATTTTTCTAGAGTAAGCATATCGTGTATGGGTTGAGCTGTGAATGACAGACTCAAGACAGAAGAGAGTGTACCTCTGTGCCTTGGTAGTGATGATCCCAGAGATGGAGTCATAGAGATCAAGATGGGAATAATGAGGTAACCTGAGAATCAGGTGAAAGATATGAAAAAATCTTCTTCCTGGAGAAATTTACTGGTGCTGAAAGTTCTGCTACCAAAATAATGGCAGCTGTAGAGAAACTAGGGAAATGAGGAATCCTAGAATCAAATTTGAATCAGTTTTTTTATGTCTATAACTTTCTGAAGTAACTTATTAAATAAAAACATCAGTAGATTTTTCTCTCATATTTGGCTAAGGAGCCACTTAAAACAGAAAAAATACAAAACCCCCTGGGTTTTGGATAAAAAAGAATTTTTCTGTCAGAGACCTGAGTGCATCAAGAGGCTTTAGCTGACCTGATCAGCCTATAACTGTATTTTTCCACAATTCTCTGTAACTTTTTTCTCCAAGGTTGAGCAGCTTGTTTCAAAAGCCAACCGTGACGTAGCACAGTCATGTGACCTTGTACCACACATCTATAAATACAGAAAAATTTCCAGAAAGAGAAGTGAGAATTAGAAAGTCATATACTGCCAGAGAGCTGTCAAAAGCTTCACCCGGGCCTCAGTGTATGCAAATTCTGCCTATTGATCTACACATTGCATTTAGGCTCAGTCCTTGCCTGAGCTACATCAGAGGTGTGCTGTGTTTAAGCCTTATTTCTTGCTGATCTCAGCACTGCCATGATGAATTCCCAGCTTGTCATCAGGTCTGCTATGGATTTACCTGGTGATTGCTGGACATTCAGCTGACCCTAGTCACCAGTGACATTCCTGCCCTGGTACCCAGACTTCGCTGCTTCAAAAAGTCTTGAATTTCAAACTGAGAAAGCACCATAGAGTATTTTTCTCAGTCCATGCAAGAAATACATGAGGGTTTTGCTGGGAGATGTTTTGTTTTGTGGTTTTAATTTTTTCTCCTTAAAAATATGAAGAAAAGAAAATTGTCAGGCATAAGAAGCCAACACACAATGCATAAAAATCCATATCACCTTAGATTCTGCTGCTTCCATTGGCTATTACACTCAAACTAAATTTTAAGAAATATTAAAATGCAATAATCACACCACGAGAGATGCTGGAAGTATGCTTTCAGTCTATCCCTGTAATTCAAGTTCCATTTAGTCTTTTAATCTTGAGTTCAAGGGGAACTTGATCTAACCCTTTACACAATTTTTTTACCCCAATTTTACACCTTTTATTTTTTCCTCCATTTTAGCTCCAGTTTTGGTTTGGTTGGTTGTTTTTTGTTTTTTTCCCACCACACTGATGGTAAGAGATCTTGGGCTTCTAATACTGAACTCATTTCCAAAATGTGCTTTGCCAGTTCTTGTTCTGCCCTACAGAAAGTATTGCTTCTAAAATTTGCATTTTCATAGCTCACTAATCTTAAAGAGTTCATGAATACATGCAGGGATTTGGCAGATATAAAACTGGACTGCACAGCATGTAGAAATGCTGATGTTTTATTAAATGTTAAGTGATTATACAGAGTATAAAATCCAGAATTACAGGATAGTGCTGTTCTAATCTTCATTTTCTATTTCAAATTCTTCTTTAAAACTATTTCAGTCTGGAATTTATTCTGAAAACAGCTACTAGTTATAGTTTTTGTGTTTTAATCTGCATTGCTATTATTGTGCATGGGGTTTCAGCAGATGCACTCCATTTGATAGTGGATAAAAAATTAGGCTGAATTGTTTTCACTTTCACATTTTTCCTTAAATCAGCCATGTGAAACCCCAACCAGTTATATGCACCTATTTCTGGCTTTCTTTACTTGAAAATAGTACCTTTTCTCTTTCTTTGTATTCTCTGATTTTCCATTTATAAAATATAAGAAACAAGAAATTAAGGCAGTCAAATCTCACAGATCTTTAAGCTTTATTGTTCATGCTGAGTGGGGACAAAATCTATAACTTGTTTTACATCTTTTCATTCATGTAAACAAAGAATAATTAGAGATTTTGAAATTTGACAAGAATGCAGCTGTGCTGGTAACAGTTAAACAAAGAAAGAAAGGGATACAGAGAAGATGGATTTACTTTTGGAACTGGTTCCTGAGGCTATCAGTCTTCAGCTATTCCTTTCTGTCACTGTGTGACATTTAAAAAGATGAGTCTTTCAAATTGCTCTATGTCAAATGTAAACAACAATGCTGCAGTGTGATTTCATGCTTGCAGTAAAGATGGAGAGAGCTGCTTTTAAGAAATTATCCCTGTGATTGCAGAAGAGGAAGGACAATTATGTTTAGTTGGATTTTTTGTAATACCTTACTATTCAACACCAGTTTGCTTTTAAACTCTGTGGAGAAAAACATATAGAAATATTTTATTTTTTGACATTGCAAGAACCACAGTCTAAGAATGATGTCTGAATAAATAAATGGAAATTGCTGATATAGCAACTTCAGAAGGAATATGCCAAAAGCTGATATGATAGCTGGGAGGTAAACGGAAGAATAAGGAAAAAATTGATCTCAATTTGATCTGACTAAATATCTCTGCATTTTTGTCACCATTCCTTCACCTTGATTTATAATGTCTTCAAAAATTGTTCAATAGCTGTTTTAGTTGGTGATCCATTTATAAACATCCTTGAAATGAATAAAATACAAGTGTATGTTTGTCATCTATGACAAGCATGTTCTGAGTGAATTGACCTGTGAGTTAGGATCAGAATGCAACTGAGGAAATATGATTTCAGGATAAGTAATTCCAAAAATGGATAATAAATGTCATTGTTAAAGATCTCCTAGTTTCTTTTACATTTTAGTTTTACAGATAGACATAGTCATACCTTTGGCTAATCTCAAAATGAGTTAACACTATGTGGTACCGTCTTCCAGTTATGGTATCTGAAGATAAACTAACTTAATCTGACTTTTCATTCTAGAAAACTTTATATACCTCCCCAAACATATTTTATTGCTTGTGCCTAACTTCATGCAATATGCATGCAAATATGTGACTCTTATCTGTTATGCTGTACTAATGTCATATTGGTTATGACAACTGGGCTTGAAACAGAATAAAGTTTTGTGTGCATCTGCCCATGATATTTTGGGGCATGAGCACAAATGCTTGTGAACTGAGACTTTATTTGCCTATTTGAGCAGGGAAGGGATTGTCACTATAAACCATAGAATCATAGAATCATAGCAGTTTTTGTTTAAATGAGCTTTAAAATCATTACGTTCCGGGCCCCCTGTCCTGGGTAGGGACACCTTTCCCTAGACAAGGTTGCTCAAAGCCTTATCCAACCTGGCCTTGATAATAGCTGCCATAAATATATATCTGACTTCAGAATTTTGGAACAGCTTTACAGGTTTGATTTCATAATTCTTTATAGTTTATATTTCAAGTAGTGCAGTAAGAGTAGTTTGTTAGCAAGATAAAGGCCTATATCCAGTCAGGTAGAAAGCAAATTACTAGTTGCTTGAAGACGTTAATATTCTTTTCAAAACAGTCAGTCCCAACAATTTAGAACTGAAAGTAATTTTTTCTTTTTGAAGCTATACAAAGCTGTTGCGTAAAAAAAATGCAAATCAAGACAAACAACTGAAGCAATTTAATTTATATCTATTAAGTCAAAAAGACTAAGTCATAGCAAAATGCGTTACTGGAAAATTAATGGCTGTTACTTCTCTGCAGCTTGTTTTCACTTGACAGTTACAATAATTACAACGTTAAAAAGCTGGAGTACCACACTAAAAAATATTTGAGTATTGACTCAGAATAAATTGCCAAATACTGGATTAACAAAACCACTTCCTGGAACACTTAGAAGAGGTTTTTTACACAGTTGCTGAAACCTCCAGACATTATGAAGATTGGTAGTTCTGAACAGACATTGGTAGAGGTGCTCTAAATACAGAATGAAATAGCAAAAAAGTTTAGAATGCACTCCAGAAAATAAACATAAGACAGAAATTGCAGGCATTATTTTGACTAGAAATCTATGTAAGATTAGTTGACAAATCTTTTGGTGGTATGTATGCATTGAACAGTGACAGGAAGGGCAGCAGAAGCCACTTTGATCATTGATGAAGTAAAGATATGTCCACAGACAGAGCATCTTATTTCAGTTTATTTGAGTTCCTACTTAAAGTGAGGTAGAAAACAAAATCAGTTATTAATAAGAAAAAACAAATTATGCATCTAATCACTGACATGTACCATTTTCTCCAAATATTTTGTCTAATATTGTCCTTTACATTTCATTATGAGCAGCTGAAATGGAATGCCTAATGGAGAGTGTCAAACGAGATGATCAAGTTGATGAGTCATTTAATGGCAGCTTTGGGGGTGAATGAAATGAATATTTTCATGAAATATTCTTCCACTATATAAGGTCCTCAGGTAAAAGTACCAAGCAAAGATTTGGCCAAAGACAGTGCTCGTGAAAACAATTGTGAATGAAGAGGTATCTCTTTGTGACATAAACAGTGATCTGGGAAAAGAAAAAAACACTTGAAACCAGAACAAGCAATTAATTTAAATGTAAAATAAAATGAGACATTACTGCTTACATACTTTATCCTAACAGAAATGAGCTGAAAACAAACCAGTTCTTAATTTGGCCTCATCTGAAATGTAATTCAATCTTTTATAGATTCTTTTAAAAGAAGACAAATGAACAATAAAGATTAAGCATGGTTATATGAGTTATGAACCTGCAAAAAAAAAGAAAAAAAA
>VXBS01000178.1:381084-544813 GCA_013400255.1 Sitta europaea
GTATAGCAGAAAGAAAGCTTCTTGCTTTCATTATTACTTTCAATTCTACTTGGGCTTTGCTTTTCCTATTTCCATCTCTCATATTCAAGCAATGTTTCAGTATTCCTTCTGGATATCCTGTCTTCATTTACGCTTCCTGTATATTATCTTTTTTATTACTTTTTTAATTTGAGTTCAGCCAGGTGCACACTCTTCAACCAACTGGGAATCATGTTGCACTAGTTTGACCTTCTGAATAGTGATTTGGATCATTCTTGTGCCTGAAGAAGTTTGTCAAGAATCTCTCTCCTTGACATCTTTACTCTTCAGGTCAGTTTCACATAGGCTGTGTAAACGGATTCATACATTCATTCTTTCATTCGTTCTTTCATTCATTCACAAAATGAAACCTGTTTTCTTCAAGTCCAAGTTTGCAAGTCCAAACTATTTAACTGACTTCTCTGAATACCTAAAACACCATTTTTAATTGCTGCAGTCGTGTCTGTTGTGAAATTTAATATCTCCAATATTACTTTTTCTTATTCATTTAATCGACTTGCTAATCATCAGTGTCAAATGATTGTCTTTAACATCCTATAGAAATCTTCAGGATTACTTACATTTTTTTCCAGGAAATGCTGTGGTGACAAAGTTTTTTTCATGAGAATCAGGGTTTATGACCAACTTTGCTCTATCACTGCCTACTCCTTTCCTCCCCACTGCTTTGTTATCCCTTTAGAGAGGCAGCTCTTGGTAGTGTTTATTTTGGGCAGGGTATGGTTAGTACTTAGCAATTTTTCTTGTCTGCTCCTTTCATTCTAATCTTCTGTTCCAGTGCAGGCCTTTTTAAGGCTGAAGTACATTGAGGAATATCTGTCTGCTCAGACACGGAGTCGTCAATAAACCCTGTTGTGGATACCTCCTCCACTGTGGAGGATCATCTTCTAGTCTGACCTTGGTGCTTTCTCCACTGTTTCCCCCACCTACTCTTTTATTCTTTTTTTTTGTGTCCCCTCTTCTATTGCCTATCCAACTTTTTTTTTGGAGCCAGCTGAAACCATCCATGACTGGGACAGGACAGCCCTGGCTGCTGCTCACCGAGGCCCCTGCAGCTCCTGCTGCCAGTGCCTGGGCACCTACACCCAGTGCATCAGCAAATATTCACTGTCTGGGTAAATATCAAAGTAATGGCTACCAGTGCCTTTTGGAGCTCAGGGAAAAGTATTGGGCTCAACACTGATAAGTGAACTGAAATGGGAAAAAAAAATGTACTGCTGGTTCTTCAGTCTTGTTTGTAAGGTTGGTTTTTGAGAAATGCTGGCACTTGTCAGATGGATAAACTTAAAAATTAAAAAGAATTTTAAAGGATTGAAAAAGAAACCAACAAACCAGTTAAAACTAAATAAAATTAGATACTTGTGTTTTTTTGAACCACAGTTGTTTCACGGATTTCTAAACCAAAGTAAAAATAGTTATGTAAATACACATAAAAAATTATTATTATTATTATTAGAGAGCAAGTAATGCAGTCTAGCAGAAATTTTGTTAAATTCTGCACTGGACTGTACATTCATCACTTTTAAATTCGTCTTATAAACATATATTCCCTTTTCTCAGCATTGTGGCTATTTTGATGTTTGCTTGAGAAGAAAGAAACCTTGAGGAAAAATGTACAAACAGATTGCCTGATCAGCTGTGGAAACATACAGTGAAGGAAAACAATGTGCTGGTCCGGAGGTGCAGAATTTGATGAAACCAGTGTTCTCCAAACTCCAAATACATTCCTTTTACTTTGAGTGCATCTCAGGTTTTTATGACATATGTATTTAATATTTTATGTGCAACATAGTGAAGACAGAATCCTACCATTAACCCATTATAAACCAATGGGTTACAATCATAAGAGGGAATTAGAACAGAAAAAAAAAATCTACAGAGACTTTTTTTGGTTCTTTCAGCCATATTTTGTCTTTATTTGATGCAAAAACACACTGACATTCCCTTGAAAACCTAGCAGCCATAAATTTCACAAGCAGATGGAGAGGGAGAAAAATTATAGAACTTAAAGATGTCTGTTGTTCTTTAAAATATTTTTGAGGAGATAACCAAAAAACCAAAACAACCTTGCAGTATATAAATTTGTTTCACTTGGAAGGACTTGCCTTGTGTTTGAACTTTAGGGCGGAAGACAGCCTCAGGGTGAAAATGAAACCAGCATGCCATATGATGTGTATAAGTTAATGAAAAAATATATTATAGGAATTCAGAATTTACAAACCCAGAGTTTTTTCTTTTTATTTTCCAAAATCATAACTCCTTCATTTTAGCTTTAGTATTGAAAGATATTCTTTAGATCCTAAAATATATTAAAAAGGAGAGCAAGAGAAATATTCTCCATATTTCTCTTTCTCTTATCCTGTTTTTTAACTAGCTATGCTCTGTGTGATTTTGATAAAGATAAAGCAAAAAACTTGATAATTACATATATGAAGGAAAGGAAATAAAATAAATGCTAGAAAAACAAAAAAAATAAGTTCTATTCTGGCCTGAGAATATACATTCTGTCGATGGAATGAGAAATTACAAGAGCTGGGATTTTAAATTAATCTCCCAAATCACATTTTCTTTATTACTTCTAGGTCATCAAAAGTTCTAAGAAAAGCACTGTGAAGAGGCTGACTGTACGTATTTAAGTAACTAATTTTCCTTTGTTCTTCCAAATGTTTTATGACTGTCTCCAAAACATGTTTTGCTAAAGGCTCTTCACAGGCAGAAAACAGATAGTTTAACACTAGCATAGTAATGTCTCCTGTGTAAAGAAAATTCAGAGTTGCATATATTATCAGCTTCAGAATGTCATCCATTTTGTTTTAAACTGCTTGTAATCTTTGTTTTCTTTGTTGTTGTTGTTATTTAAACCCTAATGGCTGTGCATTTTAAACCATTTTGCCCAAGAAAACACTGAAAGCATTGTATTTTCTTTATTACACCTGTATGGCATGTGACACAAAGTATTCTAGAGGATAGAATCTGTCCTACTGCCCTTACAGCCCCTTCAAGTGGGACTTTAACATTTCACATGTGCATACCCAGCACATCTACTCTGTTATTCTACTGCACAGATGTACCTTAGCCCAGTAGCTAAATACAAACTTTGGAATCCTGAATTTCTTTTTTCTTGCTAGTACAATTCCGATGCCTTTGTCCTGACTGTAGGCTTTCAGGTTGTTCACTTCCTTGTCCTTGGTTTGAAGACAGCTCTGACCTAACCATTTCTTAAACAACATCATGCACAAACATTTTCTTTGTCAGAGGATACAAGATACTCACAAGAACGGTGGTTTCAAAATGAGAGGATTATATGGCTCCAATCTGCCTTTTCAGAAATAGGATCAGATCTGACATAAAACAAGCCTAAGCCTCATTAAAAAACAAGTAGTCTCTCTGTGCAACAAAGTTTATGAAAAGGTTTATATACACATAGGTATGATTAAATTGAGAATAATTAGATGCTTCAGAGGAAAAGATAAAAGGGAAGTAGAGAGCAACACACAGGCAGGAACAAAATAAAATTCTCTAAGGAAGATGTGTAAGCAAACTTTAATTATCTGATGTTACCTGTGGGCTAAGACATAGAACCTGTGCTGTTACATGAACTTGGTTTTACATCCATGGATTTCCAAGTTCATAGGAAATTGTCAGACTTGCACTGCAGGGATAGTTATGCTTCTGTAATACGGGTTATGTTAAATAATGTCTTAGAAAAAGGGCATTATTCATTATGATCCCAGCAGAAAGCCACTTAGACTTTTAAAGTAATCATTGATAATGCTATTTGTTAGAGCTAACACTCTGCAGTATTACAGAATGTCTTGTGTCCCAGGGCAGTGTAGCATCAAACAGGACTCCTTGTGCAGTACATCATGCCGACTCCATCCATAACAGAGCTACTCCCCTTTCCGTCATTCAAGTTACAATAGGATTTTCTTGCAAGGAAAAAACATTTTTGTCCTCTCTACAGTTGAAAGACAAATTATGTTCTCATGAGAACTTTCTGCACACTTAGATAAAGATAAGGCCACGCAGGTGACAATCTCCAATAACAAGTGGGAGCTGTCTGTTAGCTGCTTTGTTAGTTGGCTGAGGTTATTGTGTAGAAACAGGATTTATGCTGCTCAACACAGAATTGAAGCCCAAATTGTACATTCAATACAGCACAGGCTTGGGCCTGCTCAGGTTTACTCTATTTGGAATCACTAACTCCTAAAATACAATATTCTTCCACGCAAAACCATTACCAGGATCAAGGAAAAGCAGAGTTCTGTAAACACCTTGACAGTAAGTCTCCATTTGTTGATATTCTTGATGAAGGCAAAGTATGAATGTAAAAGAGAAAGGTGAATTGCTGTTGGCTCATTCTTTTCTTCCAAAAGCGGTTTGATTTTTAGGCCGGAAGAATTTTTTTTTTGTCTGGCAAATTTATCAACTACATCTTCTGCTAAACATTATTTGATTTGAAATCTGTAAGTTACAATCAGATTGTTAAAATGTTATTTTGTCCAGAGAGGCAAAAAATATCAGATTTGCCAGCACAACTCAGTTAAACATTGTGAAAAATTAACCCCACAATTATTTCCTCCTACAAAGTGTATTTCTTGGGCGCAGAAACCATGAAATGACAGTTTTCAATACTCAGTGAAGTAAGGAGAGTCATTAACAAAACCTCTACCCTGGGCTTTCAGAGGACAGACTTTGGCTTATTCAGGACATTGACTCAGAAAGCCTCTTGGGAAGCAGCCTTTAAAAATAAACAGGCCCAAGAAGGCTGGATATACTTCAAGAAAGAAATCTTGAAGGCACAGGAGCGGGTCATCCTGATGTGTTGAAAAATTGTCCTGGCTGAGCAGGGAGATTTCACAGGAACTCAGGGGATAAAAGAGGTTATGTCACTTCTGAAAAATGAAGCAGGCAATCAGAAAGTATTTAAGGATGTCATTAGGTCATGCAGAAAGAAAATTAGAGGTGAAAGCTCAATTATAACTTAATCTGGCCACTTCTGTAAAGGATAATTACAGTCACATATGATGAGGAAAAGGCTGAGGTACTTAACACTTTCTTGGTCCCAGTCTCCAATCGTAGGACTAGTTATCCTTGAGACAGCTAGCTTCCTGAGCTGGTAGACAGGGGTGGAGAGCAGAATGGATCCCCTGAAATCCAGGAGGAATCAGTTAGTGACCTGCTGAGCCACTTTAATGCTCACAAGTGTATAAGACCAGATGTGATTCCTCCTTGAGTGACGGGGAAATTGGTGGATGTATTAAGACACTGTCCATCATTTATCATCAGCCCTGGATAAATGGTGAGGTCCCAGATGACGGAAGGTTGGTCACCCATGAGAAGAGCCAGAAGGAGGACTTGGAGAACCACAAGCTTGTCCGCATGGCCAGTGTGCCTCTAAAGATTATGGAACAGATCATCTTGAGCATGATCACAGGGAACCTACAGGACAACCAAGGGATCAGGCCTAGCCAGAAAAGGTTTAGTAAGGGTTTGTCATGCTTGACCAATCTTATCTCTTTTTATGACTAGGTGACCTGACTAGTAGATAAGGGAAAGGTTGTGGATGTTGTCTACCTATACTTCAGAAAAACCTTTGGCACCATCTCCTGCATCATTCTCCTGGAAAAGCTGTCAGCCTGTGGTTTGGACAGGAGCAATATTTGCTGAGATAAGAACTGGCTGGATGGCCGGGCACAGAGAGTGGGGGTGAATGGTGCCACATCCAGTTGGCAGCCAATCAGTAGAGGTAACCCCCCAGGGACCAGTGTTGGGCCCCTCCCTCTTTATTGATGATCTGAATGAGGGGATCAAGTCTAACATTAGCAAATTCATGGATGACAGTAAGTTGGGTCAGGGTCTTGAGCTGCTGGAGGATAGGGATGCTCTGAAGTGGGACCTGGACCGGCTGGATCAATTGACCAAGGTAAAACAGAATGAGGTTCAATAAGATCACTTTGACCACAACAAGCCTAGGCAGTGCCACAGAACGGGGCAGTGAAGCTGGAAAGTGGCCCTGCAGAAATTGGCCTGGGGGTGCTAGTGTACAGCCAGCTGGATATGAGACAAGACTGTGTCCAGGTAGCCAAGAAGTCCAGTGGTATCCTGACCTGTGTCAAGAATAATTTGACCAGAACACCTGGGAAGACATTCTTCCCCTGTACTCAGCACTGGGGAGTCCACTCCGTGAGTGCCATATTCAGTTTTGAGCCCCTCAGTTCAGGAGGGACATTGAGGTGCTGGAGCAAGTCCAGAGAAGGGCAACAAAGCTGGTGAAGGGTCTAGAGTGCAAGTCCATGAGGAGAGGCTGAGGGAGCTGGGGGTGTTTAGACTGGAGAAAAATAGGTTCAGGGAAGATCTTATCAGTCTCCTCAACTACCTAAAACAAGGTTGTAGCCAGCTGGGGGTCAGCCTCTTCTCCCAGGTAACATGTGATAGAACTAGAGGACCTAGTCTTAATCTGTGCCAGAGGAGGCTTAGGTTGGACATTAGGAAGAAATAACCCTTCAGAAGGGGTTATTAATTGGAATGAGCTCCGCAGGGAGATGGTGGAGTCACTGTCCCTGGTGGTGTTTAACAAAAGCCTGGATGCAGCACCCAGTGCCACAGTCTAGTTGGCATGGGGGGGGGGGGGGGGGGTTCAGTCATAGGTTGGATCTGATGGTCTCAGACATCTTTTCCAGATAATTTATTCTGTGATTTTTTTCTACTTAGAAGATAACCTCTTCTATTGACCACTTCTTTATAGTCTTTCAATTGCAAATTTAGCTGTTTTGGGGACAGGTAGAACATATAATTAGCAAGTCAATCTTTGAATTACAGTCAATTGAAAATAGAGTTGATTGAAAGTGCATTGCTTGTATGCATAAAAAGATCGATTAAAATGGAAGATTCCTACTTAACAAATACTGGTTCACGTAAATACAGTATATAAAGGTACAATATTTCTTTTAGCTCTGATCATGTCTATTTTATCTGTTCAGGAGTTTATAGGTGTAACCTTAGATATAGTAATCACAACTTGTGTTTTCTTGAGGAGTCAACCTATGGCTACCTTTGAACTTTTATGTGCCTTTTTTTTAATATAGGATAGTTGACATGATCTTCTTGGACAGAACTTTCACTTGATTGTATTAATATACACTTCATTGAATAACCACTTTTTAATTAAGTCACCCTATTCTAACATTGAACCTAAACGTTCCCTGACACAGTTTCATGCGATTCCCACAGGTCCCATCACTGGTCACCAGAGAGAATGGATCAGTGTCTGTCCCTCTGCCTCCCCTTGTGAGGAAGCCCAGACCATGATGAGGCCTGCAGCTCTGAGGGAGACATTGAGGCGCTGCTGGTGTGGGTCCAGAGAAGAGCAGCAAAGTTGGTGGAGGGGCTGGAGCACACATCTTATGTGGATCTGCAGAGAGAGCTGGGCCGGTTGTTTCTCTTGGAGAAAGATGCTCAGGTGAGGCCTTACATTTCTCTACTTTCTGATATGGTTTTGCGTTGGTTTAGTTGGTTGGTTTACAATTTGCTAAAACTTCAGCTTTACTCTTGACATAGTGGTGCATGGAGGTATTAAGAGAATCTGATCTAAAATCTTAACTAAATAACTTTTTAGGTTGACAGAAGATGTCATAGCTGCTGAACTGTAACAAAAAATAATAAATATTCTTGACTGGAAAGGTTTTGTCCATGAGTTTCAATCGATATGTCATAGGAGCGATGAGAAGATCAAGGACTTAAGCTCTTTCTTAATTGTTGCTGAAGATTTTTTCTTCAAGGTGTTTTTTAAATTAATATATTTACAAAACATACACTAGATATTGGTGGAAAAAAAACAAACCCCAAACCTAAAAAGAACAACCAACCCTGCCCCAAACCAAACACTTTTCTTCAATAATGCTAACAATAATACTGAATTACCACCGTTATTTAGAGGGAATAAAAACCTAACCAGTTTTCAAATTTTGCATTACTCAGCCTTATGTTAAAATAGATATTGCATTTTAATAGCCATACTTTTGAAATCTTATCAAGCACTTGCAATTTAAAAAATAGTTTACAATATAATTTCCTAGTGATGATGACAGATATAGAGTGCTTTTTTGCAGGAAAGTACTTTCAATAGGAAAATTTTCTAGTGTCTTGCTTTTAAAGAAAATCAAAGGGATATTTTATATATTAGAGGAAAAAAGACCCCTACTGTACCTAGGGCAACAATGAATATAGCAAAGCAAAGTATTCACAGAGTTTTTCTGTACTAACAAGGAAAAAATTGTTATATCTTCAGGGTGTTATTATGACACACTGAAATTCTTTCAACAGAATATGAAGCCCATTATAGAAGGAATTAAATTTAAGCTTTACACGTATGAATGACAAATGAAGAGAACTTTGCCTATAGTATTAATTTTAAACTTCATAGAGAAAACAAGCTACTATATAGTTTATCTTTCTTTTAAGAAGTTAGACGTTGCAAAGCACAATGAAATTTTTTATACTTAGAATGTTTTCAAGATTTGATACTGAGTTTTTTGTTTGTTTTGCAAAAATGGAAATCAAACCAAAGCAAACAAGAAAGTAATCCAATAACTTCATTATTTTATTTACCAATTAATTCTGTATATTTGCTTCAGTGAAAGAAATAGTGTAGTGAAATTTTCCAAATTTGTGCAAAGCCATCATTTATATATTTTACACCGCCCTTGTTACTACACTTGTAAGCAACTTAAAGATGTCTGGGACCTTTCTAAGACAACTCCTTAGAAACTAAACAAACTGCCTTCTCTCTAGCTGTCTTTTGTGGTCCTGCAGTAAGTAAATTTTCACTTTTAGTTCACACACAGACAATTTATTTTTCAGTAAAAGTGACCTTTCCTATATTCTTTTTTAATTACAATTTTTTGGATTTGGTTTGTTTTGGATTTTTTAAAAATTAATGATAGTTTTTGAGAAGATGCTGAATGCATATCCTTCCACCTTCATACTTTCTGAAAGACACTGAGGGGAAAATAATGCTGTGTTAGTGGAGGACACTTCAGTATTATAAAATTCCTATTGTCATTTCATGATAATAGAAATTAAATCTTTCAGTCCCTAAAACCTGCAATTACCTAAAAATTTTTTTTTTTTTAACTCTCATGAGTGTAGGTCACTACCGAACACATTTTACAGATTAATGATTTAGCTACAAAGAGATTAACAGTTTGTTGATTAGTATGCAAACAGTAAAAACCAACCTGAGATTAGATTTCTTCTAAAACCCAGTTCACAATATTAAATTAATGGAGAACAAATTATGAATTATGGGCAGAGAAGAAACCACCAAAATAGGCACATTGCTATCCTTGTTGGTGAAGACTCCATGAATGTGAGCGTTTATGTTTAATTATGATGAAATTGTATATGTCTTGCTTTATGATGAGCATTGCCTTGGCACATGACAAATGCACATCCAAGTATATGATGTAAAAGCATACTATTTGCTGTTTGAACGGTCCCACAATAGGTTTCACTGGATGCCTCATTTATTAAGATATTTCTTTTTCAATACTGGATGTCTACTCTAGACACAAAGGTTTCAATGTATCCAATATAACATTTTCTTTTCTTTAAAGAAATAAATCTATTTTTAGATTAATTTTTTACGTTTAGTCTTTGTTTCCTTAAAGATATAAAATTAATTCTAAAACAAAAAAAAATACTTGAGGATATTAAGAAGCAGCAATATATAATGTATCTTATATAATTAAGAGTAACATTATTTTAATATGCATTGTTGTCTAGAAAATTCAGTACCATGACAGTAAAGTGAATGCGAAAAAAACCCCTATGGAAAATGCTTCAGTATCCTCCAAAAAAAGTATTCACATTTCAAGACAATAATTTTGTCTCTTTTGCCCACTTAATGTATGTTCTAAGCTCAAAGTTGAAAAACACACATAATTTGTTTCAGAAAAAGCACTTGAATTTGAAAAGAAAATCTAAAATAGTTTTCAGGTCAGAAGGTACAATGTCTTTTATCTTACAAGTAGACCCTATAATCTTGTTAAGTTTATAAATGCAGCTTCAAATAACACAACTGAGAACATCAAATTTCTGGAGACAGAAAAACACCATAAATAGCTATTAGATAACACAGCCTATTGTACGAAGAATTACTATTTCTCACCTATTGAATAATATTCTTACATAATGAATAACATATATTGATTTTATCATACTGATTATGCCATCAGTCAGCTTTATGGCAATGGAATTCGCAATTTTCTGTGATTCAGAACTTGTCTGTTACACTACACTACCATCTTGAACTCCAGACTGTATCATTAAATACTTGTGATACCTATTATCACTTAGATAAGTGTAAACAACAAGACAGCTGCAAAGAAGCAGTGAGTCAAGTTCAATATATTTCTGTTATCAATGTCAAGTTGTCCTGCCAAACTGTGCTTAAAGACCTACTGGCAGTGTCAGTGCTTGGCACCCCTGGACAGTAGTCTAAGACATTGTCAGTCTATTACCCTAGAGTAAAAACCTTCATACATTTTCTCTATAAAATTCCCAGGCTGCTCCACACATTTTGACAGAGGACACATAACTAATACCAAGAATGGTCTCAAGCATCAGTACTTTATTATTCGCTTGTATACCCTGTTTCTCATATGCATAACACCTGTGTGCACGTTTAGTTTTTTGTGATTGGTCACTACACATCAGAATTCCACACTTCTTTTTCTTCAATGCTGTCTTATACAGCTGCAATTTATCAGGGATGAGATTGCCTGCAGCACTATGTCTATTCTTTTACAATCATGCTCACACAACCTACTTCATTAATGATCATTAATCTTTGATCTTAAGGATGTATACTTGGCTTCAGCAGACCTTATCTGAGGGCTTGGATATTCTATCTGCAAGTTTTGAAATTTACTCAAATACAAACAGCAGATTATGTTGTTTGAAATCCGTTATTCTTGCCTAGTTTACCTTCTTTTTCAAGAAATCAGCTCACAATTTTATTCCCTTTTCCAAACATTCTGGTCAAACTTGTGCCTTATTTTGGTCCCTAAGTTTCTTTCTTCTCACAAACTGGATTGTATGAACTGTTAAAATGAGCTCAACAATACTGTTTGAAGAAATACAGAAGACAATTCAGTCTTCTGCAATCGTTTGTCTTCTGAAAAAAAAACTTAGTTCCTTTGGTGGACTTCATACTGTGCAGGTCCCATCCTGGATCATCCTCCTTGCCCTTTGCAAAGCTATCTTTTTTTACCTGAAAACTATGTTTTTGTTTGCTTTTTTTCTCTTGGTTGGTTGGTTGGTTGGTTGGTTGGTGTTTTGCTGGTTTGCTGTTGTTGGGTTTTTTGGTTGGTTTTTGTTTGTTTGTTTGTTTGTTTGTTTGTTTTCGGGGAGCGGGGTTTGCAGGCAGGAAAGCTATCTCCTTCTTAATTCCCATCAGAGCAGATCTAGCTAGTATCTAGGGAGTATAGCCAAAGTTTCCCTTTATTTACAATGGCTGTCTCAGGCCCTAGCAGTGGGCTAAGGTGACTTTCAGGCCTTGGTCAAGATCACTAACTCAAACATGTCTTCCACGAGACGCCAAAGACAGCAAAGATACTCCGAGATGGCATAGGATTTTCATTCTTTTCCACTAGGATTGACCATAGCAGTGCTTTCTCCTCATATCATGGAATGTGGATTTACAGAGCTCTTGCCAGCTTTTGACACGTTATTGCTTCCCTACCTTTTTTTACCCTCATCTTCTCTTTTATATTTGGAAGAGCACATCTTGTGTCAGCATCTTTCTTTCCCATTTGTTTTGTATGATCTACTTCTATTTCCTGTGGCTTTCTAGATAAGAATTTATGAGAATTTCTGTACTGCTAAAAAAACTTTTGTCACGGAGCAAGCTCAGATATAAAAATTCTGACTTTGCCTGTCTTTCGTTATTAGCTTTCCTGCCTCGTTCTGCATGGACTTTTTCAAATAGATGTCCTTATGGTCTTGTGTGCATAGTTGAGGGAATATCTTGTTTAATGACGTACTACTTCATTAAAATGTGGAGTGACTGAAACTGAGTTATGTTTTAACTGATTATTCCCACAAAACCATGTAAATCTGGAAACAACCAGTATGCTGTCACACTTCAGGACTGGCAATATGTACCATCAACATTATGATAAAAAAATTACACTTGGGTGCATTATAAAATACTCTTCTCCTGTTTTCATTTTTTTTCAGTACCTAATGAAATACTTAATGAAAAATAGCATTTTTGTCTTAGTAACTATAGAAAAATATGTAATCTTAAAGGAGAAACAAGGTCAAGTACTCCTTGTGCTAGCATGTGGCTAGCAGTGTGGGCACAAGAAAACCCACAACCTCATGTTCTTGAGATTGGTGATGTCCTCACTGTATAAATTACACTTCTAGTTTGAATGTAAAAATGCATCTCCTTTGCACAGAGGATGAACAGAAACACTATTCATTTTTCTCTGATCTTTGGTATTCCAGCTCAATAAAAAATTTCATCCAACTTGATCACTTGTGCCACAACAAAAATTACTTGTTTTGCTTTTTTGTTGTTTTTTTTTTTTTTTTTTCACTTCATTAATTTCTTTTCACATTTATTTGAATGGGAACAAATTTGAAACATTAATTCGGTTTCATCATATTTGCTCTAGCTTCTGTTCTGCTAGGATTATTTGCTTGTTCTTCATTCTGGAAACTTTTACTTTTGCACAGTGGTTTTTAAGACCAGTTCACATACACAAGGATTTACAGAGTCCGTGGCTGAGGGCAGACATCCACTTTAATGGTATAAGTTACTTCTGTGGAAAAATAAAAGAGGAGAGAGAGAGAAAGAGAAAAAACATTGCCCTTTGACCAGTATCACTCCCCAGGCAAGTATCTCCTACTGATGTTCTCTCCCATGGAGAACCTGTTTCTGTATAAGATATTTCACATAGTAATTACTATGTAGATTTCATCAGAAAGTGCTCATACTTGCTATAGTTATTACTGCTTAAAATTTTGTTATTAGATCCTCTAATGTTGACAAATATCTACAACCAAAGGGCAGAAAAATATCAGAGAGAATGGTTGATTCTCATGCTGGTGGCAGTCACTTTCTGTAGTGAAAAAATCATCACAACAAACAATACTGTTGCTTTTGGGTTCAAGTCAGTGAAAAAAAGCTGCATGAAGGCACCAATGTGTGAACATTATGAAAAAACTACTGCCACATACTGGAAAACAGCCATAGCAGCTTTCTGAATAGTGAGGACTAAATAGACTCTAGAGTTGCATGCAAAAAGACCTTGATATTATTAAATTAAGGTATGTAAAACACAGCATATCATTTATTTCTTAATACCCATTAAATTAATTGGAGTGTTTTAAACTTATCTTTTAGATAATATATTATCTTAAGCAGAGGCCTATACATTATTTACATAATGAAATTTCTAGATGTTTAAACAAATTCCATATTTAACTATAGCCTATGTATGTTTTATTTGCAGAATGATTAGATTGTATTGCAGTAAGCAAATACACAAGTAGACAAAGTATTATACAAGATTTAGAGAAATGAGCAATTCTGAGAAAGAATAATCTTGGAGGTTGTAAAGTTTTCCACTCTAGAGTGCCATGTATCAAAATAAAGTTGCACTCAAGAATGGAGATAAATTGGCTAAGAGATTGTGATAAATAATACAGTAATATGAGTTCTGCTAAAAAAAATGAATGGAGAGACAATGTGATTTTCAAATACAAGAAAGAGAAACCCACAAAGAAACAAACATATCAAATATAACTTTTAGGTTCTTTAACTTAAAACTCTATCCTATCTCTGAATCCACTTCTATATTTCACAAGGAAATAATGATGGGAAAACGTAATAATATGAAAGTTCAGACATATTACAGACTTATGAGAAAGACTTCAGGAGTTCAATCTTTTCAGTCAAAAGACAAGAGATACATGGAATGGCTTAATTTCAGAAAATAAGAAACTTGCCTGATGATCATATGCGCGAAGCATGACAGCTAAAAGGCTGAAAATGGTCTAAAAAAGATATTTGTGTCATTGAACACAAAATCCTGCACAGCATTTTCAGAGTGCTTAAAACACTGAGACACTTTACAACACCTTGTATGGAACGCCCCATCTTTGACGGCTTTAGTCAGACTCAACACATTGAGGTATTTGAAAAAAAGAAATAATTCTCAGATCAAAACTGGATGACTTAAAATTCAGTCTTACTCACTGTGTGACTTCATACTTAAAATAACTAGTTCCTTATGTGATGACTTTGCTGAGAATGAAAATATTTGCAGGCAATGTGTTGTAGAAAATGCTGGGAATTAGTTTTTATTGCCTGATATGTTTGACCCATGCAAGCATGTTCCAGGGTTTGTTTTTTTTTTTATAAATACATAAGTAAAATATTGCCTAAGAGAAAAATGGAGTAATATTGTTTCACTGTTTGGCTTATATGATATCATTAGACTCTAGGATTTTACATACCCCTTAAATGTATCCAGAGTACTCAAACTGAAAAATAACTTAGAACACTGTTTGAATAAAATTCTTTAAAAAAAGCATTAGACAATCTGGGGCTTGATGGAAGGAGTGGCAGGGGGAAATCACCATAAGGATAATTAAGTCCAAAGACTTGAATGAGCAAATACCACGGAAAAGAGGGCCTGAATTCAATGCCCGTGTTTTGAGTAGGAATTAGGAGTTGGTTACTCACCAATTGTAATTTTTCTGACATTTTATTCTTCTTTTACTAGAAGTGGAAAACTGAAATTGAAGTATTTTTTGAGGGTATTTTTAATGGAGATTAATACATTTCTGTTTGTTACCAAACATATTAAGTAATATTTGAACTGAATCAAGATGTAGAAAATACTACATACTGAGATTTTTTTTTATATCTTCTATATAGATGGTTTTTCTATAATTAACGTTCTTTGTACACGTTCTAGGTACTTAGATAAATGTAATAATATTGAGTTTACTTCATGAAAAATCTTTTAATAAAATTAAATACATGAGTACAAATTTCGAGGTATTGGATATGACAAGATTTAGAGGTATTAGATATGACATGGTTTAACAATTCATTAAATTTGAGAATGATCATACCCAAAGCAATGTTTTCAAAGCTTCATATGAACAGAAACACAGGAAACTTTTGCATGTGGTACACGTGGAAAAATGTGAAAATAAACATTTTGAAATGTGAAAGCAATGTCAAAACCCCTGTATCCTCTGTCCTGTGTTTACATGAGACCTTTGACAGTTTCAAAACAGAATGAAATAGTATAAGAAACTTACTAGTCTAAATAAATAAATTTTCTTGTACATGTGTGTAGATGCATGAATGCCTGATTCTATATTTATTTTTTTTTTTTGTACTGTTTTCTGAATTGATTTTCACGGTACTTTCTCTTGGTTTCTGTAGAAAAACTGTGTCCTATTTTTGACTTAAAATAGGTTTGCTCCAAGTGTAATTTTCAGTGACAGTTCCTCAAATAAATGCCTTGAGAAGTACTTTAGTATTCTGCTTTCAGAAATGAAAGGATTTTTAAGATATGCTTTCTGCACCACTATCTTAAGGGCATAAAAAAAGTAGTGTTATAGCTAAGCCTTCAAGAGTGAATATGCATGTGAATATGAACACTCCTCTGTTATCTGTAGCAAGGACCAGAAACTTAATTGTACTAGAACAGAAAAGTGTACCAAATTTTCATTCCTAAAGTGCTTAAACTCAAAGATCTGTATTTTTATTACCATTAGAAGGATGGTTGCACATTTTATCCCAGGTCAAATAGCAGCTTCCAAATAAATTTTTAAGCAAAATTTAGGAGCTAGCATAAGGCAATGGCATTTTCAATTAGTTTTTTTTATGAAAATCACAGTTTTGGAAAGGCAGGAGAGTTGAATAGCATGGATAAAGGCAATTTTAAGTCAGCTGGTCTCTGCACGATGAAACAGCTCCCTGTAGCCCTGTAGATCTTAGCTGTGTTTGTAACAGACAACAATATCCAGGATCTGGAAGTTAGTTAAAAATACATAATTTCTGGTATGAATTCAGCTTTACCCTTAGACAGCTGTAAATTTTGTCTCATGATCGGCTTGAAATCAAGTAGCAAATGGAGCAAGGCTTGCTGATAAGCCTCACAAATCTAGGAAAAGAATAGATAGTGTCCTATGGCTTCTGTGGCCAGAAGTATTATTGTATATTTTTGTATTGTTCCATTAAAGCAGATTTCTTCTAAATCACTGTTGAAATTTTGTGATAAAGAAGGAAGACTTCATACACATAAGGCTAAAGGAGGTTTATATGGGACTGACATTTGGTCCCATATAAACCTTCCCTTTTGGGACTTACATGGAAGCACAAAACAGAATCAAGATTTTTCACTACAAAACCAGTTTTGAAGATGAAAGTATCAGAAAACATCTGGAGTCTCTTGAATTTGAACTATCAATCCAAGATTTGTAGCTTACTAAAAATATACAATATGTTAGTTATTTCTAGAGCAAGCTAGAGCACATTGAGCATCAAAGTGTTGAGACACGCATATTGTCTACACTTGTAAGTATTCTGATCAAGATGTGGTATCTTCTTATCTTGACATTCACACTTTTCTTCTGGAGAACAGTATGCAAGTATGTTTACATTGCTGGTCATTTCATTACTATGTGTTTTCAGCATTAGTGCTCTTTCCTGCTCCTAATGGAAGATACTTTACTTTTCAGATTAAATTTTACTTTTCTGCCATTTGTTCTGTTTTCCTTTTAGGATGTTGTTCATACCAGTTAATTGTTCCCTGCCGTCTAAAGCTGTGTTCATTTGTAAAGATCACAATCTGAAACCCTGCCACTATTTTAACTTGGAGAATTCTTAATAATTCCAACTCTTTGAAAAGAGAAGTTCATTTGCCCTTGTCTTGACAGAAAATACCTAATTATATAGACCTGAACTTTTAATCTATTTAAAATTTGCATTTCTAATTTTCACAATCAGGTTTCTTGGCTTGATTGTGAAGCTAAGATGAAAGTAGCTTGCTGTGAATCATGAAAAACCTTTAGAATTTTTTATTTGGGTAATCTCTGTTCAAATTATGTCTAAATATGTTCAAAGAGGCAACTGAACTGGAGAATCCAAATACAAACCAAAAACACATATGTTTGGGTTTAGTTTTGTTTTTGTTTTGTTTTTTAGGTTTTTTTTTTTTTTTTCCAGATAATATTTGATTTGCTGAATGGTATGAAGACCCTAGGGTAACCAGGACTGCATGTCAGCCTTGCACAGTCTCTTTACTACAGGTTCAGGATGGTTCAACAATTGGA
The DNA here is from genome assembly GCA_013400255.1 of Sitta europaea. Lineage (NCBI taxonomy): Eukaryota > Metazoa > Chordata > Aves > Passeriformes > Sittidae > Sitta > Sitta europaea. The sequence continues at coordinate 398,491 of VXBS01000178.1, forward strand.
AATAAAGCCCTCCCTATACTAAAACAGGTATATTTACCCCTTGAACATCTTTCTGTCTTTTTTTCTCTTTAAGGCATTCATTTGACACCTTTTATGTCACCTCTACTACTACTCCATGAAGTATTGCCCTTCAGCATAGGTTTTAATGATTCCTTCCAGAATGTAAAATAATTTGAGAGTGAAGTTTAGCAGAATATTTTCAGGTAATTATTATAGTTTCCTTTTAGCATTGCATACAACTATTTTAGTAGGAAATTGAAAACCTGGATGAATAAAAAAATAACTCTCACTGGAAATGAAAAATTAGAATCAGTACAATATTATTATCCATGTAATGGAGGTGAATCTTCTCTGTAGGATTACATAGTAACCTGCATCATGTTATAAAAAAGATTATATATTAGCAGGAAGATAGAGAAAAAAAGATAGCCAATCCTTGCTCAAACTAACATGTCAGTATAAACCTGACTATTTTCTCACAAGACATCCTACAGTCTGGAAAAAAAGAGCCTTGCCTCTTTGTTTTACAACCAAGCAGTTAAAACCTGGTGGAAAGCTCCCTTGAGTGGTTATGCACAGATCTTCATGTGTTGCTTTGAGTTTTTTAATAATTGATGGACATGGCCATTTGAACCCTTATTTGGCTTCAGTAGTTCTTTATATAAATGAAGAAATAAGACTTTCTTAAGAGCAGGTTTCTCTGCTTGTGTGTCGGAACTGTGTGTCAAAGTTACTATGCTTTAATAAATTATGTTGCTATTTGCCTTCACATATCTGAAAAGATTATGACCACTCCTATGTGTTTGGAATGCTAAAAAAGATTTTAAAAGGAAGATACATACAGTGTGTGCTGTATGTCACAACATTGACAACATAGTCCTAAAACAAAAGTAATTTTATCCTGGACAAATTTCTTTTGGTTGCATTAGCAAAGTGTTGACAGATTAAGGCTCAGATGTGCTAAAATAAGTGACTTTGATTGATGCCTAAAACAAATTAATCATCAAAAGATAAAAAATCACACCCAAGCTAGAAATTCAGAATATAAAATATATTTTGTATATTACATCTGCTTTGGTGAAGACAGAATTGCTTAAGCACAGGTTAATTTATGAACATCATATCTAACAACATTGGTCAGGAGTTTAAATGGAGCATATGGGCAAGTATGTACTAGATCAAGACTTGCCAGAGGTCAAAGAAAAACTGTATGTTGTTAAGAGAAATTTTACAATTTAAATATATTGATATATTTTCATTTTTTAAAATAATCATCCCAAAGTAAAAAAAAAAAGTTCATAGTGAACATTTCATTTTTTCTGTGTTACTTATGATTTTCATTAACTAGTTGAAGTCACAAGAATAGTAAGGTAAAAATTTTTTTTCCTAATTTGATATTGAATAAAGCAGGATTTTAAATTTTAAATTAAACAGGAGGAAATAAAAAAATGTAGGCTGTTACAGAAACGAGTAGTGTCAGGCCTCACTGGAGGTGTTCAGAAAGTTTATAGATTATTTTTCCTTTCTAAGGCAAATGGTATTTTTTTTTCAAGTTAGGAGGCTAATAAAAAAATAAATAAATAATGACATATCCTGTGGAAAGGAGTTATTGCACAGAAAATACCTTCAGGACAAATCTCACAGTACTATGGATGTCTGAAATGGTAGTCTGAAACAGTCTGCAAGTTACATATTTTTGAAAACTTACAGAATTTTTGGGATGAATTATCTTTGGTTTACCAGTATGGGGTTAAATTGGCATTTTTAAAGCAAACAATAATTTATGTTAAGATTTAAATTAAGGTCTTATTTTTCTGAAAAGAAATATTGCATTTCTATAGAGATATTAAATCTATATTGCTAACATATTATATATATTGCTTTTTATACCTCTAGGTTCATATAATCTAAAGTGGAATGAAGTGCAAGAGCATGCAAATAACAAGGCAGGAAGAATTTTATCAAAAATTGAAGAAGGGGATCTGTATCACTTACTCATGAATACATAAGCATGCAGAATGATTTATTTTGGTTTTTTTAATGAACATTCATTTTAAAGAGGAATTAGGAACCTTTTATGCAAAAATTTGTTATCTGAACAACTTTGGCTTTGATTTTTTGCGTGGGTATCCCTTAGTTTCATTTAATCCAATATATGTTATTTCATGTTGGAAGTGACATAATGATGGTATAGACAAACAATTAAAAAATTATGTGCATTTGTCAGTACTGCTTTCTACCATCTTGAGAGTTACTATGCCTAATTTAATTCACATTATGATGAGAATAAAGGGTTTTAATCTGAAGACAAGTGGATGATTTATGTACCGTTGTATATCTTCTGTTCATTTTATGCATGCCTAGTCATAATACTGATATAAAATATTTATGTGCATCTTCAGAAGCATTTTTTCTTCTGTTCCAGGGACAAAATCATGAATACTGTCAGCTTTATACAGCCTGCCTAAGGTGGTATTAATCACTGCACACTTATTCCAAGATTTATCACTTTGTCTCTTTTACTTTAAAACAAATAAGTTATGTTTGCTTTGCAATTTTATGAGAGCATGGAATATAGCTTTGTCTGGGATTTATCTATTTAAACAAAGACTTTTGGTATCAAAGCAAGATGTATTCTTTCCTTTTTAGGAATGTGATTGATTCTGGTTTGTTTTGCTGGGGATTTTTTTTTGTTGTTGTTGTTTAGTTGTTTTGTTTTGGTTTTTTTTTTTTTTTATTTTAAGTAAGTCCTAATGAGATTGTTCTGTATAGAAAAGGTAATGTAAATTTGGAAAAATATTGAATTTTAAGTGATTTCCCAGATAAAAATACATTAATATGACAGGGGTTTATTGTTCATTTAGAAAATGTATGGTGATATCTAGTTACATTGGACTGTCATTCCAACTGGTTGGTAAAAGTTTAAAACTTAGAAAACAGACATTCGTATTCTCACATTGTACATTTATATTCTCCCCTCTTTGTTTCCATGCTTCTTCCTTGGCTATGTAGTTTTTGTACTCCAACCTGGGGGCTCAAGCCTCCCCTCAGAAGATGTCAAATTCAAACTTTTCTGGCCAAGGTTAGAACTGATCCTCAGTTTCCAACCTACTTCAGGCATTAGGCTGTTATTTTATGTGAGTCACCTCTCTCTGTCCATCATTTTGCATGAGAATGGCCTTGGGTTGCTCTGGGTTTTTTGTATGTATGATATGTGCATGTCAGATGTCTTTGAATAATCAGATCATCTTGGGCCTGTCAACACAGTGTCTGCCTGATTTGAAAAAGTCCAAACAGCCCGAGGTTTCTAAAAGGCTTGAAAGCTTGGATTTGTCAGCTTTGTGATATACATGGCTCTGAAAAACTACAAAATCTAGAGTATGAAGTTAAAGAAAATTTTCTATAGTTCCTTACATTCCTTAGCAGTCATTTTCTGAAATCACAACCTTGGATTTAGGTACTAAAATTCTGCTTAAGTTGTAATTTATAGAGTAAAGATTTTTAGACTTTTTGGAGGGATGGGTGCTACTTAAGAGAGTCATACATGTTTGTGTATTTGTTACAATGCTTGTATTTTCCTCTTATTGGACTGGTATTACTGACTATTGTTACTTTTGTTATACTAATGAAAATATAACTAACTAAGATGACAAGGACAATTAGAAACGCTATACTCAATTATTGAATAATCATGTATTTATGATGTTCAGTATGCATTAATATCCTAGAAAGTGAATATAAATGTTTTTTAATAAGTTTTCTGCAATATTCATAATTTCAAAGTCGGTTGTAGTCATTACAGTGGCTAATTATTCTCTGCAAATACACAGACACACTTATATATTAAACCCTTCCCAGTTAATTGCAATTTTAATTTGAAAAATTGACTTTGGGGATTAAGGTATTCAGTTATTAGTTCCATCTTTTAAAGTCAGCCATTTTATTGTGTGCTTGGCTATTCATTTTTTTTTTATTCTCAGTTAAATTACATAATAAGGTTATCTACTTTGATGACAAGTTTTGAAATTGATTTAGCCATAACTGACACTGCCACTAAATATTATTCCAAAATTTGCACTTTATATTTCTATGTTGGGATGAGATTATGAAGACTACAGGCTAAAAAGACTGTCCACTTTGGTACCATTTCAACAGACCTGATTTGGTTTGTATCCCTTCTAAATTACAAAGAATTTTCCCCATTCTATTCACCTCCACTTGTGATCAAATTTAATTAATCTATAGAATACACAGGAATACCTTCCACTAATTTTCTATGGAGCCGTATGTATTAAATATAAATATGGTCTTTAATAGTGTAATCTATCAAAAATCAAGCAGACAGTATTGATGACAAGGGACTTGGCTGTTTACTCACACCTGAATTGCCAGAAATAATTTAGAAGTCTGTGGCTTAGGATTTCCAACCAAAAGAGCACCTGTGAAGACAATGGAAATAGCTCTTCAGAGTAATTTCAATTTTTTTGACAGCTTACCTTGTTTAAAGGAAAATTAAAATAAGATTACTGCAGGAAAATTTCTCTTAGCATTATATTCACTATTAAAAATAAAAGAAACTCTCAAAACCAACCAGACAACCAACAAATAAAAACCCTATACAAAAATTATGGGAGAAAAGAGAAAATATGAATGGTTTACCCTAAAAGTACCTTTGATAAAAGTGTTAAAATAAAACACGGACAAGGCCATTTAGATGAAGTGCCTTCTATGATTTTTTTTCTTTGTGGTAGACATAATTCTTATATATGCCTGTAATACTGCTGTGTTTGCAGTTCAGTAAACATGCAGCTTAAGCAAAGATAACAGTGTCAGCAGTTGATTGCAGATCAATATTTCCACAGTACTGCTGAGTGCTGAATTAAGAAAGTTGTCTATTTCAGAGATAAATAATGCTGATGACTGAAGTAAAACTGAATTTATCTAGGAGAAAGATCAGTCTTGGAGACAGCTAAAATCTATGAATGTAAAAATTTTATTTTACCACCTCTGTAGCTACATAATAATAGAAATGAGAGATTTGCAGCATGTAAGCAATACTAGAAACATGAAATATGTGTGTTTCTAGAACATACAGTACATTTCTTATATGCATTTTTCATTGCACTTAGATTATTTACTGAATATGAAAATTACCAAGACAAATATCTTCCTGATGCAAGCCTATAAAAGACTAGGGGTGCTTGTCCTCAACATATTTATAGAGTTCCTAGCAAAGGAAAATTATGCATTCAGTTTTCAAGTGGAAGGTGAAGTGGTTCATACAATCCTGGCAAAATTCTGAGGGTTTTTTTTTTTAATTATTATAGCTTTTCATAAAAGCAGAATCAACATGAAAAAAACTAATGAAAAATCCCCGTAATAAACTGTATACCTCCCTGAGGAACAATTCTTAACATCATTCAGGAGACTTAATAAGTTGGCAGGGAGACTTACTTTTAAAGCAAACATTCAGTTTCTGATGTGGTGCATTGTGTCCATGCTAATGCTGTCCTAGATGCATGATGACATTGAAACAGTTTGTAGATAGTCTTTTTTGTTCATTGATATTGTCAGCAAATTAAGGGAGTGAAAATACTTCAGTGTACAGTGAAGTAGTAGCTGGGAATCCTGCTTTATACATAGTAACTGAGGGTATAAGCTGAGCAAACAGCAGGTGAAAATACAGATAGAAAAGATACTTTCCACTGTGAATATATGGCAAGAAATAACCATATACCTTGAACACTATCTCCAAGTATTTCATTATTATATGATCCCTAGGAAGTCTGTATTTATTATACAGCCTCCAAAACAGGTTGCTCCAATGACAGGCTGGTGTTTTAAATGCTGCTACAGAAGCCGAAACAGTTCATCACTTATTTAGGAACTACTGTCCCATATGGTAAGCAAAGCTCAACATTGGTGTTTGGAATATCACCACATTCACAAAATTTTTCATAACTAATATGAATGTCTTTTTTACCAGTGCAAGAGTCAAATAATAATGAAGTAGAAATGTTTGGTGGCAAAGTTTTTCCCTCTCTTTGTCTTCCCTGACAAGGAAAAGTGTAGCTATCAACAGCTTTTGCACAAAGCAGGAAAAAGTTGTGTATTTGGAGGTTTCCTTGTTCGGTTGGGTTTTTTTTTTTTTTTTTTGGTGGGGGGGGGGGCTGTTGGGGTTTGTTTTTTGTTTGTTTTTCTAAGAGGAACTGCAAAAAACCTGAAGAATTTAAGTCCATAACTTTGTGAAAAACAGTTGCCAAAGGAAAGAGACAGTTAAAAGAGTGATAAATAAAGGCTGATGGTGAGGTGAACTTACACAGTACTATTAAGAATGGAGCTTATATAGTGCTACAGGGTAGAACAGAGATATTTCCCATATGGCAATGTTCAGTGTAATGGAAACACTTGTGTTTTACAACTGAAAGCTTCTAAAAAACATTAGTTTCTGTGGCCTGGGGGTGGGCATCATAAAATTTTCTTCTGTAAGAGTTTTGGTGAACAGGTTCTACAAATGCCAGTAGATATGGCTGAAAAAATATCTGTGAGAAAATAGCAGGCTGAAGAGCGAAAAATAGATGCAAAGAGGTATCTTGCATATGTGTCTAATTCCTGATAAGCTCTGCAAACTCACAGCCCTGCTGAGTTCCACAAGTTCAGGTGAATTCAGAACGTCCATATTTTGCTGCCTGTACCCAGGGCCATCAGTAAACATGAAAAATGGGTTTGTGTAGCTCAGAGAACATCCAAGAAGGCGGTGGATGTTTTATGCAGACAAGTACTTCAGAATTATGTAAACACCTGATGAAAGAAAACCTTCTTGAAGGACTTTGAGAAAAGCAGTCTAGCAGCCACACTGTGACTGCTTCTGTTAACAGCTATGGCTGGCCTGTCAGCTGTTGCTCAAGACAGTGACAATTAGTGAGTGATTACGCATCTGTGCATGCAGACGTGCGCTAATGGGAAGGGGCATGTGATAATTGTACACACAATTATCTGCTCTTAATAACAAGAGCTTAATTAAAAGGTGTTCTAGTACATATTGGTTGTAATTGGTGTCTGTCCTAATTAGATGCCCTTAAAAGAGAAAAGGGAATTTACAACAGGAAATGAATCTTCCATGTTTTTTAGAGAAAGAAAGGTCAAGAGGTTGACATGAAGATTTTTAAAGTAGAATTGATATTAGTGTCTGTGATAAAAACAGCAGAAGAGATGAAATGAAAGGGGAAGTAATAAAAAGGTTGTGAAAGATAAAAATCACTGAACTGATTCAGTGGTCTAAGAAAAGTATCTTATTTCCCCATCCACTCAGTTTACAGACCTTTATCTGGAGTGCTGCAGAAAACCTACTTTCCTTGAGATTGAAATCTACAGGAATAATAAGGAGAGAACTCAAGGAGACTAACTACTTGTCAAGTGGCCTGTACATACCTTAATCAGAAAGCTGCTACTTTATTTATTTATTTCTGCACAAAGCTATGTAATCCCACTTGAACTTTTAAACTAAGCATATTGTGTATCTGGATTCCATTTTAGCAAGGCTAATATACAAAATATTACAACTTATACCATAATGTAAGCCTTAAAATGCATCATCCTGGTGTATTTTGAAAAGAACACAATCTCTGCATGATTTCTTCTTATATTTGGAAAGGAGAAAAAAATTGTTTTGCTTTCTAGTACTTTTCCCCATAATGTCCTGCAATGATGGGATGAAATTGTATCAATCTTTTAGAAACAGTAATTTCACAGACTAAACCTGTTAAGGTAGGGCCCGTCATTAGGACTAGAACAGAAATAACTGTGCTGTCACAAAGCGCAGATTGTGATGATAATCACTTGGAGACAGAGTGCATAAAACATCTCAAAGCTGAGAGAACATATTTAGAATTTTGCTCTGCTTTAAACCAGTGATAGATGGGAGGTTTTTATGTACTCACATAGCAATTTCACAGTAAAGCTCTCCAGCTGGCTCTAAACATTGCTGAGCAAGTAAAGTAGCCAATACTTTGTACTGATCCATGGGTGGTGTCAGATGTAGGGCTGGATGCAGCAATGGAATCAGACCTACTGACAGGGCGGATACAAACCCGTCTGTGCTGCCACACTGTGACAAGGCATTGCCCAGGGATCAAGCCATTCTCCTGGGTGGAGAACCTGGCTGGGAAGGTTAAGGATGTTCATGTACCTGAATCTGGCCACTGAAGATCACCAGAACAACTAACAGGAGGTCAGGCTGCCAATTTTCAAGTGTCTCAGGTGCATCTAGACTGGTAATATAATGGTAAATTATTTCTAGATCAGTTGACCCATGACATCTCAGGCTATCAAGAAAGAGATGCAACACAATGATGGGCTTGTTATTTAAGGGTGGACGTGATGACGGACACAATCCCCATTATATGTGAATGTGAAACACATGCTACAATTAACCAAGTGTTAAAGCCTCTCAGGTGCAGAGCACAACAGCTGAAATACAAATATGAGTAAGTCTGTCAGATTGACTGCATTGCACTTCCACAAACCTGCAAGTGCCATATGTTTTCAACAGTGAAACCAACCACTGGAAGCCTAGAAACATACGCTGTGTCCCTTGCCACCACTCAAAACACTACCCTGGGCCCTGAAAAGCAAGTCTTATAGTGGCATGGTACTCCAGAAAGAACTGAATCAGAAAATGAAACTAATTTCCAAAGCAATCTCATAGACATGTTGGCCAAAGAGCATGGCATTGGGTAGAAATACCACATTCCTTATTGTGTACCAACCTCCAGAAACACAGAATGGTGTAATGTACTGTTAAAGACTACACTGAGGGCAAAGGGGGGACCTTCAGTCATTGGCATAATCATTTGGTAAGTCATGGTTAGTCAGCAAGAGACAACCTGCTGAGCAGACTGACCCTGTACAATAAAAGATTTTATGTACTGTAGAATGGCATAAAGTTCCTGTAATACAAATTAAAAACCTGCTGGGGAAAACAGTCATGTTTTTCTTGCCTTAAAAAAAACAAAAAACCCATTCTTGGGATTGTTTTTCCTTAAAGATCTGTATGCACTCTCTGGGTAATGTTGGAGGATGGGGAATCTCAAGGGATTTGGGGTGAGAATAGGCAATGATTTGAATGTCCAATTATATTAATTGCTATATAACTTTGTATTATCACTTTTATATGCCCATCACTGCACTGGACACCCTGTGACACCTGGTGACACCTGTCTCCACCTCTTCAGATTTGGGAATCTGTAACTGATACCCTTTTGTAAAAATTTTCCAGATTAATGAAGAATGAGCTTTGATGAACCAGACAAGTACAGAAGTGATGGAATTAGAACTGGCTTCAACAGACAGTAATCCAACACCTCACACCATCTTTCCTGTTCTGAAAGATAGTTATGACAGATGAAGCCCAAATTCTGGGCTAAATGAACTTAACAGATATTGCATAGAGATGGTCCATATGGGGCTTAAGGGAATGATAACTGTGTGTATTTATCAAAAGGCAGAAAACAAGGTGTAAATGGTATAAAGACTGGATACTGTCCTGATAGAGTGAATTTTCTTCTTAGTAGCTGATACAGTTCTGTGGCTTGGACTGAGGATAAGAATGATGTTGATATCTTGCTGATCTTCTTGGATTTCAAAAGTTTTGGTAATGTCTGGCCCTGGATAAATTAGTGGATTGGCCCTGGATAAATTAGTGGATCACCAACCATATGAAGTTCAACAAGGAAAATGCTGGATTCTACACTTCGGATGAGGAAATCCTGGGTATACAGGAAGACTGGGGAATGACATGTTGGAAAGCAGTGCCACGGAAAGACACCTGTGGACCCTGGTCGACAGAAAATTGAACCTGAGTCAGCAGTGCCCTGGCAGCCAGAGGGCCAAGCATGTCCTGGGGTGCATCAGGCACAGCATCGCCAGCTGGGCAAGGGAGGGCATTGCCCTGCTCAGCTCTGCACTGGGATGGCCTTAGCTTGAGAGCTTTGGGTGCCACAATATTATTTTCACAATAAATGAAACCTTTAGGGAACATCCAGAGGAGGGCAAAAAAGATGGCAAAGGGCCTTGAGGGGAAGCCACATGAGAAGCAGCTGAGGTCACTTGGTCTGTTCACCTGGGAAAGCAGAGACTGAGGGGAGACCTCTCTGCAGTCACAACTTCCTCATGAGGGGAAGTGGAGGGGCAGACACTGGTCTCATCTGTTTAGTGACCAGTGACAGGACCTGAGGAAGTGACCTGAAGTGTCAGAGGAGGTTTAGGTTGGATATTAGCAAAAGATTTTTTACCAGAGGGTGGTTGGATGTTGGAATAGGCTCTTCAGGGAAGTGGTCACAGCAGTAAGCTGACAGAGGTCAAGGAGAGTTTGGACAATGCTCTCAGGCATGTGGAGTGACTCTTGGGGTTGGTCTTGTGTAGGACCAGGAGTTATGCTTGATGACATTTGTGTGTCACTTGTGTCCAATTCAGTATATTTTGTGATTCTGTGATGTTCTAGTTGTTGCTGAGGAGGGTTTACCCAAAGACAAGAACTTTTTAGTTTCCCATGCTCAGTTAGTGAGCAGGTTCACAAGGTAGAAGGGAGGATAGCCATGGCAGCTGACCTGAACTTCCAAAGAGATATTCCATAACATAGACTGTCATGTTCTGTGTATATAAGCTGACCATCCCTTCTCAGGGCTGGATAGGGCTGGGAATGAGTCAAAAATTGGTGAAAAATTGTATTTTGCACCACTTACTTTCCTTGGGTTTTATTAATCTCTCTCTTTTCCCTTTTCATTACAACTACTATTATTATTGTTCTTGTTATTATTATTGTTGTTGCTATTATATTTTACTTCAACATTTAAGCAAGTCCATGGGGTTAACCTTTTTCCTATTCTTCTCCCCATCTCATGGAATGGATAGGGTTATAAGCAAGCATCTATATCATACTCAGCTGCTGGCTGGTGTTAAACCATGACAGAAGTACATGCTGTACATTATCTTCTGAGGAAACTTTTTTTCAGATTTGCAATATGTATTAATGTAATTATTTTCTTTCAGATTGACATCTAGTGTAATGTTTTATATAATTTCAAATATGACAGGGAGTTGGGTTTTTTGTGGTTTAGTATGGTAACATTCGAATTATGAATTTGAGGAAATTATCTAAGTATGTTCCCTGAATTTTTATTTTGTTCAGATTTTCAAGGTTCATGGGCTTATATAACCTCAGAAGTATGCTTCTTCATCAAATATTTGAAATTAGATTTTTTTTCTCATTCCACTTTAATAATTATCACTTAAAGGGCATAAAATATCTCTGCATTGTCCTTAATTAAAGAAATATGATTTACAATATGTAAGAAAACACTGCTCACGAAAATAGGTTTTCACTGTGGTTATAGACAGAAACTAGAAAGAAGCTAATAAAAACCAGAACATTTTTCAAAGTATTTTAATATTTATTGCATACGGTTTATTTCTTCAAGTTTTTTAATACAGCTATGCCGCAGTTCCCATAACACAGCTATATTCTTTCCAAATCTACTCCTAAATTGTTAGCACGAGAGAAGAGACCATTACACCGCTTCAAATACTGTGATAGATTTTCTGAAGGATTATCAGAGATAGAATTTTATAAATAAGAGTAAGTAAATGCTAGGTTTTATCCATTTTTTTTTTCCTAACTGTTAATTGGCTTTTGCTAGCTGTTCTGTTGGGTTTTTTTTCCCTTCAGAATTTCCAATGTAGATTTTGCTCCTGCTGACAGACATCTGCTCTGGGAAGGTTGCCATAACACTATTTAAAATAACAAAGTTTAATTAATTGGTACAAATCAGGAGAAAATGCATCATAGTAATTGGAATAACTTTGCACTGTTAAAATATGCTTCATGGGGTAGGGGCACTTCAGGCTATCTGTCAATTATTTATCCATAACAATGAAGAAACTGTTAATGTAAAGACTTGGGAAGTTCATGGTTGAGAAATCTGACTAGAAAGTAGACATGCTTGCCAAAACATTTTGTTTCACCCCTGTCCTCAGGCTGAAGAGCAGCAAAGTAGGATACTAAGTGTCTTCAGCCAAAGCTGCAAGTCATTTCCCACACAGCTCCCAGTTCTGAAAGGAGTAAAAAACCTTGTGTTTTATCCCTAGCTAAGAACAGTAGCTATGGTTTACAACGTTTAAAGCATTCTAAGACATATAACATGTTCAGAGCATGGTGATCTATTTAATTTCACTGAAGAAGCACACTTCCTTTTTACATAACTAGCTTGAGAAGTAGCTTAGAAATTTATGAGAATTAAAATTAGATGAAAATTAGGATGTCATTTAACTTTCAGTAGTAAACAGAACAAGCAAACACTATTAATAGATTAAAAGGTGGATGAATCACCTTGGAATTTCATTTTGTGACTAAAATTTTTAAAAGCTTTTTTTTAATTAGTCAGGAAATATTTTGACTTCTCTCAGAAATTTTCAAACTTATATAATCAGGGGTTTTTTCTGTCTTCTTTTCTTTCCTTCTGCATTTACTGAACATCAAATTTCAGTATATTATATGCATTTTTGTGTGTTGTGTCTTTCTGTCTGAGTAGAAGATGAAGGGATGAACATTTACAATTCTACCATACATAGTCAATAGGAAAAAAAGATCAACTAAACAAACAAAACCCTCCCACCAATCAGCCAAAAGAAAAATCTAAACCTCTCAGAGTTGTTAAACATAGAGAATAAATATGACTAAGCATCACATTGTAAACAGAAGAAACATACTTATCATCAATTAAAAGATGAGTAAATTAAGTCCTGTATATTGAAGTTTTCAGCACCTTGAGCTTTGTATTGAAAATGTTTAGTTTTCTAAGTATGAAAGGATAACTATACATATTATGTATATGCATGTGTGTAAGATTATTATATCTGTTTATATACTCTATTTAGAATTAATAATTTTGCTCTTATATCTCAGAGAATGGAATGAAATCTTGCTTTTGAACTAGAAGTGTTTTAAGTGTTCTTCCAAATTCCTGTTCTACCTTAGCATATCATTGAAATCTCTGGGAAATTCTCCATATAAATATAGTAAAAGATAGCATAGATACTAAGAGAAACACTGCTCATATATCCAATTATTTGCAAGTCAGATGTCTGAGATCAGGGACACAGGAAAAACATTCTTAGTGAAAAAAAGCTTAGAGCTCAAGAAATATAGTTGCTTTAAGAAAACCTAAGTGCCCTCCTCAGGGCTTCATTTTCATGTTCTTCAGAACAACTTCATTTCTTGTTTTTAAAGAGTAAGTAGGATTCATAGTCTTCTTTAATACAACCAGTGGAAGACTTCTTATGGAATTTAATTTTATGTATAATCCATGCTTTTTAGAATGTTTTTCTTGATAAATTAAATATATGGTAATGAGAAATATTAGGCAAATATTTCAGATGCAGACACTGTTGCAACAAGCCACACTCAGAAAAATAACTATATCCTCGGGTTTTGGTTGTTAATTTAATTAAATAACTTTATTTTAGCAACATGCTGATTTAAAGTATAGGCAAAATAAACCTTCTTGTTGCCTAGATTATAGTCAAGCAAAAAAAAAAAAAAAAAAAAAGGGGTCAATTTGAGTGTCTTAAAAATATCTAATGGTGCTACTAAAGCAGATAAGCAAAAATTGCATCATTAATTCTGGCAGCTTTATACCCAACCCTTATTATTAAAATTCTGAGAACATTTCTGCTAAAATAACATATGATATGATTTTTAAAATGGAAATTGGTAACTGTGCTTTCCCATCCATACAAATATGTCTGCATGGTTTGGTAAGGGAGAAAAATCATCTATTCATCTAATAAAAAAATTGTAGTTAAATTCAGCAAACTGAGGTGCATTCTTTAAAACTCTATAATATCTGAGCATGCATATATATATTTTCTTACACATTCTACTGTGAATTTTTGAAGAGTAGGTGTCTCAGCTAACAAATCCCAGTAAACTTCAGTATGGTTCATTACTGGGGATGCATAATCCTCCTTAGGTTTTATACATTGATTTGGTCATTTGACAGTAATTACAAAACTACTTTCTTGCATATGAATTGTAGCCTAATTAAACTGGCCTGCAGGCAGCCACAGCAATGATGCTGGTTAAGCAGCATTTTCTACATTCCCAAATGCTACAATGTTCTATTCGTTTTTGCTGATTTCATGCATTTTCTGCCAAGTTAAGCTACTGAAGCAATGCTATAGGGGAAGTTTTCACTGAAAATGCATCTTTCCTAGGTCAATTATACAAATTAACAAAGGACATGGCTGTCCACATCTGATAATTCTTCAATTAATTGGTTTTATTGATTATAGATGTCAATGATTACAGAAAAGTTGTGAATTTTTAATTAAAAGTAAATATATTTCGGAGATATTTAATGTTTTGCTTTGAATTTTGATCCTGTGAACCATTAGGCTTAAAATTCTCTCTGAACAATATTATCTATTGATCTTTCTGGAGATCTTGGTTTGGAGGCAGGTTACTTGCCTTAGAACAGATGTTCTAAAGTTAGTAACTAAAGTTAATATTGTACTAGTAAATTGCAGCATTATTTAGCATACTTTTGGAATATGTATGAATGTGATATAAATTAAAATTACGTTCCCAATATAACATTAGTAGGCTTAATTATTATGTTGTGTACCTGTGAAGCTTTTTCGACCCTTTGTAAGGACATTTATGAGAGTGTAATCAGCAGAGACTTTCTGTTTATGCCTTTGTAAGGCTGGGCTGTATTGTCAAGACTTTAGCCAGAAGGTTCAGAGTAATAATTCTTCCTCTGTATCCAGCATGTGTTCACATCTTCTGAACAAGCTGAACATGCTCACGTTAATATAGGTTTGACCATAAGGGCCTCTTCTGATATGGTTGCTGTCCTTTGACTGTTTTTAACCACATTGTACTGCTTACAATAATCTTCATGCTGATTAACAGTGTGCTGGTAATTCAGAAAGATATGTGAACATGTGAAGAACAATTTATTTTCTAAAGTTTCTGCTCACACAAGTTTGCTTACTTGTGGAGAGATATGCTCCATGCAAATAGATTTTTCTCCCTTCATCTGCCAATGTATATTATTTATGCTTTAAAAAAATAATAATTTTTAACCCAAATCTTTATGCTTGTTTTATTTTTTTCATATTGAAAATAAAGGTTCTATGAGATGAAGGCATAGCTTCTCCTCGAACCCTTTAAGGCCATATTTTCAGACAATATTAATGGATTTGGACCAATGTGGGCCATCAATAGTAGGTCAGTATCAGCTGACTTTACAAGCCTCACAAAAAATATAGTTACAGTCTGTCTCTCTGGTCCAGAAGGACAGTAAATACTGTAGGTGCCAGAATTGTACTTTCTGAACACGGTTTTCATTCTTTTTATACATTCTCCAGCAATAATCATCCATCTTTGATGAATGCTAGAAAACATCTTTGAAGCCTTTCCTGTGTGCTGTGCTAAATGGAGCACAGGAGATATGTCAGTTATGCCAACATTTTGTCCTGCAGAAATAAATTCCAGTTTCCATAAAGGGGACATGACAGATAATTTTTATTCTTCAGAAGAACTTGTCCTTGGGTTTTGCGGTATTTAATGTCTATTTGCTTCTGTTATACTCCTTTTATTTTTTTATTGTTTGGTTTGGTTTGGTTTTAATTTGTTTGGGTTTTGTGGGAGGACGAGGACTGCCCATACCATGTCCATGTGTCTTCTTTGGCCACTTAAGGTCTGCTTGCCTTATTTTGCTGCATGGACTAACAGTGCATCTTGAATGCAGTTGAATAAGATTTCCTCCGACTCATTGTCCTTTTCCTCATATAAAAAACATCTTCATTTTGGCACAGAAAAAAAAAACAATCCTTTTTTTTGCTGCACATTTCACCCCCTTCCCTAGTTTGATCTTTCTTTTCAAGCTTTATCTTTCAGCATTTTTCCATACAGTGTTATAAGCATAAGAAGTCTTGTCAGGGTGCATATTCAAGATGTAGCTGTATAATTTGTTCATTTAATTTGTGTGTGCTTTATTGGCTGAGCTGTATCACTCAGATCAACCTTTCTAGTGCTAACTTCAATAGTCATGTCTTTATATACAGAGTGAATTCTGTTGCTCACATTGGAATTTAACTGCATATCTAACTGAAACAGTTCCTTCCTTTGCTCTGGTTCAATACCGTGCTAATCAAGTTTTTAGATATGCTATCTGCCAGTCACGCTGCATGATTAAGTTAATACCTGAATTTGTTAGTGTTTTAAATCCTTGCAGCTGCTGCCCAGTGTGCTTAGCAGTCCACTGCACATGCATCTCTATGCAAACACTGGTGATATCCTTGGGATTTAAATGAATACTGTAACAGTGGGTTAAGAGAATTATTTGTATTTCTTCACAGATTTCTTCAATTGCTTTTCCTTGAATGTGTCTTTTTTTTGTTTGTTTGTTTATTTTCACTGGATGATCCTTGTGGGTCCTTCCCAACTCAGCTTATTCTGTGTTTCTGTGATTTTAATTTTGGATTCTATTCACAGCATTTAGCACTTGGAACAGTCAATGTTAGATAATGCATAAGGACTGAAATGTGTTTTCTTTCACACAATTATCTCTATGAAAATTTTCACTGTAATCCAAAACTTTAATTGTTTTTTGTTTTTGTCATCCATATGGAACTGATTAGAAATTAAAATTAGTACTCAGAGATTTATTAATACTTAAATACTTTCTAATAGAATTGTATATGTAGAAATTAATCGCTACTTCAGATATATAAGTAAGTAAAAGGGCAGAAGTATATTATCAAATGGGCAGAAATATTGTTTGTATTCTTTCATTTGCCATCTGTGCTCTATTTTGACTTCCTGGAATGCTCATTTCATTACCTGGGGGCACAGACACCACCTCAAAAAAGTGAAGAGGCAGGAAGGCAGGCAGGCAGGTGGGAAGGAAGGATCCTGTTTCCTCTTCGAATTTCTATCAACTGAACACCACTGGAAACAGGAATGGTAGTTATATTTGTTCTTTTCTATATATTTTCTATCTTTTTCTTTTTTTATTTCACTTCTCAGAGTTTTGGGAAATGTTTTTAGTAACTTAAAATCAGACGGGCTTAGAATTTGCTAAGTTGAACGAGCTGAAGTTAGTGCTTTGAGAAGCTCTTTACGTAGATTGAATGCTGCTCTAAACCTTTGCTAAAAGGTCTTTCATTTTCTGAAGTTGGCATTAATCTTTTTATTTTTTTGACCTCTTGAGAATATCTTGTCTGTATATTTCTCCTGTGCATCTGACTCAGAGTACATGAAAACTGTAAGCCCTTCTCAGAGTCTCATCCAATGATTTTGGGGGTTTACTGTGCCTTCAGTTTGCAGTGATTGTGTTGCAAAACAAATATTACTATTGTCTCTTATATTTTGTCCCTGGCAAGGTTATGGACCCATGTAACTGATCATCACAGTCACTGACTGCAATTACAGAAAATTTTATGTCATTCCTATTTAGGAGTATAACCACTAATGAAAAAAATAAATTCTGTGGATACATTACAGAGTTTACATGCTAGCATATTCCAAATGGTTTATTGATGAAAATTTTGTTGCTTCCCTAATAACAAGAGATTTATAAGTACTTCTGATTATTTTAGACATAGATAGGTTTATAATAATTTTTTTACAGGTTAAACCAGAAGAGGACTGTGAAGATCTTGTGAAGAAATTTGCAACATAGTTATTGAAAATGAGAAAATCAGACTTCCATATAACTTGTCATTAAAGACAAATGCAGATGGTGTTTTTGTTTTTGAATTTTCTTTCCATCTGTGGCCTGTATGTATGCAAATAACTGAGCTAATTTCAGATAAGAGGATTCTGTTGAACTGCAAAATCTCAACTAGCCTGCTTTCAGTGAAAATGGAACTTTTTATGAGTGAATTTGCCTAGAAAATTGCTCTTTCATTAAAACAGTTTGAATCCAAAGACTATGAATTCCATTTACCAGATGGAAGAAGAATTGCTTTAAAATTATTGCATGAGGAGAACACTTTGTCCTAGATGGAATTTCACCATAATGTTTTAATGTTTGTTCATTTTTAAAGACAATCATTCTGTCAGAAAAAGTAGTTTTGTTTACCCTTATCAAATTCATTTACTGGCAATAATCTCAGAAAAAAGATGTGCCTGTGTGAAGAGCACAGGATATTTGAATTAATAACTTGTGGTGGATTATTAAACTACAGGCAATGTTAGGTTTGAATTTCATTATGGCATGAAATGAGAAACCAAATGTGTCTGTCTTCAGCCATCGTTGGAACAACATCACAGACAATTATTTAATCCACCAAACATATTCCAAGGATCAGAGGAGTCTGCAGGAAGAGAGACATTTTCTTCTGCTTTCCTAATATCTAATTATTGAAATACTAGATAGTTTTTTAAGTATTTTTTTACCCTACTACTGGATAATTTCTCATTTTTCTATTTACTTCCATACAGCAATTGCTTATAGATTAGACAGTGAAACATGTAAGAGACTAAATCTCCTATCATTCAAAATATTAGTGTTTATAATAAGTGGAGTAAAGGTGGAAAATATTTTATAGCATTCTGGGGAAGCCGAAAGACAGTGTAGCCACAACCTAGGAATTAGTCCACTCACTAGTTTGGTCACATCAATTCTTAAAAAAGAAGTATGTACAAAAATTTTTGATAACTTAATAAAAAAATAGTATTATTATTTGGTGTTAATATATTGTAAATATATTGCTTATGTATTCATACGGATATTATGACACATTTTTATTTATATAGACTGCATTTATTGTAGAGGCAATACCCTTTTCCTGGGGAAAAAATATTCTTTATTTGCAAAACTGCCTTCTAAGCGATTGTCCATTATATTCTGAAAATGCATAAGTTACCGCATTTTCACACACTTTGTTTAGGTGTCTATTTTGGGGACATCTGTTGAACAAACTAGAACACATCATCATTTTCAAAAGCTTTAAATTTCTCCTACTTCTTCCTTATCTCTTTTCATTCTCCTTTCAATTTATAGTATATTTTTGACACTTTCAGTTTGGACTTTCCCCTGTGTTATAGCACCATTGCTATGCTATCCATTTTAGACACAGTTTAGCTGCTGATGTAAAAATCTTTGAAACAGGCTTCTCTCCCCATCATTTCAATATTGCAAGAATCATTATCATCTTTATATAATGATAATTTTACATTATCATTATCATGAAAATTTTATTTTCAGTTCAATATTGTCTCAACTTTTAAATGTAACATAAGTTACAAATGAAGAAATTCTCTGAACACTGGAGACTGATGTGGGACTGCAGCACATGGGAAGCATAAGTCACTGGTAATTCCTTGACAGACTTCTATTATTTATATTATAGTTTCACATATGGCCAGAGGAATCATAAAATCTGAGTCCCCAATGAAAGCATGGCTACTGTAATGTTTGTTAATTAATGCAATTATATACAAAAACTGCAAAAAGGACGTAAAACACAGTGTCACAATTCTGGATGATCACATCATAGGGTAATAGGCTAAAACCAGCAAGACAGTCTTGCAGACACATGCAACCATTATGGTCCATAATGAAGTCTTCCAAATTCATAAAGCTCTATGTGATAAACTGCATGAAAATTGGAATTTTATCATCTGTCTCAAGGTCTACTATTTGACTCAATTTACTTAAGAGTCTAACACTTTGTATCAGCACTGCAGTCCCATATTCAATTTATATTCTATAAAATAAATGCATGGAACCTGTGACTTTTAATTCACCTGTTCAGCTATTTTCAAGAATGCATTATGTTTTCTTACATTGCCTTGACTTGTACTCCATATTTAACTCAAATCTGCAAAAATACACATAAGGTTCTCAGCTGCCTCCATACAAACTTGTTTTGACTTCAATAATCTGTTAAATACAGCCTGTAAAAGTTAAAGTGCACAAAATGTTTATAGACATGCCAGACAACATGAAACAGTCAAGATTTACAGATTTAAGTTTCTCAGATGGCATTGTTGTGGCAACACTGTGTTTATAGCAATACAGTTTTATTATATCACATAAAAAATGAAGTTGTTTAATAGACACAATTTACAAATACTTAAAATGCATTTTTTTTCTTGCATTGAACTGCAAGCTAACCGTGTCTTTATAAAGATTTCTTTGTTTCTCATCCTGAATTAAAGTTTATATCAATAGAACTTTTATTTATTATGACAAAAAGCCTTTTGCTTGCACTATTAAAGAATGGCATCTTTGTTACAGAACCAACCCCCAACAATTCAATGAAGAACAAAAAAAAGCAAAAAAAGCCCAAACCCAAACACAAAGAAAACCAAACACCTTAATTAGACAACAGTCAAGATGTAAAAAACCCTTAAAATTTACATTTCCTCTTGCTCACCTCTTTCTCCAGTCCTTCATCATTATTTACAAGAAAACTACAGTTGGAGGAGGTTACTCCTAGAGATTTTTCCAACTCTGTTCTTGGATGTTTTTAAAATCAGGCTCAATGCAGATCTGAGCAACTGTTTCAGACCTCAGAGCTGCTTCTGTTTTAGCAGGACCTTGGAGTATAGACTTTCTGAAGTCCCTTTCCACCTGACTGATTCTGTGGCTCCAGAGTTCTATAACTCTCTCAGCACATTAATCCTTCAATCTCATTGTGCCTGTGGTGAGAATTTGAAGGAGTATATGCTTTGAAAGTCTCCTCCCTTTCTTCAAGCCATTTCACTTACCATTTTCGCAGTAAGGGAGGACTTGAACAGTCCCTCATAAAATAGTGCCAAGATGTAGAATTTAATGTCAGGGATTTGCCCAAACCTAACATTAAAAGGGGAAAATGAAACTTACTTCTCATTTCAAGATATGTTATCTGTCCACATAAGCAGTTCTGCAGCTATGGAAGCCTGAGCACACAAGGATAAATCATACGGTCAGACTATTAGAAATTCTGTTTCTACGGCACTTTCTAGAGTTTTTGTTTATTTTAACCTGTGTATCATTCTAGCAGTTTGTACTTGAAATAGAAAAGGAAAACATAAGACATGATCCCAGTTTCCAAAGAATATAATGAAAATCAAATTGTCTATGTTTTTATTATGCCAGCACCCAACAGAAGTCAAACTGTGGAGGGGTTATTGGCTCAGCACCTCTAATTTGCTCATCCACTGTAGAAGCTTGAACAATTCTTTTGCCAAAATTTCAGTAATTCCAGATTGCTGGACAGCTGTCAATACACAAGGAACCTCCAGATAACACTGCGGGTAGACCAGTGGGAGGTTATTTACTTGAAGTAAATGTCTTGCCAAAGTTCAATTATACCTTTAGGTACTTGGGGAGCATCTTCTGGCTCTCAGTTTGCTAAACTAAGGCACTGTGAGTTTATTAGCTGAATACCTTAAGCTGTCCATATCAAGGACAGCCTTTTGTGAGGATTCTGAATATGCATCAATCATTTTTGATTTGAATAGTTCAGTCTATCTAGTATTCACAGTTACTGTCAAGGGAGAGCCCTGTGTTATGACATGGCAGAGCTGGCAGAGTTTAGGGCACTTTCTGACTTCCCAGTTGTTATTTTGAGGCATGTGCACTTCATTAGCTTTTGAGCAAACAAGCATTTTTCTTTCCAGGAAAGTTGACTGTGCATAGTGTATTGTTCTTGATTTTGAAGGGATAATGCTGGCTTTGATTTTGCCAGCTGTTCCTTCCCTCTCAGATGGAGATAGGAGGAATTTCCATGGAGACAAAGAATGCATACTTTTGCACAACTGTTATAACCTTACAATTTGTATGGTTTCATATACAAACTTTTTCAGATATCTGGAATTCTGGTTTTTCCCAACAAGTAATTTTTTGCCATATTCAAGCCTTTAACTGAGAGACTAATTTCTTGTCTAAGGCATTCATTTGGTGTTGTGAAGTAATAAAATTCAATTAAATAAAAACAACTTTTTTATACTTATTATTGAAATTTTCATTAATATTTTTTCTTTCATATACCTGATGTACCTGTTAGATTTGCGAGAGAAACAAGTTGTAAGCTAGGGCAAAATACAACAAGAAGCTCTGGGAAGATTTCTTGCATGATGCTACACTGAAGAGTTGTTTGTGAGGACCCAGTCTTTTAAAAATCACTGAACCTGGCTGCTGAACTGCTAAGAACAATATCAGTGCTGGTCTGCTGATCCTCATCTGAAGCTTATCTGACTCATGCCATGACACAGACCCATGTGTGAAACTGATAGTTCAGTCCTTCAGTTTTTTCAAGCTGATGCTCGGTTAAAATTGGCTGTCTTTATGCTAATTTGTCTTGCATAGGATAATGAACTTCATGCTGAGAGAAAAGGAAATGTGCCAGGAATATTAAAAACTATAGATATTTCATGTTTAAAACAAACAAGTTAAGAGCCATGCAGCATGAAGAATCTGCTGAATCATTTTGAACACCCTCACTTAAAGGTTACAGCCAGGGGGTTTCAAAAAAGCAAGAATGAAATGCTAGTGAAAAAAACACTTCTATATATTTCTTTGATGACAAGGTGAAGATTAACAACATTACTTTTCAGAATAATAGTGTTTAACCAAATGCTGAGGAAAGAAAGAAAACATATATCTTAGTCTAGTTCTAAGCATTTGTATATATAAACTTATATGCATGTATTTAAATAAATTATTTGTTTCCTACTTTTTCACTTGATCACTGACATCCTTGAGTACAGCTATAAACAAGCATGAACAATGTAATTATACAGAACTCTACTCTCAGAGTTTATCCAAATTCCTCTACATGGCCTCAAATTCACTTAATGTGATCATACTTCACTTCTGCTTGAAGTTGGATTTTCCTCTGGTACTCTGGTCAAAGACAGAGTTGAAGTCTAAGATCTTTGCTTATAGGAACACATAAACTAATGCTGTAGTCTTCCCAAAACTCTTAGATGTGCAGCCTTCCTTCCTGCATAATTTTAAATACACTTGTGTCTTTCAAAGCCGGTCTTCCAGAACTCTCCTGAAACTGAACTGTATCCTAAACTGTTTATGCTTTTTCTCAGAATTTAGAAGTCCCTGCTTCTTTAATAATAAAACATTATTTCTCCTAATGTCTCACTGTAATAAACTGGAATGCACTATAAGTTTATACTTTCTACACACTGCCTAAGTAATGATATGGGTCAAAGAGAGAATGTCAAAAATGTTGCTTTAAAAATATTTTTTCTACTTTTTACTATTATTAATTTTATTTTTTTCTTCTCACTTTATCTCTTTAATTGCCAAGGAAGAAAGAATGACTTCACATGTCCTTTAAGGCAAAAAAATCAAATTATTTGATATACTTCCAGTCTCTTGCCTTCTGAAAAAGACAAGAAGCAAGTATTTACTGTTATAGTCTATAAAGCATCAGCACAAGGTATGTGTACCCAAAGCTATTAAGTGTCTTTCTTAATGTTTAAGAAATGCATCTTTTTCTTAAATGAAAACTGTTTTACATCTGACTACACTAATTTGCAACTGACTATAATTTAAATACCATCTTCTCTCAGTTTTACAATACATCAATGTAAAAAGAGCATTTCTGCCCAAAATTAAATTACTTGTTGGCAGTCTGAAAATTGAAAAGCTTTTACTATAGAAGCCTGCAGCACATGGAAAATACAATTTAATTATGTAGTACAATATTTTGCAACATTTTGATTACTATTTTTTCAACCTTCTTAACAAACAAAGATCCCCGTCTTATCTTATTTTGGAGGTTTTGTTTATGGGGTCAACTAATCATTCAGAAAGGTTCATCTGCAGCTATTTGAAATAAACATATTTACTGATCTTGCTGCTATAGTTTAACCTTCTCCCCTCAAGTACACAGTAAATGTGTAATGAATGAATAAGGCAATGCAGGTATAAAAGAATCTAACACAATACACTTACAGAACTGCCTTTTGTTAAAAAAAAAAATCTTATTACCTGGCTATAGTTTTTCAATTCATCAATCTGTTGACATAGAAATTAAAATACAATAATTTTCTTATAACATTTTTGAAAAAAATTACCTCCATCTTTGGACCTTATCTTCAGATACGAATTATCTGGAAAATATTTTTTTTTCCTCCTTTCTTTCATAGCCTGAGAAGCTAAAAACCATGTTAATGATCTTGGAGCAACTAATTGCCTGTAAATCACAATAAACCTAAATAGAAGTGTTTCAAGCTTAGAAAAAAAATAAAGTAATAATAGGAACAAAAAATCTCCAAGACTGTATTTGAATAGAATAGAATAAATCATTATAGTGAAGAAAAAAAAAGTTACAATATATCATGAAAAATATGTTAGGAAAAAAAATCCTAATCTTTCCCAAGCTTCTATGACAAAGGTAGACAAATAGGGGTTGATCAATTTATTGGTTGGTTGGTTTGACAGTTTGCTTAAGGCTAAAGAGAAAGAATGAGCTTGGCTCCTGCATGACAGTGCTACCTGTGCTGCAAATTCAGAGAAAAATGGGAAGATTGAGTAAAAAACACTCAGATCCCACTGTGTGTGTGAAACCCTACATTAATATGCAATTAATATATATGAGAATATAGACTTACCTTGACTGTGATTTCAGATCACCAAAGTGTCCAAGAAAACCAAGCCTTGAATTAACCTCTGCAAGAAAAAAGAAAATCCAGACATACTCTGTCAGCTGTTCCTAACTGAAGCAACAAAGTGGCATTAAGCATTTTGAACAAATGAAACTATTTGTCCCAGAATAGATAAATAAAAAATTTCACTTATTCAATGTGAAATATACTAGGTCTGACAGACCTTAAACTGGATATTAATATGTTTGGTTTGGTTTGGGTTGAGGTTTTTTTTATTTGTTCATTTGTTTATTTGTTTTTTGTTTGGTTTATGTTGTTGTATTTTCATGTTTTGTTTTGATTTTGTCCTGTTTTATTTTGGTTTAGGTTCTTGTCTTTGTTTTTGTTTTCGGTTTTGGTTTTTTTTTAATTACTGATTCACAGATCTGTCAAGCAGAATCGGTAGGATTTTGACTTTGTGAATCCTAGCAGAAGGGAAAAAACCAGTGCTTTGAGAAGAGGGATGAAATGCTATGGAAGCTAAGGAAGACAGTTTTATGTGAGTGAACTAGAAAACTTCAGTTCTGGAAACAGTCATTAACGGTGAAAGGAGACTACCTGGCTCAAAAGAGAAAAAAAAATTAAAAGCTGTAAAGTTTGCTTATTCAAACCATTACCTTCTTTCCCAGCCATCAGACTCTTGTTGTATTTTTTTATTATTCCAACTATTCCAGCTTACGGTGGTAAGTTTCACTTCAGAGAGGAAAAAAATACAGACATGTAGACATTTAATTTTATGCATCAGGTAAGGTGTGATAGATTTCCAAGTTATTAATAAATGTAAATAACAAGTAATCTTTATAAATGTGTCTGTATCTAAATCAATAGAAATAAATGGAACTAAATTGATATATGTATTATTTCTTTATATATGTATTCTTTCTTTAAATATTTCTTTCTTGGAATTATTCAATTAAAAACACAAAACCCATATGTCCTTGTTTTGGCTGGATGGATAGACCTTGGGGTAGAGCTAGTATTCTTTCTATTAGCTGGTACAAGCAGTGTTGTGTTTTGGATTGACAATGAAAATAATGTTGATGATTGCTAAACTCCTCTTATCTCAACCCATGCATTTTACCTTTTTCCTGTCCTCTTCCCCATCCAGCCATGAGGGGTGGGGAATGGTAGAGTAAATATGTGGAGCATGGTACTTAGTTGCTGGGTTTGAACCACAGCACTACAAAAACTACACTAGAAATTTTAAGGATGAGTACTTGGAAATTATGAGTTCTTCCAGATTTTTAAATTTTATTTTACATTATGAGTTTTCATTTAGATAATAATTAGATAATCATTAGTTTATCATTTAGATAATAATTGTCTAACTTGATACCATTTTATATAAAAATTAAACACAGAAAACATATAATTGATAAAAGTATATTCTTAATACACTATTTCATAAAAAAAATTTCCTACATAAAAAAACTTTTCTGCCCCCACTCTTTTCCTGATCTGCAAGAGAATGAAAATTTAAGGTAATTTTCCAATAGAAGTAATAAAAAACTAACAAATAATTGCATTATAATTGGTCCTCATTTTCTCATTGACATGCAGGAAGAAAACAGAAAATGCTCTCTCATTTGATTTTTGTGTGAATTCAATTCTCACCATTAAAAGATAATCCATTCAAGTGAGATGCAAACTTGATCAAACACCTCACTTTTCCCTTACTTTGTTGCAATTTTTCTTCAGCAGTAAAATCATGAAAACAAGATCAATATTTCACTTTTGATTTAGACAGAACCTGCCAGGTTTTTATAAAAACAACAATTTATATGAATTAATCAAGGATTTTATGTAAACTGTAATGTATTGGTCAGATTACTATTCTCACTGATGCTAGTACTGTACTTTGAATTTCTTTTGCTGCACTAGGAGTGATAAATGACATTTGGCTAACTGAGAATTTTCATTTTAATGGTATTTAAGAGACTGAAAACATGAGATACATTCTGTATTTTTCTCAAATTTCCCATTTAGAACTTTAGTAGCCAAAGAAAACAAACAAGAGAAGCAGCAAATGTTACAAATGAGAGCAAAAAAATCAGACAGAAGAACGCATAATTTGTTTTAGATGTTTCTGCATCTTGAACCTCTCACTCTGTAAAGCCTTCTATTAGCTTCCTCCCATTCCAAGGGGTTCATTCATCTGCCTGTTATCCAAGGCCATAGCCCTGGTATGGAACTGGCTGGTCACCTTGAGTCAGACTTCTGAGGAGACTGTGAAGTTGTGAAAACGAATGGTGAAAAGGTTTAGAAGGGTGAACTGTGCCAAGTGAGAAAGGCTAAATTGCAAATAGAAATGGGAGTGTCCAGTCAGGATTGTTTGTTTCCACACAGTCTTATTCTTTTCTGTGTTGGCATTCTCCTTGAACCCTGCAGACACAAAGTCAGGAAGGGGGGCTGGACATCTTCTTCACAACCTGACAAAAAGCTGGCCAGAAAAGCCTGTGATCTGGGAGGGTCATATTAACACTTAGTCTAGCATCCTTTAAGTATTACACAATTAATAAGCATTTTGTACACTTAAGCTTTCTACATTCTGCTTGCAAAGTCTTTTTTGAGGTTAGTAGAAGTTGCTGAACAAAACATTCCTGGTAGCACAAAATTTGGGTAGTGTACCATGTTGAAAATAACCTTTTATGGTGAGATATGAGACCAATGAATCACAGTATGTAATGACACACTACCCTAGCTCAATACCCTCTGACCAGGTTATTTTAGATATTCCACACTTGGAGGGTGCAAGGTTGAATATCATATACATACTTATTTGAAGATAATTGATGTTCCAGGGAATTTCCAATTCAAAAGAGTGATACAAAATATGGTGAAAATACATAAATATATTTAACAGAATATGCCAATTGCAATAAACACTTCAATCACAATAGCAATGTGATTCTTAGTACCAAACCTGCTCGCCATCAAGGCAGTGGATGTTCCAAATCACTAGAAGGGAGTACCTAAGCTTAAACCAGGTCATCTATGGCTTTGGGATGTCAATTCTAACATTCCTTAATTTCACCTCTGAGACATAATCCAAATCAAAGTCTGATTCATGAAACAAAGTTCAAAGAAACAGTAGATTTCATAAGGAAAATAAAGTTCTTAAAAAATAAGAAATCTACTTTTCTCATGACTTCCCAATACAGCAAGAAACTCTATTGAAAAACCAGAAAATAAAATCAAGTTTTTATTTTCTATGCAATAGTTTGAGACAAATCTATTAATTCTCCATTGAATTAGGACATGTGGTCCAATTTGATTGAATGCCTGTGTGTAGGGGATTTGTAGCATGTTGGTGTACCTTGTCTGTTCTATCTGCCTCTACTAAAGGGTTTGGATCTACCATAGGCCATATGTCATATCTATGGTCCCATTCATATTTCTTCTGCACATTGTACAAAACCTAAAATGATAGTAGAATCTGCCAGCAAAGCTCACCATGGGTTTCAGCTGAAATAAACATCCAAAATGCAGTTCTCTGGTGAGACAACTGCCTGGAATGCTACATCCAGTTCTGGGATCCTCAATATAAGAAGGACATGGACCTGTTTAGGGTGAGACAGGTTGAGAGAGTTGGGATTGTTCAGTCTGCAGAAGAGAGGGATCAGGAAGACCTTCTAGCAGGTCTTCTAAAGGTAGAGGAGAGCTGAGAAGGACTTTGGACAAAGATGTGTAGTGACAGGACCAGGGAGGCACGGCTTTGCACTGGAAGACTCTAGGTCTGAATTCAATACTTGTAGTCTAGATTTTAGGTTTGAGGTTTTCGAGTTTCTGAAATTTAGTTTTTTTGTAGTGTTTAGATTTAAGAAGACCTTAGTTCTTACGGACTTAGCAAAAACATTACTGATGTTATTGTAACGACAGTCATGTTTTGCATTCTTTACTGTAGGATGGACTTTTCTCTGTCTTTCAGTTCTAGACCAATGGGAAGAAGAGTTCTGGTACTCTTCTGCCTAGTGGGATGGTCTGTTTCTTATAACTATATAAAGAAGTCAATTGTTTTAATAAAACAGAGTCAGATGTTTTCATAAAACGAGGTTCGTGCGTGTCCTGTGTTCCTGCGCCACAGCGACAAATACTAGGGAGAAATCCTATACTGGGAGGGTGATGAGGCACTGGAACAGGTTGGCCAGAGAAGTAATGGATGCACCATCCTTGAAACAGTTTAACACCAGGCTGGGTGGTGCAACCTGCTCTAGTGGAACGGGTCCCAGCCCATAGTGTGTGGAGGCAGAATTAAATATCTTTAAGATCCCTTCCTACTTAACAAAATGTATGATTCCATGGTTCCATGGTACTAAATAAAGATGTAGGGAGGAGGGCAAGGATCAGAGAACATCCACAAAGACTGTTTAAAGACTTGGAAGCCTGACATAAGAAAGGCTGAGAGAATAGGGTTTTTTCCACCCTGATAAAAGATAAAAGAAGGCTAAGGTAAGACTTTGTCATGATCTCTAGTATTTAAAGGCTGGATGCAAAGGGGAAGAAGACTCCCTTTTTTACAAGGAGTCACATGGAAAAGATGAGGGGCAATGGGTACAAATTAGTCCTGTGTATATTCTGATTAGACACAAGAGGATAATTCTTCAAAAGAGAAATTAGCCATTGGAATAATATCCCCTGGGAAGAGATCATTCCCCAGCACTTGACACTTTACAGATTCAGCTGGAGAGGGTGTTGTGCCATCTTTTCTAGTGCTTTTGCCGTAAGAGGTTGGACTAGATGACCCTTGAGGTCTCCTTTCAACCCAGACTGTTCTTTGATTCTGAGATACTGTGATTAAGTGCCAATGTTGGATATATTTGCTGGGAAACTTAACAAAGTTGTATATTAATTACTTAGTAACACCAAAGTGACTCTATCTTTAAATTTTAAGAGTAGGAAATAATATTCACATCCTATTTGGAATTACTGCAAACTGACATTCCAATTTCTAAAGCAAGTTTTTAAATAAAACCCAACCCACCAAAAAAACCCCAAACACGCCCCCCCAAAAAACCCCAAGCAAGCAAACAAAAACATCCCCCAAACAAATGAACAAACAAAACACTAGAGAAAACCACTAGAACCTTTCAAACAAACACTTGAGCTCTTTTCTTTTGAGTTCTATGATGCTCGCAATTGTTCTTAAAGCTTTTCTGTAAATCCTTTAAGGTGGTTCTAAACAGAAAAGTTCAGAAAACTTAAGATCATTTGGCTTAAGCAGAGAAGATAAGTACATTAGTGCCCCTGATTGGATACTGTCATTCAGAAATAAAGTGATCTCAGTTTCCTGTAACTCATTGCTTTCTCTAAGGAGATCAACCTGTGTTGAACCATGACAACATTGCTTGAATGACAGGCTCCACAGAATGGTGTAACGTGCTTTAGCTTTACAATTCTCATGTTTCATCTCCATTTTCTCAAGTGTTCCTGTATTGTCAAGGTCTCACTGTCTAATGATAAATAAAACTATGTTTTATGCAGTGCTTTTTACAAGCAAACCGTTACAAAGTATATTTTAAAAATAGGAAATTAATCCTGAGGTAATTTGGCAATGAAGAATTGTATATGGTTAATCACTGTTTTTCTTCGTCTGTGTCTCAAATAATAAAATGAACTGTAGTTATTGTTTAGCAGGAGTAAAGGTGGCAGGATATAATTCTTCATTTGATAGTTATTGCTTACTTTTATGGTCATAATAACAAAAAGATTTAAGATAGGGAGTATCCTCTTGTACAGGTCATGGTGTAAAGATAAGACCAGAAATGTTTCCAGTGATTATCCAAGTAGAAGTAGGCATTAACTATTGGAATATTAATATTCAAATTAAAGGATCAAATGTGAATTCTTGGTAATTCCTATTATTTAGCATGATTTTTCTCAGTTATGTCTTGTATTTATTTTGGTGTAGTTAATCTTGACTTTTGTCTCTGATATTAAGAGGCTTCCATATGTTATTATATAGAATTTTATGTCTATGTTCATACAAGCCACACTCAAGTTTGAGATCTGTGTGTAAAAATTTTTTTTATGCTAACCTGCAATATCACTTAAAAGTGAAAAAGTGAAAAGTTCTTCATGGATTTATTTTCCTTGTGAAATTAAACCTAAAAAATAAATGATTGCTTTGAAAAATATCATAAAATAGAAGATATAAAAAATTACAATAAATTCCTGTATACAGGGAAATACACTCATTCTGACCATTTTGTATGTTTCAGATCCAGTAGAATCTAGTGTATATACCAATGCTAGCTATTAATCTTTTCAGTGACTCACTTTCACTTCTGAACTTTTGAAAAGGCAAAAAGTTTTATTTCAAAGAAAAATTTAACTGTAGTAATTTTTGACCTATCTTGACCAATCTTTCATAATTGCTCCAGGACTGATAATTTGGTCACAGAGAACAGTCTCAAAATACTTTTGAGCTGGAGGTATCAAAAAATTATTTTATTAAAAATTGTGTATCAGACATATTTCTGGGGTTCTCCTTCTATTGAATAAATTATTTCACCAAAGGGAAAAAAAGTTATTTTCTTGTTTTCTAAAATGCTCACAGATTTTTAGCTTTCCCTTCACAACAGTCAAATAAGTTAATACAAAAAAATATGTAATCCGAGGTAATGTGTACCTTTCAGATCACTCACTATTAATACTATTCTTACTGTATACGAATTGTCATAGAATTCCAGTCCTCCAGATCCAATTTCAGTCAAAAAAAGAGGGTGCTTGTCACAATTCTTTTCTCAGGATAATTTGTATTTCATATTCATACAAGTTCAATGAATGCTACTGTAATTCTTATAGGAATTTGGCACACTAAGAGTGTGTAACTATGGTTAATTGCAACACAGGCAGTTGATTGATCCCACTCTTCATTGATGTCTGATCTGAGACCATCTCTTTCAGTGTGGACTCATTTTCTAACATTTGTATCATTCCTTATTCTGACCCAACTCTCTATTGAATGGTTTGGGCAGCACTTTCATTCCAATATTTCAAATCATTCCTTCTGTGTCGGAATTCAGAATGTAAAGAATATTTCCCTGCATGTTTTGAAGGATCTGAACCCCCCTGACAGACGCTATTTTTAACTTTCATCCATGGAAAGAGCTTCCTAGGCTTTGGGGTGAAACAAAATTCTCAAGAATGTAAATTAGATTGTAGCATAGTATTTCATTTACCATACGGTGAGAAATTTAGGTTTTTGGGTTTGTTAGTACGGTAAGTAGATGACACAAGATGGAGGATCCTTGTTGGTTTTAGGTTTCCATCTCCTTCTTCATCTACTCCATGTTCTGCAGCGTTTGGGACACAGGACGATTGGCTGGAATTTGCCGCAGTCTAGAGCCAAGTGAGTAGAAGTTTTAGTTAGTTAGTGGTAGAAAAATAGTAATAATGTACATTCTTAGTGATAATTGGGTAAATTATCTCTAAAAGAACCTTGATCCCATGTATTCAGGGGGCCTTTTTGGCATCTGTTCTCCTGCACACTTGGTTGGTGTAAAGCCTGGTGTGCTGAAATTGCTGACAAGAAAATAATAAACAACCTGGAGAACAAGAACAGCCAAGAGTCCAGTCTGCCTTCTTTCCTAACAAGAACTTCTGTAAAAAAGCCTCCCCTTATCAGGGGAGAGACATGATAAGAACTCTCACATTCTGTATCTGAAAAGAAAACATTCTTAGCTTCTTTTACTTAATTCACACTTTTTTCACCTTTTTTTCACAAAATTTTGGACCTCTAAGACACCTTGCTGTGTTCAAAACTGGTGCAATACCGAAGAAGTAATTCACACTACAAAGAGGTCTTGTTTGCTTGCAGAAGGGAAGATACACTATCAGTTACATTGTTCTGCTCCGTATTAATAAAATCTCTGTCATTCATGATTTTTACTTAAAAATTGCTTCTCAGTATAATTTTATCACTGTTAAACAGAACACTGTTATATGTTTTCCCACAGTGTTCAAATTGGAAATAGGGCAATTTTTCCCTACTTGTTTATTCATCTCTTGTCTTAACTTCATAAATCCTTTAACACTTTTTGGTCCATAATTGTTGATTGAACACATTTTAGTAAACTAATGAGATAATGTAATAGTAATAGCTGGGTTTTTTTCAAATTTCGTACATTGTGTGACTTCCAAAAACTTGTGGAGGGGGGAGACATCCCTTTCAATAGGATGTTAAGCCTGTAAAGAACCCCTGTGTAGTCAATTTGTGCCCTTTTCTACCAGAGAATATGTTCAGCTGGAAGTAAATACCCAAGTGCTCTATTTTCGTAGACTCTCTCAGAGGTCTGTTTAGGATTTCTTCTTTTCAAGCAGCAATCATTTATCAGATATTTGAGATGTGCTTTGAAACCAGAATTACTCAATTTAGATTATTTTGATGGTCCAACAAAAATATGAGGAAATGCATTACAGTAATTAGCTTTGGTTGTATGATGTCTATATCTAAAGTCTAACATTCAAAAGAAATATATCTTTATTTGTACATATTATAAATATCCATTAAAAAGATTCAGAAGTAGTTCTATTCCAGGTCCTATCCTTTTCTTTTGTTGGGTTTTTTGACTTTGATGCAGCATTAGAAAACAAGTTAATAATTTAGTAGTAAGAATAAAAATAAGAATCATATATTTTATTTTGTGAAGTATACAAATGCCATGTGACCAGTGTGTAGAACTCATCACATATGAAAATCAATAACTACATTTCCATGCCCAACCTACAGTCTTGATAAAATAAAAATAACTGTATTTAACTATATGTTAAACATGCATGTATTTAACTACTTGTACTGTTTTGTTTATGTTTTTTTTATTCTTCAGGGTTTTTTTTTCCCACTACATTGAAAAGGCAAATTGTACAGTTTTACATACTTTTGCATTTCAAAAAAAACTGTTCCAGAAAAAACCCAAAAATAAACCAAACAACCCACCCCTACAATACAATAGGCACATCCAATCTCTTTGAGCCTTTTAAAATGAAGAAAGCTTAAATATTTCCTTCCGTATCTGACCTAGTTTGGACGTAATGATTCATCTCCATTTTTATATGCTGAATGATCTGTGATTTTGTAATATAACAACAACAACATCAGTAGCAGTGCCTGTTTCAAAAGCTTCAAGGATATTGGCACATTAAATGGTTATGTAATCTTTAAAAATGTAAGGAATTAATCATAATAAGCTGTGTGAAACAGAACTGTCCACTGGATTTACTTTATAAAGACAGACCTTGAATTTAACTTTCTGCTTCTTCTGAACATTTCTTTTAAGATAAGCTTAACTCTTGATATCAAATCATACAAATGAGAAGTACTTTAAAATTATTGAATGATAGGCAGCACTGTGTAAAAGAAGTCAAACTTCTATTAAGTATTTTTTGAGAAAAGAGATATTTTGACGACATATGAGTTTGAAAAATCTTTTGCAATTTTTAAATATTTTAATAATTCCAAGAAATATTTATTTCCTGTGAAGTCCTAGCACAAAGATAATGCTGTCCCTGCATGTCCAATTCAGACACTTCACTCTCTTAAAATTAATTCTTTCTGAAAGTGCATAAACAAAAGAAAATCTGCCAAATTAAAAATCAGAAGCTACATTCCCTCCATATCTTTATAATATCGATAATAATGTACTCAATGATTAGGGGAAAAATAATTTTCATAAATTGTTCTGTTTCTTAAAATTGATCCTGCCTAATTAATGTCACAGTGCTTATTTTGTAAAATCTCCTTGACAGTTCAACCTATGTTCCTTAGTAAGCATCATGATACTGTTTCATACAAAGTTGTGGAAAAATTCATTGGAATATAAATGGATATAAACCAGTCTTAGAAAAATTAAAAAGTGTCAGTGCCGTGCAGCTTTTGAGTCAAAGTATGTAACCAACCTACTTTTAAATCTCTAAGTATCATTAAAATCAATTACTTTGCACTTTCATCAAACTGATATAACTATTTGATGTACCAGAAGAATAATTTCCTCACCATGTGGAATATACCCTCCACTTCATCTTCTTCCTGCCACTTGTCACTTCCTTGGCAGCATTGGTTTTCAACCCACTCTTCTTTGCCAGTAGATTGATTATATTTATGCACTAGGCAACTGATTATTTCCTTCAGGTCAGAGTGACCATCAGCCTCCAGTGTGTTCAAATTAACTCCTTGCTTGTGCTACCTTTCAAGTAAATCCTGTTTTTTTCTGCACAGTTTCCATATTCACTGACAATATCAGGTTGTTTAAAGTATGGATTAGTATGTATATAATTTTGCATTTTTATGTATAATGTTTGCTTTGATCATTTTTTGCATGATTTTACTGCTGAAAAAAACTTATATAATTGCATGTCTTGCAGTCTTGCCTAAACACTACTTAGATTCTCTTAAAGGGGTCTTTAGCAGCAAGAGGAGCCTGGATAACAAACAAAAAGAATTGTTGGTCAGTAGGCAGTGTATGTTTCCCAGTCTCAGTTCAAGTTTTAAAGGAGTTACGTATTTCAGAGGATTTTCTTTTCCTTGAAAATCAATTGACTTGTACCAGGGGATTCTTTGGAGAACTTTAACAAAAGAGTTACAGAACTCAATTATAAAGTAATAGGGAGGGAGGTCAGCACAGTTATAAGAAATCTCCAAATGTGCATAGTCTAAAACTGGTTCTTAGTTTTTATGATAGAAAAAATAAAACCATCTTTCCTTATATTCTGGAAAAAAAACCAAAAACCCAAAACCATGGCTTGTCAGAGCATCTCCTTTCAAACAATATTAATCAAATCTGCCGTACTTCTCGTCTTGATGTCAGTGGGGTTTCTAGTGAAATGTGTTGCCTTACAATCTATGTGGCAATTTACAGCTATAGAGATGTATTTAGCTGGTCAAATCAGTCTGGAAGACTCATTTAAACGTGGGAGGGGTGGGGTTCTTGTGCGTAACACATGGAGAAAAAAATATGCTTCCAATGCATTCTCTAGGAGATTAAGTCTAGTAAAGATTTTCTAGTCAGAAAGGGAAATACAGACAAGTCTCTCACAATAAGTTAAAGCACCTTGCCAATTTTATATGACAAGTTTCTTCTAAGAAATTAATTTAATGAAATGAAAAGACTTTTGAAAATGCTGCACAAAATTCTATAATCAGCAATGAAAAAAATTTTTCTTGATCAAAAAATGAATGGAATATGGCTTATTTTGAAACTTTCAGTAAAGATTTTTAATTTTATTCTCTATTTCTCCAAGGTAAGCCATTTGACTAATGTATTTAAGCATTTTGGCCACCGTCTCTTTTTGTACAAATCACAATTTTTAATTGACTGGTTATAAAACGGCAACAGGATTAGTCTGTTGTTATTTGTTTGTTTGTTTACCTATGCATTCTAATTACATCTTCTTTTCAGACTTCTATTTCATACTAAGGAAAAAACAAAAGTAGAAAGAAACGATTTTTTCAGTGCAAAATGTATTTCTGTGAAATGTAAGGAAGCACTGTGCCTAAGACAATAGTAGCTGTGCCCTTCCATTATTTGCTTTAAGAAATGAATAGGTATATAAACCAAATAACAAAAACTAAGAAATTTCATCCTAAAGAAGTTTCATGGAAAATCTAGAGGCCAAAATGACAGCCACAAAGTTATAAAAGATTAAGAAAAATAAAAAAAATTTTCAATATGTCTTTGACAGATTGTCCTGTAACTGAGTGATTTTGTCATAATGCACATCTTTCTGAGGAGACAGTTGCAGTTGCAGGTCTTTGAGATTTCCCCAGGGAATCATAGTTTACAGTTTGGTTTGTTATCAACAACAATGAGTTGTCAAGGGACATATGCTTCTGTGCCTTTTTATGCTGCTAAACTGCATGACTTTCAGCAAAAAAAAACTGGAAACAAGAAAGTGGCTTTGGCTATTAGCTCCTGAGAAACAGACAGCTGTCAGAAGGCTTTACTTCCTGCAGAGCAAGATGATTTCAATGAAGCAAACCATGGTAATCCTCACTTTAACAGAATGTATTTCAAGCCAAGTTTTACTTCATGTGGCATTATCCAGTCACAGAAAGCAGCAGAAGTTAGGAGAATCACAGACTGTTGTTCTATTTTTTACAGCTGTGAGGAGAATATAACAAAATATGAAAGAAAAAAAAATCTGTTTCAATTCCAGCTATGCTAAAACTTGCCCAGAAACACATTTTATCCATTATGGCTAACAAGACAAACCACAAACCTTTAGTACTGCAAAATAACAATTATTAAGCATTATAAATTTTAATTAAATGATTAAATATGTAGTACTACCTTCTTAGCATATCACAAATTATGCTGCCAGATATAAAGTAGACTAAATGACTGGTGCAAGGTGTTATTCTGTGTTGTTGGGTTTTTTCTTTTCAATAATGTGAGAAATCACAAGAGATGATTTCACTGCTTGGTTTTTTTTTATCAAACAGTGTTTGGTTAACCAAACATCTTATTTACCAGGATGAATACTCTAAAGCATGCATATCCTGGTTTTATATTGCATTTTTCTCCTAGATACAGCAACGTGTTGTGGCTTTAGAGTATATTTTTACTTGGTTGGATTTTTTTAAGGCGTAAGAGGGCAATTTTTTTTCCCCAACAAGTATATTGAATGGCATAGTTATGCTAAATAGAAATGGTCCAAAAAAACCAAAACAAGGAATTTGTTTACTGCTTGTGAGTGAAACAAATGAGTCGGCTTGAACTATGTTCTTACATTTTGCTGAGTTTCTGAATGAGAAAAAAGTAGAGTCAGAGACAGTTTCAGAGAAAGGCTGTTTTCTAGATATTTTAAATGTTTATAAGTAAACAGTGAAACAAATTACCATTGCTCAATTTTATTATTTGTTGTTGATGAGTGAAAAATAATTTAAGTCCCTCTAGTGACTCCAAAGAAGCAATATTAAACTCCTTCGAGCTTTAAATCGATTTTTTTTTTAAGGAATTATCTTTTTTAATCATGTAAATGTCTTGTGAACTGGAATTCATTAAAACTGTGGACCAGCTTGATCGACAACAAATTCCAATTTTTAGATCAAGTACCACCTTGTGAATAGAAACCAAACAGCAAAAAAGTATTGTTGGGTATATCACTTCATAGACGGTGCCTTTATTCAAATAAATTAGTTAACATCTTCCAAAGGAATTATTCAGCTCAAAATAAAACTATATTTTTAAAAGGATGTAAGTGAAGAAAGAGTGATATTGCCTATTTTCTCATTTCGTATTATGGTAAAAAAATACCTTCCATGATTATCATAACTTCAGTACTTGAATTGTAACTATGTTCATAATGCATGGAAATTAATGTCTGCTACATCTCTGAGGTGAAGTAGTCTGCCTCACTTCTTTAAACAAAACAGCTCAAGTATACTAGAGAAAGGTTTTAATCTCTGAAGCTAGGTATTTGAAAACAGACATAATAAATAAGAAGAATAAATATTTATAAATAGAAAGACATAAGCTCTTTTGGGTGAAGCAGAATACCAAATGCAGGCAAGGGCCTGTAAAGAAGTTCTGCCCTGATACCGTGTCCAATTTTTCCATCTCCCTAGTCTTGCTGCCAATCCACAGATGGCAGCAAACTCTATTCAGTCTCTTTTGTGTACTTTCCAAAAGAATTTTGTTTTAACTCTGCTGGGGCTTTTAAATCTTGCTTCCTCCTAATTCTTCTTTCTTTCCAGCCTCCTGCTCTTTTCTAGCCTTGTGACTTCCTTTTTAATTTTCACTGCTTACTTTTGTCTCTCTTCTTTCTCCACTCAACTCCAGTAAAGTGTTTTCCCCAGTGTTGTTCTCAATAGATAGAGCGATAACACACCCAGTTAAGGTTTTGTGGGAGCCACATGTGGCAGCCAACACAGAGCAATCAGGCAGAATTCCTCTCTCCTCTCAGCCTTTTACCAAATGGGAAATACATAAAACAGTTGCATATATAAAACTGTGTGAAAATTAACAAAACCTGTAATGTATTATAGAAAATAATGACATTCTTGACCCTCTAAGTAACTGAAGAATGAAAAAGAAAGTCATCATCCTGAAGTGGAAAGTGAAAAATACATTAAAAAAAATTCTAAAGCAAAAATTAGATTCAAATAATCAAAAGGTTTTTTGGGTTTGGGGTTTTTTGAATAATTCAGTTTGATTCAATAATTTTTATTTCATTTATTTTGTCTAAGGCTCATTGGCAGGAAGAAGTTACTAGAAGGTTTGTTATAATGTGCAATCAAATGCCTTTGGTACATTCGTTGCCACTGTGCGCCCTATGGAAAAATGCAATAAATTTTGTCTCTTGTTTTATAGATTCATTTGTAATCAAGAATCTCTACACAGGTGATTGCTGAAGAACTCTAAAATCTTATCTTCTCACACCACAAAATTCTGGGATATGATTTAATTTATTGTTTGCCATATACCTTGAATAAAATAAAACCAAGGGTGGTGATAGCAAATTAGGGGCTGCAAATGACATAAACTTTGGCAATCATTAATTGAATTAAATACACCAATAGATACTGTCTTGAAAACTGAGACTTTCCAAGTATTTTGAAGAGTTTACATTAGACATATATTGCCATTGCTTATAACACAGGGAAATAATGCACAGCTAAATTTAGTAAAAGCACCAAAGTTAAACACTTCACTTGAAAGAGGGAAGTAGTAACTTTTTATTGATATAAAACAGATTTAACAAATTTAATAGTATATGCGACAGTAGTTTCACAAGGTTAAAGTCAATGTACACTTGATTATATAGAGGACATAGATACATAGAGGACAGTGTCAGACAAAGCTGTCAAGGAGACTTTTTTGATTCAAGAGATTTAGAAAGGACGCAGTTTGCTTTATAAGCTTCTCAGAAGGGAGTTGGACACAGATTTAGTCAATGATTTCTGCCTAAAGGAGTACATATGCACAATCAATTCTCTATCTCACTTAGCTTTCAAAGTTTAACATTTTAATCACTGAGGATCTTTTGTTGCAAGGAATTTCTTGGTCTCAAGGACAGATCTTCAGAGGCATCCTGACTCAAGGGGAGATCCTGGCATTCAGTCTGTGATGTGCAGGAGAGCTCAATGGGCTCTGGCCTGTCCACTATTGATGGAGAAATATAATTGACTCATATTTACATACTGATTACAGATGTTACTTTCTTACACACCTGACTTGAGAGGGACATTGATCAGCACTGGTTAGCTGGATGTTTTGCTCTAATTAGCCTTTGGCTAGTCTGTTTTTATGTAACTCCCCCAAATCCACTTTCAGTAACCACATACATCCATTTGATAGTCATTGTTGCTTATCATTTGAGCAGCATTACAGGAAATAGAGCTCCACAATACTTTAAATTTGCAACAATATTCACAATATTTACTTACTATTATTTAATTTTACTTACTTATTCAATAAAAATAATAAAAAAGAACATGTTCTCAAGACAATAGCCACTAATATGAATTATGTATTGTTGAAGGAAAATGTCTGTTTGGTTTTTGGCACATTGATCTTTCTAAACTTTAATGGAACATTTACAATAAATAGTAGGAATAAACTTCCAGGCTTTATGAATACTTTAGGTGACATTGACCTTTCTAAGGGTTTAAGTGGGATGTAAATTTTCCATGTGATTATAAAAAGTGAATATAAGTCTATGTAAGCACAAACTCCATATACTACTATGTATCATTCCTTGTGGACCACAATAATTTAAATTTTAGTTGCTGAAGTCACTTCCAAAGATCCAGAAGTGTCCCCTATAAAAAAAATTT
The DNA here is from genome assembly GCA_013400255.1 of Sitta europaea. NCBI lineage: Eukaryota > Metazoa > Chordata > Aves > Passeriformes > Sittidae > Sitta > Sitta europaea. Next base: position 438,933 of record VXBS01000178.1, read on the forward strand.
TACTTCTGGAAGTGTTCAAGGCCAGTCTGGATGTGGCTTCTAGTTGGATGGCACCCCTACCCAGGTCAAAGGATTTGGAACTAGATGATATTTAAGGCCTCTTCCAATCCAAGCCTTTCTATGATGCTGTGATTCTTTTGCTTGAGTATTTTAGAGTGTATTCTCAGTATGCTTCAAAATCTGTTATTCCAATTTGTCAGAAACTAGCCTCTGACACAAAGAGATAATATTCCTGGACAAGTGTGTCTTTAATTGGTTAGTAGGAACATAACATTGCATAAAGTCTTGGCAGCAGTAGAGAGTATTCAGTTTGACATGTGAGAAGTATCAGGTGTTTCTTTCTATGTTATTTCTGTATGCATGTCAGTTTTGTTAGCTACACTGAAGTTATCTCAATAATAATGGTAAAATAAAAAGGAAGCAAAATAATAAGTAAAAGAAAATAGTATTTTTCCCCTATACAACCTGGGTAATGACTTCCACAACATGCTTTGGGAGAAAAACCAACAGTTGTCAGAGATAATACAAGGTCATGACACACGGCTTAGACTTGCAGGGTGGTTGACAAATAAGCCAGGAGCATTTGTAACCTATTTAGTAATGAAAAATACAAAAAATACCATAACACAGGGTCCTGATGAGTTTTATCAGACTATCCAGAGTCCTAACTCAGTCTGTGAATGACAGGAAGATGCCCTCAGAAGAGGACATCTTTGTCATGTCAACCACACCTGGTGGAAAATTTCATACTGAATAGGAACTTCATGCAGGCAGCTGCTCCATTCTGCCTGTGAATAGCTGTTTTTGTTTGAGCTGGCCAGGAGCCTAGGTTTGCCATCCACAGGAGTTGCACTAAAATTTGAAGATGTATTATGACTGTATCAATAAGCTCTGTGCATGAGGCAGTAGCATGGTGGTATTCAAAGAAAATTTGACATTCCTGTCCACTCTCCTTTATTCTTGGCAAAGGTTTTGTGGAACATAACATTACTCCCTTGATACAGACCCATAGCTCTGCAGTCCTCTCCTATCTATTTCTCAGTCACGTTTTTGGGAAGACAAGTAGATTACACACATAAATCCCTCACCCTTCTTATTCCTTCCTGTGGAAGAAGCCAAAATAGGTATTGACAGGCCTCACTATCTTCCAATAAATAAAAACTCATCATCATCTCTAGTAGTTGTCTATTATTCCTATCCTCCTTAGCTGTAACAAAAAAGCTCAGTTGAAGCAGGATTATAATTGGTCATAATTTCATATTCTTTGTACAGAGTAAAGCATAGGAAGTATTCTGAGTTTTTTGCTCCTGGTGTGCATAACAGCTCTTCCTTTAGATTAGTCTTATTTTTTAACTTCCAACTGCTAGAAACATTGCTGCAATTTCCATTGATGTTCCCTTTGAGTAATAAAAAAAGTCAGTAATTTAGCCAACAGTGGCAGGCTGATTAGATTTGTTGCACACTGATCAATCAAAGCACTATCTTGATCTCACTGGCCTCCAGACCAGCCTTAGGAAAAATATTTTGCTTTTCTATTTCATTCTTTTTTAAATGAACTCAGCAGCTTAGAAAAAATGAAAACCCTTTTCTTAACTCTGTGTTTAATATCACATGAGAATATTGATTAAGCACCACAGAAGTAAAAAGAAGCAGAAATACAGACAAATATAAATAAAGCAATGCTTCAACCTGGAAAGATTTATGTACTAGAAATATAACTGAATATGAAAAAGACAGAAAGAAGTTGAGCAGGAAAACACAAATATGAAGATAAGCAGAAAATGAAAGACAAGAATCATGGATAGTAAAATTAATATCTGAAAGAAAATCGGCTAATAAAAGTACAGCATTATGTAATTTCCTTTTCTTAAAGAGTGTTCTTGAAAGAGAAACTCTGGTACAAATATAATGTAGAAACAAAGAATACTGTACCATAATAGATAAATATCTCTTATTCATAACAAAAAATTGATTAAAGAACAAGTGAGCTCACAGAAAAATAGCTAGAATACAAAATACGTTCATGTCAAAACACCAATTACAGATCCAAACAAAACTTAATTCAACAGTATGCTATCTAGTGAGTTCAGAAGGATAGGTAATGATAAAAAAAACCAAAGAAATGCACAAACAAAACACAAACAAACAAAACAAAACCCCACAAGACCTAAACAAAACAGAAAAAAACCTCCACCCAAACCACACAACTAAAAAGCTTTAAATAAACAAATAATAAAATACCATGGTGCAAGTATGTTCAAGTAAATAGTATGCCTGGTTATTGAATGTGAGAACTGTTTTTGTTGGGAGGGCTGCAAGTTTGGTGTGACACAGGCTTATTAATGTGAGAAAATGCATGGATATATATAGATAGAGATAGAGATGATATAGATCTATATAGGTATAGATGACATAGGTTAGCTATAGATATAGAAAAAAATCACATAATTGATCTTAAGATCTCAAATGGCAAGGGGGCTACAAATACTAGTTTTTCTGTTTGGAATGGAATTTCTGTAGCATAAGACTGAGATTATGAAGACAGAATGGCATAGAAATTTGATTTGCTAGCCTATACCACAAATTTCAGAGGAAATCTTGTTGCTGATGTCACCCTAATAGAAGAAAAACCCAAATGAACAAAACAAGCTGCAAATAGTAATTTTCACTTTATTATAGAATATAAAAGCTAAAAGAAGGTTTTTTTCAGATCCCTGTAGAATGTTAAAGGGGAAGTGAAAATACTTGAAAAGAAAAAATAAATTATTAACAGAAGAGCTAGAAACTATCTTGGCCTTGAAAGAATATGATGTTTTAGATTTTTAAATGTGTCATAAAATGAAAGTGAAGCTAAGCAAAGGCAATGTACAGGAAAGCAAATAAAGCAAATAAAGTTGCTCTAGCCTATTATTAATATGTATTATTATTTAAATTTCAATATATCTGAAAAAAATTGAAAGCTGGAAATTATACACGTCAAACCTCCCTTTGATGACAAGTGATATATCTGATCAATGTATGTATGGTTACAGACTTCACATCATTGATGGTTCCATCAGTTGTTCATGTCTGCATTGTCTTCAAAATAGAGAAAGTACTGCCTATCCATTAATGCTCATCTTAAAGGAATAGAAATAAACATACTTGAAAACCAAGTGTTTAACTGGTAATGAATAATCAGAAGTGTTAGAGTAGATAAAAGATAACCCATCTCCCTTTAAATTAACCAAAACAACATAACAAAACTATTGTCAGCAGGCATTTAAGCAATCTGAAAAACAACCCACAATAGTAGGCTCTTTCAGAACTGATACCAATCAACAAAACAAATCATCCCGACAGCAATTTGTCACCAAGTGTTCCAAAACTCAACATGAAAATGTCTTTCTTGAAGCCTTTCAGCATAATAAACTTCTTGGGGAATTCTCCCAGAGAGGTTCTTAATAGCAAAAAAAAAAAAAAAAAGCCTTTGCTTCCAGCAAATTAATGTCATCCTAGTACATTTATGAACACTTCAAAAGATGGATTTACAAATTAAGTAAGCACTGACTTTGAGATGCCCCAATAAATGTGGAAGAGCAAAAAGAAGGAGGTAGCAAGGGAGTTTCTTGACCTTTGGTTGTTTTATGTTTCAGCCGTTACAAGAGAAAAAATAAACCAAATAATCAGAAAACATCAGCAAGCCTCTTACATCTTGAGAAACCCATCAACAGCATGCAAACTAAATAAAATATAAAAAAATAAGCAAAGTGGGTAGGCTTGGTGGATGAGTTGGAAATATGAGTTGGTCTATGAGTGATATTGTTGCCTATGACAAGTGGCATAAAGTACACACTGTAATATAGATTGGACACATCATATACTGTGAGCTATATAACATACATCCCCTACATTTTCCACATCTTGTTATAACTTCTATAGTCGTGTAGAGGAACACAGAATACAGGATTTGAAGGAAGACTTTGGATCATGACCAGCGTCTTTCTGTCATTGTGATATCACGTGAATATTATTTCGCTGTATTTTAAAAAAGAGGTATTTTTGCCTCCACTAGTTTTTCAAGGTTGTTCAAGAAATTGAGTTCCATATCAATTCTTCTTACCTAAATTTCATTTATGGTCTATTCATGCTCATTTCCTTCCAAGGCAATATTCTTTTAAAGCTAAAATAGCTCATTTCCCCATAAAGCAGTTACCTTTCTTCTCCTCCTTTATCTTCAGGCAATACATTTAATAAAAATTCATGTTTTCTACAGTAATATTTCATTCAGTTTGGCTTTATGAAAGACAAGTCTCCACTTTAAAACCTTGCCCAGAGAGCAGGAATTACCCAGAGCAGGAAGGAATTACTGCTTCCTTTTTCACTATGTGCAGAGGAATTGTGTCTATTTGCAATCATTCTGTATTGACAGGAATTTGATACTTAATTACCACACCTCAATTCTTAAAAATATTCTGAAACAGATAACTTGTTTCTCTAATGAGAATGAGTTAATTTCTTCAAGTATTGATGGATAATGAGATTCTCCAAAGAAAGATAGTGACTTAGACTCCTGGAATATATATAATATGTGAAATAAGGACATAGTCCTATATGGATGACAGGGCAGACAATTCTTCAGCTAAAATTGGGATCACAGTCTGTACTTACTTAGTTATAAGTTTGTATTTTTAAATAAGATTTTACCCTCTACAGCCAAAAGAAGAAAGTCTGAAATCTTTGTGAGGACAAGCTCTGCACACGAGCCTGTATTCAACAGTCAGCTCTCCAACTGCACTAAGCAGAAATAGTTGATAGACTCCAGACATGAAGGAAAAAGCAGCTGACTGCCTGTGACATAATCTTAATTCATTTGAAATTGCTTTGATGTGAAATCAGTTTCCAAACTGGATGGCAAATTTCAGATAAGAAGCTGATCCAGAACGTGAACAGCATTCATTCAGGTATATTAATTGCACATCCTACAGTGTCTCATCAGTGTAAGATTTTAATTATTCTCAGGCAAATTCCTTAGCAACATAATATAATGAATAATTGCAGTGTATTAAACACTGTTGGTCATGAAGGAGTGGGATAAAGTGCATTGTGGATAATAATATCTTTTTCAAGAAAGAGTCAATCAAATTCTACTCCTAATTTCACATTTTGAGGTAAAGTTAAAAATGAAAATACCTTGGTCCATAATAGCAATTAAAGTTCTTTATAAAAGGAAAGTTTCTTTTCCTGAGATTAAAAACAAACAAACAAGCAAGCAAACAAATAAATTTAGCACTACATTATCATATGTTTCCATTAAATTTTCTTCCATGCCTGTCAGAAATGTTCAAATTAACATATAATCCTGATTCATTTGCAATTCATGCAAATTTAATTAATCACTTCTGAATCACTGGGTAGAGTACATCAATCCCCCTTTCCCCTATGCTACAATGAATGTATTGTAAGTTTAGGTAAATTAGAGTCTGTATGAGACAGCAAACACTTGGTGGGAGAATAAAAATACACTGCTTTTTAGAACCGGCTAGGCAAGTAATGAGTCTGTCTATATAATGGACTAATAAACTTAGTTACTAACAGAAATTTTTAAGAGTTTCTATTATGAGGCATTATAGTTGGATATAGATTAGCATTTCAATAAAGATTTATCTATCACATTTCAAATGACTGTTTTGCAGGGCCTTCATGACTTAAGGAGTGTTACATATACGGCTGTATTAATAAAACAGTAAATGTTCACTGCTTCTTGTTATTAGAAATTATTCTTTCTTATACCAGGAAAATTATTTCATTAAGATTAAAGTTTTCAGAAACACCACATTAAATATTTTATGATCCAACCAAAAGTGCAAAAAGTATTTAGTCATATTTGGAAAATTAATTTCTTAAAGTTATAACATGATTTTCAGACACTTCTATTTTTGTGGCTGAAGCGTCATAAAGGGCAGAAATATGAATTAAGTTTCCTCCATTACTGAAAAAAAAAAAAAGATCTGGTGAGCTAGCAGTCTTTTTTAAAGTTGCATGGAATAATAACTTCATCTTGAGAGTTCTCTTTTTTTAGCAGTTACTTTGATTAGTTAATTGATCAAAACAACCCATATTGTTTCCTCAGCAACCTCTTTAAATGTCTAAAACACATGGTAATTTACTTATTTTATTTCTTAACCTTTCTTGATTGAAAATAAATAGTTTGTATTCATCACTGCAGTTTCTGGAGAAATCAGCTATTTTTTTTTCCTATGTTCCTTGTGGAGTAGCTTTTTGGGGTTTTTTTGTTTTTTTAACTAAAGAAGTATTTTAATTATTAGAATACTTTGTTGCATTTTTTTCTAGTTTCAAATTTTTTTCAGACAGAAAAGGAAAGGAAAAAAGTATGTACATGATCAAAAGAACTTGAAAGCTGAATCTTTTCAGCATTTGTAGTTTGATCTTATGAGTTGTACCAGATTTGTCTTTTGCCTTACCCTTGTGAGTAATCTCATTGAACTCTGGGACTTTTCTCATGATAAAGCATTTGAAGAACTGGCCCTGAGATAGAACAGGAAATTAAAGATTCATAGAATTGCTCATAGTGGAAGTCACAATGTCCTTTCATCATATCTGTGTGGTAAGTCACTTTGCTGACAGTGTTCTTGACATTGCAACTTTTATTATGTTTTTTTTTTTTCCTTTCCCTAAGGTTGAGATCAGTTATCTGATTTTACACGGGAGTGAAAAACATTTTCTTACAAATTTGAAGTTAAAAAAAGATAATATCCAACAATAATTTTTATATGCATATGGACACTTACCTCTTCTCACAGACACATAAGAAGAGTCACTATCTAAACCCGAGTAACTCACTAGTCCAGCATTTGATATGAAGAATTCCTCTGCTGTGTAGTTATACAAAAACCTTAAGCATAGTCATTTCACAGGGTAGTAGCAATTTTTTTTTTGCTCTTGTAGAGAAGAAGATCACAAATCTGTTTAACATAACTTCCTCAATCTCTTCAAGCAGCATGGGAGCCCTGTTAGTCTTGAAAACCTGACAGCCCAGATGAGTATTCCTGCTGTTTTATGATTGGCATGAACTCTCATTCGGCATCAATCAAAGATTTGAGTGTTGCTTGAACTTCTTCCAGAAATGGTACTTCATCTTTCAAATGGGTTTAAACTATGTTTCTATGACTTACACAACTGGTGTTTAACAGACTTCTAATTTAACATAAAAGGAATTATATTTCATTAACTCCAAATCAAAAACATTGAGTTTGAGTTCCTTAAGTTCCTAGTCTTGTTGTAAATAGACTTTTTTAAGGGAGGCATTTACAAGGAACAGGTTATCTGTATTAAGTGTCAGTTTTGAAGATGAGATTCTGTTGAGAAAAATCCTGTTTAATTCTTGGTTTTTATTAAAAATTTGCAAAATTTTGACATTTTTGTATATTTTCAGCACAGTGACTTTCTCTGTAGTAGAGTATTCTAAAAGACCAGTGACTCTAAAAACAATGGAGAAGTTTTTGGGTCCAGACTCACAATGGTATTCCTCTATTAAATGACTTGAACTCATAACTGCTATTATTTTGAAAGGGGGGAAAAATCCATGTAAGGATAATATGTTCACAAGAGATACATGGTTTACAAAGGTTCTTAACAAGGTTATCACTTAGAGCTTTTAAGGAAGTTAAGACAGCATGGGATAAAAGCATGGGATAAAAGGTCAAGTACTTTAATGGATAAATAACTAGTTATAAGACAGGCAACAGGACAGGAGTAAATTTTAGGTTTTTGCAATGGAGCACTACTCCTGACAGAATTCTATGTGATCTATGCAATGACTTGTGCTGTTTAAGGTATTGACAAGAGACGTGAACAAATAAATTAAAAACACACTTGTGGAAGAAATGTAGAAGAACATTATAAGACTGAGTGACCAGGAAAAACAATGCCAAAGAAATTCGGTGTAAATTAAAAGTATATATCTTTAAATACCATCAAAATTTCACAAATAAAAAGATGGGCACTGACCTTGTGGCTGCTGCATAGGACTAAGAAAATGGGATTATGATAGATAGCTTATAAAAATGTCTCCTTTTGGAAGAAGTTGAAAAACAAGCAAGCAGCCAAAAATTATAAGCAAAAGAATAAACCCAAATTCTAAAATAAATAAATAAATAAAAACAATATTCTCTTGAAAAATCCATACTTTGTCCACCTTACAGTGTGCTGGTTTGTTTGATTGAGCTTTGAGTTTAGTTTTGGTTTTGGGTTTTTTTTTGTGAGGTTGTCCTGTTGCAAAATGGTAAGATACATTCCATATGATGAATACCTGAGCAGTCTGAAGGTCTTCAGTTTGAAAAAGAGGTATGTTGAAATGGATACCATAGACAAATAATCAAATAGTGAGTGACATGAACAAAATGGAGAGTGATCAACTCTTCACTGTAACATAACCAGAAATAAGGGCCTAAAACTGAAAGAGGAGAAAAATTTGGAGTAAACAGAAGGATATATTTAGGAACAGCTCATGTCTTGGTTGCCATCCAGTTTCAAAATTAGATGCAAGATTTTGCCCAATTTCCAGAGGGGAAAATATAAAAGTATTTATAAGAAAGACCAGTTAAAAGCAATTAAATCGACCTCACATATCAGAAATTCCCAGAGCTAAAGACCTGAAAACACCCAAGAAGCACTTAGGAGTTATGTGTTTGTTTCCTGTTTCAGTAACTTCTAGAGAAAAAAGCCTTGACTTAGTTGACCCTTTGTCCTGAAGCAGTAAGCCATTCCTCCTATTTTGTAGATGTGAAAAAATTTAAAACATGGCATCTCTGGTTACAGTGCAGCTCCAAAGTCAATCTCTATAAACACCTAAACACGTGCTACCAGACACGCCAAGACCTGGTTCTAGGATGACAGTGATAGAGTTAGGAGATGCTTTACTGAGTGAACTGTGAAACTTAACTATCATCTTCAAGAAAGGACTTGAGGAATTATTATTAGCAAGGGTTTTTGATGTATGTATGAGAAAAATAGAATTCTATTTACCTCTGCTGGATTTTTTCCCCTTTAGAAAAGAATCAAATATGCACTGGGTTAAGGGAAAGACAGTATTTAAAAAAAAATTAATAAAAAATTGTTAAGATATTAACTTGTAATAAAAGAGACAGAGGGCCACCTTAAAAGATGTAGAGGTGTTTTACATAAAATGCATAAACTATGAGATTAAAGAGAAGAACTTAAATTTTCTCTTTTTGGAAATAGTTCCTTAGCTCCCTTATGAGAAAACTTGCATTCTCTTGCTTTCTTTCCAATTTAGTGAAAATTTAAGAAGGCAGCTAAAAGATTTTTTCATTCAGTTTGGAAAAATTTTCTTCTGGGATGTGTTAGAAAACATAATGATAGGTATTTCATTCTGTTAATCCTTTAATCTCCAATAGATACAATATGAGTAGTTATTAAGCTAAATATTTCTCGTGGTTTTGAACTTTGTTCTTTTAAGTAGGCCAAAGGACAAAGTATCTTCAGTTTGCTTTTTTTAATTTTTTTTTTAATGAAGTACTTCTATTAAACCAAAGTTGAATTTTGTTTGCCAAGGCAACATAATTTTAAAATAACTGCAGGATACTTTGATTTGTCTTTCATGGGAGCATTAACAGATTAATGAAGTTACCATTTATACTCTCTGCAAAAGGTGTTGGAAAGATCAAATGTGTATTTAAGTGAATGCTGGCTGGAGAATATTCCCTTGTCACCCAATAATAGTGTTAATATATACAATAAAGGAAAAGGAATGTTACTCTTCTGCAGGATACAGGTGTAAATTTATTCATTTATTGCCATTGTAATAAATTATATTTTAAAATAATATCTTTGTTACAGATTAACTGCTTAGTACTTTTTTTCAAATATGCCTTTAATGAGGATTTTTCCTTCACATTCTTGAAGTATTGTGAGTTCAAGAGAAGAGATATATTTCCCAGACACACAGATTATTACTTTAAAAGATCAGAAAAAAATTGTGTTAAATTGACTACCAGAAGTTTAATCCAATTTATGCTGATAAATAAGATGTATTCTGTTATCAGCATTACCTCATTTCAACACTTAGAAGTCAAAAGAGTAGGATTCCTAATTCAGTTTCTTGCTGTTTCTGTTAACTGTGGTGCAAGATGAGCAATGTACTGGGAACTCCAGTATAATACTTAGAGCTTCCACTACCATTCATAACAACAACAAAGAACTCCACCCAGAACTTCATATTTAATGACAACTTGACTCGCTAATTAATAGAGTCAGCAACATAAGGTCTGCCTGGATGTTAGAAATTTCATTATGCACAAGAATAAGCATGAATCATACAGGATTTATCCTTTAGTGAAAGAAAAGTATTCAAGCATGCTTCATTGCTACTAGAGACTGATGATTAAAATGAATAACCATTATAAAAGAAATAAATAACAGACTTTGTGAATCATTATGCTTTAAAGCCATTGAAACAATGAGATGGAGTTATAGTCTAGTGAGCATTTAATCATTTTCATATCCATAAAATAGATATAACTATCAGGATTCCACTTATTTTCATGCTGCTCCCACTGCTTTTCCTGTTACATGCAACTATCCTAGGAGCATAGCTCTATGTCACCCTCAAAACTGCTTCCTTTCTTACTTTTTGTTTTGTTTTCTATTTCTAATAAAATATCTCTTTAGTTTTATCCTAATCATATGTTGGAGGAGGTATGCTAAAATTTTTGAATAAAAGATGAAATGACTTGTAGTTAGCATGAACATGTTTTCATCCCTGGAGCTAAAGATCTTAATGTATGTCTTCTATTGCTTTAACTTCAAAGCTGATAGTAGTAGGGAAGAGCCCCTAAAACAGAATTTAATAATAGGTAAATTTTATTGCAAGTTTAAATTCTGCCTATGGGTATTTTCTTTAAGGACCCTTCCAACACAAACTACTCTATGATTATGAATAAGATACCCCAGTAAAATTAACTAAAAGCAAACAATGACAAAAATCCCTGAAAACTAACAAGAAATGCACCATGAACCTAAATGGAGGTTATTCATAGTATTTTTGTGATTCCTATGTTACAATGATGGTTGTGATTTATACCCCTCTAAAGAGAGAAAGTAATGGTGGAAATGCTCAAGTGCACAGTTTGCGAACACTTAGACTAAAATCTATTTGCAGTAGCTCTCAAAAAATACCTCATAATTCATAAATCCTCTCTGAAAAGACACTGAAACTCATAAATGACAGCATTTCTTAAAGTATTATTTGTAAAAAGACTTGCCCTTTACAGCTAACATATCCTGTGCACATTTACTGCCGTGAAAAATTAAAATAAAAGAACCCCAAAAAAACACAGCATAAATAAAAAATCTTTACTAGATTAACAATCCCACCTGACTACTTCTAATTATTTTTTTTTGGTCAGAATATAAATGTCAAGGGATATGGGAATACTCATTAAAAAGAAAAATTTTCAGATTTGTAAATGCGCTGACACAAAGAACACATGGAGTAGTAAACTTTAAACAAATTAATTAAAGTTTCAGCATCCATTTATAGATTATTAAAGCAGCTATGTAACTCTCAATATTTCAAGAATAGAAATAAACTTTATAAAATATTTTGTAGAGTTTTCTTATAGGAATTCTAGAATTGATATGTGAAGTAAGATGTGTAAGACAACTCAATTTTTGACCCTTTAATATTTTAATATTAAATATTAAAATATTAAAATAGTTAAATAACTTGTTTGCTCTAAAATATAGGTTCCAATTATGGTTTGTTTGGGATTTTTTTTTCATAAATATAATAGTTAAAAAACCCTTAAAACATTTTTTCTTTGATTCAAGTAACAAAAGTTACTATAAGCTTTGTATTGACATTGATCCAAATAGTTTAATCTCATGCTGATGCACTGTGTAGACATTTGGTTTGAATTTTTATGCAGGTTAAGATAGCATACTCTAGAATCACTTTGTGTCAGAAGATCACCATAACTCCTTTTACTTGTTTTGCAGAATAAGAATGGGACAGAAAATCTTAATCTTCATTCTGGAACCCAAAATTATATAAAAAAGATTGAAATACTCCCTTGAAGTGGACAAAACATTCACCAAACCACTGAAAATTATACAATCCATTTGTGTTTTTCAATTTCTAGGGCAAGTAACAACATGGCTTTAATCTGTGGCTTTATAAAATTCGGGACTGAGTACATCTACTCTTTTAGCTTGTTTTCTCCATCAATAATTATTTGAAATATCTCTTGTTAATCTTGTCATTTTTGAAATTAATGTCTTCCAACTATCCTGACTCAGAGGCAAACTTTGAGGCAAAAAGTCACTAAATACAGAATAGAATGTTGACTTCATAGAATTTCAGAATAGTTTGGGCTGGAGGGAATCTTTAAAGTACATCTTGTTCCAACCTCCCTGACATGGGCAGGAACACTTTCCACTAGATCAAGTTTTTGAATGCCCTGTCCAAGCTGGCTTTGAAAACTTTCAGTGATGGGGCATCTACCAACCCTCTGGGCAAAATGCCCCAGTGTTTCACTACTTTCAAAGTAAAAAATAATTTAAAAAGAATCTCCCTTATGTCCAGTCTAAACCTATACTCTTTCAGTTTAAAGCCATTATCCCATGTCCTGCCACTTCATGCTCTCGTGAGAAAGCCCCTCTCCAGCTTTCTTGTAGGGCCCTCTAGTGATGGAAGGTTGCTGTAAGTTTCCCCAAGAGCTTTCTTTTCTCTAGACTAGAAAACCTCAAGTGTCTCAACCTTTTTGTTTTTCACAGAAAGGGTGTTCCAGCCCTCTGACCTCTTCAGTGGCTCTCCTTTGAATCCAATTCTAGCAGTTCCATGTCTTTCTTGTACTGGACACCTCAGGACTGGATCTATATTTCAGGTCACTTCTTATGGGAGTGGAATAGAGAAAGAGGAACACTCCCCTCAACATACTCACCATGCTTTTTTTTGTGTAGCTCAGGTTAGGATTGTCTTTCTGGGTTGTAAAACCTGGATGAGCTGTAAAACCAGGCCCAGATTGGTTTTCTGGGCCATTCATTGCTGACCCATATAAATTCTGTCCATCACTAACTCCAAGTTTTTTTCTGCAAGTCTTGTCCCTATCAATTTGCTGCCCAGTCTGTACTGGTATTGGGCATTACCTTTACCTACTTAAGTTACTGAAGTATCCGAGTATCTTCTGATTCTTTGAGCACACTAGAAAGTCTTGGTGTTTTTTTCAAGCCTACTGACGAATGTCAGCGCACCTACCGTTGTCTCTTGCATTCTCATCTGACTTCCACTTGCCAGCAAGACAGCTTCTCGATTACCTCCTGATGTTTTTCCTGATACTTCCAAAGCCTTTTTCCAATTTTTAGACCAGAATCTGTGCTCTCCATTTGATGAAAAGGCACTTATTGACCTGAAAAGTCAGCATTTACCATCAGATATCTGTAGAGCAAACTGTTTTCAGTATTAAGCACAGAGATATACTGTATAGGTTCAGGGTCCTCTGAACAGAAATTGTTATAAGCCACAATTTTAAAAATAATTTTTTTAAGGAATTGTTGGTCACTTAGCATAACATAAAATAATTCAAATTACTCTGTGCTTGGAACCTTTGAGGCACTAATTATCTTAAAAAAATATAATTTGTAATATGCAAAATGACCTTTTGTTTTTAGGAAAGAATTACACAGGTTTACTTGTTTAGTCTGACTACAAAAATCACAGAATCACTCAATCATCAAGACTGGAATACGCCTTCAAGACAATCTAGTACAAGCATCAACTTAGCTCCATCATAATCACCTCTAAACCATATCCACAAAAATATTTCTACAACATAAATTGCCACTAGATTACAGAATTTATTATGACTCCTACCATGAAAAATGTTTTACTTATGCCTCAGTTTCAAAAGTCATGAGATTTTATCAAACTCTATATTTTATTGATTTATATGAAAATATAGTATGGTTCAAATGCACAATATGTCCCATGAAAACAGATTTAAAAGACTACAGGTCTTCAGAATTGTAGTTTAGTTGCTAATTTATTCATATCCTTGATTTAAGACTTCCATAGTGAAAACTATTGAGCAAAATAGTAAACTGTTTGTTGCATTAAATCATTTCGTGCAAGTGAGCCTGAATTCTCTTATATACATATAATAGGTGCAGACATAAATGATACAGATAGAGATATATGAATAATATATGGAGTGACTGCCACAGAGTAAAATGAAAAATTCCTAACTAAATATTCAGATTTTCATCTGAATTTTGCTCCTATAATCACAGCCATGAAGAGAGGGAATAACAGCGTAACAAAAAACAAGAGTATCTCTGTTGTATGAGCAGAATAAGAAAAATGAACTAATCATATTGGCTAGGAACCATCTAATAAGCCAAGGAGGTTTTAATTGTGGAGGAATTGTGTTAGAGGATAATACTGGCAATTTAAATTGTTGAACAAAAATATCTGAGCTGTGTGGTTCACACAGATAACACTAGTTCTTTACAGAGTTTTCCATAAATTACTTTCCTTTAACCCAAGTAGTTTCATTATACTTACTGTATAATTAAATTACTACATTAGTATTAGTAGTCAAATTTGCATATTGCAAAGAAAAAAGTAATGTTGTTTCATTCTAAAAATGTTAAATGGAATTTTCGAAATGAATATTTATTAAGTATTGTGAAGTAGATTTGATGATGATTTTTAATTGGGCTGCTTGTCTTTATAATTGCAGCATTATTCTTATGTAAATTGGTGTATTGAGCAGTTGGAGAAAAGAAACTCTCTGGTTTCCTATCAATGTTAGCATAAGACTAATGAAAACAGTGTCGGGCACACAGACCCTTGCACTCCCACTGGGCCAGCATGGATTCACATATACATGTACGGATTTTATGTGGCAGGGTTTTATTAGAGGGGGGTTCCCTTCTTGGAGAAGAGACAAATTTTTGCCTCCGTGTGAGACAAAGGGAGTATCAGGTTTTGGTCTTGCTTTTAACTTGTTGTTGTCCCACTTTTATTAATTGGCAGCAAATATTTTTTTTCCCCCAACTGAGAAGGAAACACAAATAAAAGAAAGACCAGTAACACGGCCAACAGCAATGGGCCCAATCTGAAACACAGAGGGTACCCTCTAAATATCAGAAAACTTTTTTTTTTTTCTCACTGTGAGGTTGACTGAGCAGTGGTACAGGTTGTCCAGGCAGATTGTGTAGTCTTCCTTCTCAGAGACAGCAAAAATTATTCTGGACATGTTCCTGATCAATTTGCTGTAGGTGGTCTCCTTGAGGAGGGGTAGTTGGACCAGACATCCTCCAGAGGTCCCTCCTAACCTCAGCTATTCTGTGACTCTGCACAAGAGCAGAAAATATTCAACAAAATATAAGCAAAATATAACAAAATAACTAATACATATGGAGAAATCAAAATTAAAGGATGATTATAAATTTGAAAACGTTAAAAGTATGTAACAAATGTGAGTTGAAAGGGAGTTTGAAAAGAGGTTAAGAACCTTTGAAAAGCAACACTTATTTGCTATTAGTGGTAGTGGAGAAGTCCGCAGACCCAAGCATTCCAGGACCCCTATCTGGAAAATCCACAAATACACATCGTAATTTGATCAGGTAATGATGTTATAAATATATAACAGCTGAAAATGATAGAATGTAAGTAGAGGATGAATCTTGCAGTTGTAAAATGTACATTGGAACAAAATGCTGGGATGCAGAGATCATGAATGATCTCTGTTAGCACATGGGGCTCAAACAAGGGAAATAAGAAAAGTTATTGAATATTTCTAACAACAAAACATGATGTTTTCAGACACATCAGGCTTATAAAATGAACTGAAATAAGATGCTTTTTCAATCAATAATTAAGCCATGGAATCTCTTGGCATAGCAGTAAACAAATGCTTTTAGCTATACGGGATAATGTAAGGATTCAAAGACATATAGTAGTAGTTTCATCAGTGGCTATTAGACAGAGGTTATTTACATGTCAATCAGAAGTTCCCTTTAGAAAGAAGGAAAATTCAGAGTTTTCTACATTTAATGCATTTTTCCTTATTAAAGGTGCATTGAAGTTTGTAAGCTGGATTCATTTTTTTATTAAACTACATTGAAGGATGAAGACTGAGTGCACATCTAATGTATGTTAGGTTTAATATTTATTCAATCCACAGTACAAAGTAAGGCTTAGGTAAGAGGAATAATTCTCCTTCACCAAGCCAAAGAGATGAAAATAGATGCAATAATAGATGTTGCCCTCTGGACTGACAAATTCTCTGTCAGATATTCACTGTGTTGTACTAATTTTTAATACAGTCCCTGTGGTCTAGGTTGGATTGGCTCACGGAGTGCTTAATCTGTACTTTTTATCTGTCCTTATTTTCCCCTTCAAGTATCTACTCTGTTCTGAGCTGGTTCTAAGCATGTTTTAAATGTGATCCATTTCTGGTGGTTAAGTGACTATTGCTTGACCTGTTCTATGAGTTCTCTTATCTGCCTGGTAAAATAGCCTTTCAATTCATTGCCAATTCATGCAAATACTCCTAGCTGCCTGTACTCCTGTTTCTGCTGTGTGATATATGCAGTCTCCCCCAGTTGCCTCAGCAAGGTGACAGGCAGCAGAACTGTGAGGTCAGTACAAAATCTTTTCTTTCTCCTTTTCCTTCTTTTGTTTTCCTCCAAGGCACCAAGTTCTTTACTCATTTTCTTCTATTACAGCATGGGTCACTGGTGAGCTGTAGTCCCTCAGGAATTTCCCTGTCCTGCCATGAGTTGCTCACTGACAGTATTTCCTTGGGCTGCCCTACCTCACCAAGGGCTTCCTTCAGGAGCACATCCTCTTGAATATTAGTCCTTCCTCCAAGACTGCCTCTATAGCTATGTCCATAAAAATGACATTTTCTTTGTTTCTTCTGCTAATTTTCTCATTCTGTGTGTCCTCATGACTACCATTTTCCCTTAAATATGTCTGAGGCAGGCTGCCAGGAGCTTCCCCTCAGTTTTGGTTCCCACTGATGTGGGATGGTCACATCAGTGTTTAGGCTGGCAGGACAGACTTTGAAGAAATATGTGTCATGTTTTGGGTTTTTTTTAAAGCAACTGCAATATTTTAAATTTCTGATGTGCATTTTTTTCAAAAATATTAACTTAAAGAAAAATATTTAAAGTTTTTTAGTTAATTTTCAAATACTAATAAATAATACTTTTTAATAGACATATGCTATACCAATAGTTTCCAGATTCACAAACTAGGAATCCTCAACATTTGCCTGTCTTCTAGATCCCTGTGCATTTGCATCTGTTGCAGTTTGTCCCTAGAGAAAGAAGAAAAAAAATATTTCTAGAGCTGAGGATGTTTTAGTCCTCATATTCCACTCACATTGCAGCACATGGTTCTTAAAAATGTGGAGCTTTTGTCACAGAATTAAATCCAGTGGAAACATACTTTCAGGCATTACTAAAATCATAAGAAAATTATTTATTATATCATAATTGCACAACTTCATTGTGCCAAATGAAGAATATGTAGACAAAGAGATGGTAGGCAGGAGAATTAAAGAAAATTAGGAATTAACTAGAATTTTTTTACTGTGCTATTACTAGAGAGGATATGGCTAAGAAAATTCAATTTTTTTAATTTAAGTATTAATTTTTGGTAATATAATTTATACATGTTTATTGCATATAAATCTAAAATATATGAACAGCACTTTTATATTTTTTATGTAAAGTCATACTATAAAAGTTTTTGTGGCTTTATTTCTATGGCAACCTATTTTAAATGTAATAACATACTGTACTGTAATTTTCCATTCTTAGTTAGGTATTTGGTTTGTTGCTTTTTGGTTGGTTGGATTTTGGTGAGAACAGCAAGCATGAAAGCCATAAAAATGTATTTATATAATACAAATTTAATTAAATACACACACAATTTTTTCCATATTTATTATAGAGAGCAATAATAATTGTGAGATACAGGGAAAATAGTTAAATGTGACTTCTTACTAAATTATTCCATTTTGCTTCCAGCCTTGTTTCAGAAAAGAAAGCTTGTTTTGAATCAATTTTTTAAAATGTTTACTACCAAACAGAATTCCAAAGGCAAATAGTTTTAGAACTTTAGGAAGTTGAAAGCTATTACAGGGATTTTTGTTGTTTCATTTTCTTTCTTCTTGCTTCATGCAGTTTCCATAAAAAAGGCAATATACTGTGGAAGTAACTTTTCAGATAAATACATTTGCAGTGCTATCCAAGACTGAATTCAATTCTGAGTTTAACCATGCCTGCCAATTATTTCCAGCTATTTGATAGACCAGTTCTATTCAATTTAAATTCCATTCTCAACAAAAATATACAACAAAATGATGCGCTCAGAAAATGATACTTTGTGAGCAACAGAAATAATGAACAGTTTTATTTTCTTCACTGTTTCTTTTGTGAAAGTAAAAAGAGGAACAGCAAGAATCTGCAAAATATGGCATATTACAGTACTAGCACGGTGCATATTCTAAAGCTGTTTCCAAGGAAAGATGCATGAGTGGGTCAGGGGTCAAAAAAATCTCTCAAGTTCATGTCTTAAAAAAACCCCAAAAAACAAAAAAACAAACCCCCCAAACATGTATACTTTCAAAATCTGATTTAAAATTAATACTTATATTTCATAGCTAAAGACATTGCTTCAGGCTATCAACTGAATACAGAAAGATGTTAATTTATAAACCCATATCTTGTACACCACATAGGCAGGAATTTCTAGTTTAGATTCTGTTCAGGGTAATAAAAATTCTGCAGAGGGTAAGAAAAATATGTACTTCTAAAATATGAGAAAACTACATATGCTTTTTTACAGAGCTGAGGTCTTTCTAATAAAGGGAGTAAAAGGGAAAGGTCACAGAGAATTATTTTTATCTCTTATGCATTTCCCTTCTTCACATATTCACAGCCTAATACATTTCTACCAAGTATTCTATAGACTATTGGATCTTCATTATACCTGGCTGCTTTCCTCTATCGAGGCATAAAATTTGTTTCCTCTCCATAACCTTCACCGGCTTTGACTGGCATAACATACAAAGAAAAAAAATACATTGTAGTCATTACAATTACATAATAATTATGCAATTATTTTAGTACCTTCTAACAGAACAAATAGATAACATTTTAATCTGTGTCTGTATATTTGACCTCTAACTGTATGAGAGGCTGTTGTTTTTTCATGTAAGCTAGTCACAGTATATATGCAAATATATATCAATCATAATTAGATTTTGTACGGGCAAAATCCATTTATCTGTCTATATCCTATATAATATGCATCTTTAAGTATGGGTGTATGGACACAGAGACCAATAATGTAATTTTCTATTATTTTGTTTTATTAACAATTAACTTCCTTGGGGAAAAGTACCCACTAGTTTATAATTTTGTGAATTCTTATTAGAATAAGCTCTATTCGATCATCCTAATTTCAATGTACACTTTTCTTGACAGATACTTGATTCATATTTTATGAAGCAATTTCATACACACATTGTTTAACTTGAAGTTGACTCTTGAAGATAAACACAAGCAAAATTTTTCAACACTTTACTGTACAGAAAGTGATGGCTTGATTCTTAAATAAAATAAAATTTCATTAATTTAGTATTTTGCAAGAAATATGGTAAATTAATAGTGTTTTATGTTGTAGGATTTAATAAAATTTTGGGAATATGTTTTTTAAGAAATATTAAATAGAAGACTATATTACATCTTGCAAGAAACAGAAAATAAATTTGTTTGTTGCCTGTACTAGATTTAAGTATTCACTTTCTAGGGAAATCAGTCCATCTCTTTTTAGGAACAATGAATTCCAGATTAAAAATAAGCAAAAGAAATAGAATTATGTACTCAAGGCTGGAAACTTCTCAGATGTATGTTTTCCTTATTTGAAATGCTTGCAAAGAATTTCAAGGCCAAGCTTTAATTTTCAGCCTGTCTGAACTCCTTGTTAAGTTTTTTTGCACCTCTAGAGTGGACTACACAAAGAAACAAGAGAATAGTTTAGAGCACAACACCATTATTCATAAAACAAAATCACTTTTCCTTAGACAGTTCTTAAAATTGATTACATATTGTACTTCTTGTGGGCTTACTGGTGAAGAACTGTTCACAGGTTTTTTGTCACGTTAAGAAAAAGAGTATTTTTACAAGTTACAAAGCTCAACTTTTTAGAAATTTATTGTTTGCAGCAAAAAGGTCTGTTTTTCTTCCATATTTACCTTCTATTAATTCTTTACAGGGTTTCCCTTACTTTTAATGAGCAATGGAATTGAAACACTGTCAAAATAGTTTTTCACTTTTACCAGGCTGAATGTATTGCTGACTTAAAATAAAACACTTGGGAATTTGCAATTAAACTGATTTTTAGTTTCAGAACAACCTAATGGGGAAGAGTAGATATTTTCTTGATTTCTTTTTCCCTATTAATCATGATCACTATAATTAAAACATTTTTCTGAAAAGTTAATATAAATCAAAGATTGCATAGCATTCTTAACAGATAATACATTTTTAAGCTGTGGTATTTCTATAATGTTTACAAAATTTACATACAATACATGAATGACTCAGTGATCCTACCTGTTTCACAATTATTTATGTCCTGAGACATTTATTCGCTCCCTGCATCTCATCACTCAGACATAAACAAAGTTTATGCAATAATTGATCACAGTATGGATAAAAACAAATGCCATCTATAATGTAGAACCAAAAACCTGGAAAAGTTTAGTAACTCAAGGAAAGCTTATGGTGCTCAGTAGATGATCTGTATTTCAATCAACATCCTATAATAATTTTTTTAAGGATCAACACTCCAACCATCAATATTTCCCATCACTAGTACCAGATACTGGGAATGCAAAATCAGAGTAATTATTGTCACTGTGAGAGTAAGATATAGAAATTGGAGGAAGGCATTTCACACCTGTCAGTAAGATCCTGCTCAGATTTTCTTGAAAAGTGTACAATTTACAGTCTTATGGCTTAAAAATGCTTTAGGTGCTGATCTCTGAGTATGAACAGAACTATTTCAAGAGCTATTTTGATATCCTGAGATATTCCTGACTCTGGAGAATTCCCGTTGTCCTGCCCTTGCCATATTGGAAGGCAAAGCCTCTATCCTTTAGCTCTACACTGTCTTCTTTAGAATTTCTTTCAGCTGTACTGACCTTCTGTACACTCAACATTTCGCCTCCCACAAGGAGTTTTAGCCCAGCAAAAAGCATTATTTACCTGGACATAGTAATTACAGCTCTTGCACTAAATGAAAGAGAGGCAAAGACTGATGCCTGTCTCCAAGATGAAATAGAACAGGCTGGCTCATAATCACACTATTTACAGCTACCCCCTTCTGTAATAAATTTGTTCAAGAGAGATTTGGAGCAGTGTAGAACAGAGGCAGCATGTGAGCTAACAGCATGGAGCTCCACTGTTTGAACTGGTTCTTCACTCTTTTATTGATGTACTGCTCTGTAAAAGGACTCAGGTACTTCTTATATCATCGCTCCTACTGATCTGAGGAAGATCTGCAGCATCCTCCACATCCATTACTGTCTTCAGAGCACTCAACTATTACTTCATACAGCCTGCTCAAAAAACAGATGTTATTAAAGAGGAATTTATCATAGGCTGTGTAAAATATCTTAAATCAAATATATCTGTAAAGATATGTTGAAGGAGAGTATCCTCTCCTCTAAGGGCACTTAGTTAAAGGAGTCATAAATCAGAACATGTGAAGACAGACCTGACCAAGAAATTAAAGGCTGTAAAAAGAATAAACCTTGCCACTGGCCTGAAGAGTATGAGGGGTGTGAAAATCTGGTTTGTTTTTTCTTCAGTTGAGTAGATGAAGAAAGGGAGAGAGAAACCAGATGGTGTTAAAACTAGTCCAGCTAACATTCATAAAGTCAGTAAGAAGAAATGGTCAGTCAGTTACACTAGTTAAGGAAGTACCAAGAAACTGCAGCAAACCGGCACTTTGTGACTCATAAGGATGCAAACCTGAGGGCTGAGGATGATGGAAGGGGCTGGTATGAACATGCAATGTGCAGAGGAAGGGGGAGAAGGGAGAAACAAAGGAAGACTACATAGAAAAGTATATAAAACAAGTCTGATGGCACATTAATCAGAGCTGGCTAGTGCACTTATCTGACCCTGCTATGCACTTGATAAACAGTTTTTCCTGTCTTATCATATTTTCTTATTAAATCTTAACCCTGTGCCTATCAGTATCCACACCATGTGTGTGTGAATGCTGCAAGTACTTGGAGCCAGCTACTGAGGGGACTGGCATGGGTGGACAGGGTGCCAGGTCCTGGAGTCAGACTGGGCTCCTTTCCTGTGGCATCAGATACTGGACCCAGTAGGGTTCCTGTAGTTGACTGGTGTAGGAAGAATCATGTCTGTTGCCAAAACCGCTATCCTGGTTTTGGCTGGGATAGAGTTAGTTTTCTTCTTAGCATCTGGTACACTGCTGAAATAGAGCAAATTAAATTTCTTCCATCCACAGCCAGGAAAAGCCACTGGAGGATCCAGGGAGAGTGAGGCAAGTGATGAGCTCAGTAACCATGTCTATAGTGGACTACAGGTCATATCCTGTGTGTCTTATTTTGGATGATGGGGATGTTTGTGCTTTCCTTAAGCCAGATGCATGTGGGATGTGCTATGGGATTCACTGGCAAATTCCAAGCTGGACCAGTCATCAAGTAGGGTGCTCAAGTTTGTGAAGGGATGGGGAAGTGGGCAGGATTTGTGCTGGTGGACAGATCTTATGAGTAGATGCCATAGTGTCGTAGGACACCTGTGGACACCTATGAATGTGTTAGTGCTATGTGTTTGCAGCAAGCAGCCAGCTGGACCTGCTGGTGAGTCAGGACTGTGTGGAGCAGGTAAGAGGAAACAGGATCCAGGCAGGGTTTCAGGGGACATCCAGGAACATGCATGTGCTTGTGAACCTGGAAAATTCACATATGCATTGCACTGGTAACCCTTTGCCTCTGTCAGCCCAAGAGGAAGGGATGTGTCTGTCTTGGTTTATGCCTGGTGTGAGTCATGGAAATGCGGTGCAGTTAAAGGCAACCCCTAGCCTTTGTGACAGGCTGTGTCTGTGACCTCTGTGTGATTGTGTCTCTGTGTGCCTCTCTGGGGTATGTGCTCAGCTTTGCTGCTGGCTGAACCTGCAAACAGGAAAGCAGCAGCCACTCCCTCAGCCTGGGCACGACCAGGTGCTTGGGCAGTGAGCTGGGTGCAGGTCTCAGGCCAGGGCAGCTACAGGAGGTGGTCCTGCTCTTAAAATTTGCAATCAGACTCAACTTCCAAAACTGCTTCTTTTGCAGCACAGGGTATGAAGAAAGCCCAAATGTATTCACTTAGTTTTGGATTATTAACTCTTGCATGCCTAATATTTGAAATAAGTAATCGACCATAGAAGGTCCCACAGAAAGGTCATTCTTTTCCCCAGTATCAGTATGTTTCTTGGGGTTAATCTATATGTGTTAGGTGTCAGAAAAAATAGGTGGATATATGTAGTAAGGATACAAAGTAAAATAAAAACACATATCGAAACCAGAGTTATCCTCAATATACCATTCAAACTGCCTTTTCTTCAATTTACCTCTAGCGTATGTAAATACTGGCTCGTACATAGATAAATATGCTGCCACCTATTACGATTTTATTTTGTTATGGCTTTTATTTTATATAACAGATATTAAACCTTTTTTCTTTTATTTTTTCCCTGAGGCCCTGTGGTAAAAACCATTTATAAAGGCAGCAAGATGGATTAGATACACTTCTTGATAAAGTAAGCACATTCAGTACTGTGAATGAAACTGGAAGGAAAGAGCAAATTGGGGCAGAAGAGTGAAGTAATTTTACATCATTCACTTTTTTGGTATTATTGAGAATTGTTTAAAGTTTGCTATTTCCCCAAAATGGTCTCAGCACCATAAGAATGGAGATGCACAGGATACTGGCATGATTGAGCCTTATGTTTTTATGTGCTTGGTGAAGTTACTAGTTCGTCACCATCTTATCTTTGTAAATCTGTGTTTTAATCCAGAGCTCTATCAATTACATTAATAGAACTTGAGAGTCTGGCTGTTTTTTGAAGGAAGACAGTAGCCTAGTCATAGATTGACTTCATAACTGAATGACTATATATGATGACATCTATAACACGCATTCCTGTGTTTCCAAGGGTTTCCTGTCCCAGAAGAGCTCTTCTACTTTAAAATACAAAGGACCATTTTGTAGACCAGGTTTTATTATCCAGTCCAAGTAATCTGAAAATGCAGAATGCTCTTCAATAAGATACATATCTTATTCCCATGTCTCTCTCCATTTTCTAGAGCTTTCTGCTCTTTAACTTAGGCCTTTGCTTATCTGTACTTAAATCCTGCTGTTTAACACATTAATCTACTTCCAGTATTTTCCCTGAAGTGCCCATTAAACCAATACATTTATACTGTTCAAACAGCTACTGTAATCTAAAATTATCCCAATGGAAAATAAAATAAAACTAAGCATGACATATGGATGAGATTTATATAAGCAAATATACCTGTTCACGTGGAAATGCATAATATTGGAAAGGCCCAGGTTCCCTTCAGTGATTCATCTCATGTGTATCCAGATTAAATGAATCATGACCTAAAAGTACCAATGCAAATGAAAAGATATGAAATATATGTTTTTTTAAAAAGAAAAAATATAAGTTGGCTGAAATTAAGTTTATGATAATCAAACATTAATCTTACCAAAAATGATCCATCACCAAAATAATTCTTACATTTAAGCTTGGTTTAGATATTAGACAATTGAAGTCAACGCAAAAAATTCTTCATGAGGTTAGTGATTCCTTCATCAGAATCATGTGAATGGACAAGTGGAGTTAGATAACAGATATTTGAAAACCAACATTAAGTAGGCCTCATATTCTGTTTGTATAGTGGAAATATCGCTAAAGCTCATCAATTGCACTAGATATAGTACAAGTTGTGTATTTTAAAAGTCACAGAACTGACAAAATAAACATGTGCCTGAGTACAGTGTTTCTTTACCTAGTACAGTGGCTGTTTGGTTATAATTTTTTTTCAATGCCACAATTTGAATACTGTCCAATAAAAAGCCCTGAGAAAGGGAAATAATTTCATTTCTTTATTTCTAATTTCTTATCTACGTTATCCAAAACTGAAATGAAGATACATCTTGCTCAGCAAAATGTTAGCTAATTCATTGTTAAATTACCTGCTGTCTCTAGGTTTTCTTTTCTAAATTTATAGGTTAAGTATTAAAGACTTAAAATTTAGCTATTAAATACTCCTGCTATTGGAAGGTAAGGATAAGGATAGTCTCCTCTTGATTTCACCACCCCTGAAGCTGGTTTGGGCAGCAGGATGTGAAAGAAGGATTGATAAACTTTGTCTTTCCAGCAGTCTGCTAAAAGGCATAGCCAACAGGTAGTGATGGAGCAACTTTCCTAGGTGGTTGGATTCTTTGATGTTTATATAGCTTCAGAAGGAGGATACATCTCTGCAAGGCTCAAGCTGCAGGTCTGTTGCTGAGCTGGGGCAGATCCTACTCTAGCCTGAGTGATTCTTAAGGAGCCATGCTGAAAAATGAAAGAACTCCTGAAGGAAGTCGGTGGATTGCAGCATCAAAGAGATCAGAGACTGTGCAGATTGTCTCTGAGGCTGCAAGAGCCAAAAGGTTTAGAAGTTATAGTTGCAATGGTAAGAGACCCTGCTTTGAAAAATGATCCCCATCTGTTGGTCTGTCTCCTCACCTAGAGAGATCTCCTGTGTTATATTTGGCCAATTATCCCTTCATTAAAAAAAAAACCCAAACAATATTAAATGTAGCAGCAATTTTAATTAAGTAAAGTATTGACAATAGAATTTGGTTAAAATAAGGGATAATTTGGTTCCAATAATAGCGCATAAGCAAATAATAACCGCGGGGTACGGAGTGCAGGGTCCCTGGACCCCTGCCACCTCACGTACAAGTTTGCCAGACAAAAATTCCCCTTTTTATGTCCCATGTTGATACCATCTCCTCCCATTTTCGATTCATCACATTTCTACCTCCGCCCTCATCACCACCTTCACTGCGCATGTTCCACCACTCTTTGAGGTGGTCGCACCACCTTTTGGGGGTCGTCTCTGATGAAGGCCTCTCCTCTTCCTCGGTGTCCTTTGAGTCACCTTTGGGTTACACATGTGCACCAAGCTGGTGTAATGTAAGCCAAAACTATCATAATGGAAGCAAATATTATATTTAGGCCTCAAAGCAATAAATCTCGTATAGTTAACATCTTCCTGGGACCCAACCAGATTTTCCCTTCTTTCTGTTAATTTTTAGTAACTGTTATCTCTTGCTTTTTCCTGCCTTGAACATCTGCAGGAAAAAGGGGGGGGATGGAACCCCTCCTCTCTCCTTCTTGGCATTACACCTTTTAACTGTTTAATTATGTCCTAGTATTAACTACTGTATCAATATTGATTACTGTTTCAATTTTATCAGCACGAATCATATCCATTTACTACATCCTGCATGCCAGTGTTTCAATTTGGAGTATTATGGGAAGTTTATCTGAAGACTTACCCATTGCTCTTCAGTGTTACTCTCTGCTTAGCTCCCATTTGGGCTGTATTAGTAAGAACCTGCTTCCATCAGACTTGGCGTGGCTACCGGAGCCCGGGTTAGCTCAATAAGAACATCACCACTGTGCCAGGTGTGGGAAACTGCTTAAGTATGGGGTTTTAGTGAAGGCAGAACCTTTTGAGCCAGTTGCTCAAATGGTGTAGGATCTTCTACTAATGTCAGGGATTGGGCAAAGGAGAAGGAGGAGGCTCTCTTGATGTTCCAGCAGGAACAGATTTATTAAGACTGAAGCAAATAGGAGCAGAAGAACACCAAACACTGCTGTGCACGGGTTTAAATGCAGTAACAAATCGGTGGGTGGGCACAAATAAACATCCAATGGGGAACACTTAGGGTAGGACTGAGGGGAATCACACCTCTTCATTGGGATCAGTCCGGGCAGGTGGGAGGAGAGGGTAGGTCACATGGTCCAATAGGGCGTGGAGGAATAGGGGAATTCCAAAGGGGTGGTACAGTCAGGGATCGGCCCAAGGTGGGACTGACATGGAAGGTTCAGGAACAAGGGGCAGGGCTATATTGACAGGCAGGGAAGGAGCTGGAACAAAGGACAGGGAATGCAATGAGGAGCAGCTTGTGGAAGGATACAACTTAGGGACCAACCAACTCAGGGAAAACACAGGCATAACAAGCCACTAATATTAATTTTAACAACAACCTAATAAATCAAACGGGCTGCAACACTGACTAAAGGAGGTGGTAATTTACTTGACTACATCTAGAAAGATGTGCTGAATTCTGGGCTCCCTAGTACAACACAGAACTTAATAGAGTGACTGCAGCAAAGATGATGAAGGGACTGCAAAGTCTTTCACTTGAGGGATGACAGGCATCTGGTTCTGTTTGGATTGGAGCAGAGAAGGCTTTGTGGGGGCAGGGAGGAAGGGAGGATAGGACACAGCAGAGTTTTGTCAATATATATGACAAAATGGGAGATAATGAAGATGAGAGAACTAAATTCTTCCCACTGCTGCCCACCGATGAGATAACAGTAAATGGTAGAAATAAAAGTATATAATAATTCATCTAATTTAAAAAGAATTTTTTTGCAATTAGTGTTCTGATACACAGGAAGGGTCTGCCCAGGGGTTCTCCATGTGACAAGACAGTCAAAACCAGACTGGACACTTCTCTGGGAAACCTGTTGTAACTAACTGCTTTAACAGGGCTGGATGATCTCAAAAGGTCCCTTCCTATATGATCTCAACAGGTCCCTTCTAATCTCAAATTTTGTAGTTCAATGTACTTTCATTTTTGTCAATATTTTTAAAGGAAATGTTTTTTCCTTGGTTTTCCTGGCGTCTCATACCAGTTACAAATTCATGGGAACGTATTTCTGAAAGTAAAATTACACTTGTTCTAAGATGATTTATTGGCATTAACAATCTGAAATTACTAGAGTGTGGGGACTGTTAATTTTAACAATTTGTACATATGGATGAAAATACAGAGAAGTCAAAAGAATCCGTGGTTATTTGAAGAGCTTGATTTTTTTCAGTAATGCAGTTATGCAGTTACAATTTCAGGTTTCTGAGCTGAGTACTAATAGTCACATTATATCCTAGGCCCTATTGTTTTAGTGACAACTCATGCTGAATTCTTCACAAGAAATAATGAACATCTTGATCTCATGTTATGTAGATGCATTTTTATTACCTTTTGATCATCAAATCTTTATATTTTGAGGAAATGTCTGGTGACAATTTTGAGTACTATGACTAACCATTTGTTGAACAACCTCAGTTGCTGACATTTTAACATTGCTTCCATGAGGATCTGCTCCATGACACATAGGTAAGGTTCGTCAGTCTGCAGTGCCATGGGTTATTGTTTCTCCCTTTTTAAAAATGGGAGTGATTTTTTTTCTCTTTTTCCCACTCACAGGGGACCTCATATGCTTTTCAAATATACTTTCTGAAAATGCATACATAGAATGGATAGGCACATTGGATTTCTTTCCTGTCCTGTTTAACATCTTTATGAATGACTTGGAGATGACACAGTTTGCTGTCATCAGGTTCTCAAATGACACCAAACTAGTGGGATCAAGTTGATATGCCAGAAGGCAGTAGTGCCATTCAGAGTAATGACATCCTGATTGTCAGGAGAAGTGTACCAGATGGAACTTCATGAAATGCAGAAATAACAAATTCAGAGTTCTCCCTTTAGAAATGAAGGCACACACCTTCTCCCTGGACTTGGCAACGGCATTGCTAGCATAAGGCAAAGCTGACAGGTTTGTTAGGGCTAACCCTGTGGAGAGAGGTGGGGGGGACAAGAGTTTTTAAACTTAAACATCTTTGTCAGATATGAGCACTTTGGGTTCATTATTAATTTGAGAGAAACTTTCAGCTTCAAACAGTAACATATCAGATGAATGGTAACCTGATGAAAGGATGAAAAAGCAGGGTTTTCTCCCATAAGAAATGTACTTTGAAAGTACCAATTTATCTCTATTTTGTATAAGGAGAGTATATCATATTTAGATATCTACATTTTAGAAAAGCTCATTGTATATCCCCCTGATGAAGTCTGGACACTGACAAATTTTTGCAACTGCCCCTCTATCTTCATCAGGAAAAGTGAGGGTTCAGAATTAGGATGTACAGAAATAATGAAGTGAGGATCCTAACACCAGCTTGTACATATCAAAAAAAGTGCATAACCATTTTAATTACTACAAATATTTTTTTCAGTTATGTGTGGTTTGTTTTTTGGGTTTTTTTTCTCTGTTACTAGATTTTCAGTAAAAATAATTCTTTGTTTAAACTGTTTAAATTTATATTATACTAAAAATAGATTCTTAGTTTTACAAATAATGTATATTTTGTTGTTCATTATAAGATTTTGAGGATGGTGAAAATAATGGAAAAGGATAATTCTATTGTCTTTATTGTTGAAAACATGGGAGAAAAAAGTTTCCCAAGTTAAAAGCATGCATATGTAAAATCTCACACTTGTTTTTCAGAAAAGGATTAAGAGAGTTTCGATATACTTGAATGTGTCAAAACAGTTAGGGTGCAAGTTTTAAATAGAGGTTTTTATATCTGGGTGCTATACCATTTAAGATTTTGCATGTGTGAGTAAGTCCTCAGGGAAACTTGCTCTATCAAAGCAGATTCCATTTAAAAGGAATAATGAGAAGAATTTGCTATTGTGTGTATAAAAGAATTGTAATTTTCATTAATTTTATAACTTGAAAACAAATATTTCTGTAAATTCATAGAAATAAGTTGATATTTTCACCACCTGAGGCCAAATATCACAGATACATTATCATTCACCTATACAGACTTAATGATTTCATCTTTATGAATTACGGTCATATTTTCTGTAAAAGAATCAATTTTCTCATACTAGAAAAAATAAGCATAACTAGAGTAATTTTTTTCTCAGATTGTATAAACTGAAATATTTGCCCTTTTGTTTAAGAGAATCAAATCTTGCTGAATTTCCTGTTATGTGCTATGATTAGAAGCTTTGAATACAAAGGGGACGGAAAGAAGGAAGTGTAGGCAGACAAAGAGAATATTTCCAAACTTTTAAATATTAAAGTAAGTGTTCAAAGTAAAAGCTTTATTTCATCTTGAATAGGTTACTACTTAGTGGCTTCCTTTTGACAGGCTAAATAAAGTGCACCAAGCACCTTTATTCATTAGAACATGTTATTGCTGTTATGGCAAAGAGTCTCCTGGCCACTTTACCCAGATAGTCCAAACATTTGGTTATCCTCATCTGGTGTCAAGGCAGCATAGTCCTGTCCTCCACCTTCTCCGTGCCATGCTGACTATTTCAGTAAGCCATGAGAACAGTGGTCCACACACTGTAATGTGAAAAGGCAATGGCTAAACTGAGCAACTCAGTTCCCCTCTGCTTGCAATGCCTTAGTTCTCTGTACTAGACCACTACTGTGCCTTCCATCCAACTCTATCATAAACTCTCCCTTTTCTTTCAAGAACGTCCACAAGTAGAAGGGACACAGTAGAACATCCATAGTATGTTTAAGGGACATGCAGAATTCCCACTCCTTCCTGACACTTTTCTTGAGATGTGATCTTACCAGTGGATTGTTAATGCTGCACTTCTCTGTCATGCTAGTCTTACAGAAATCTTCAGGCATTCAGGATCTACCAGAGGTGCAAGATCATTATGCTGCCAGTAAGAATTCATTATCAGGCCAAAATATCTCCTAAAATATAATTTACTAGAGCTGACTGTATGAAGAAAGAGAGGATAATAGAGATAATATTATTATCCTTTTGATGCTCTGGACTTCAATTTCTGCATCAGCAAAAATCTCTCCAATAAACATACAGCATGACATGCAGATCACTTCAGGAGGCTTAAGCTATTTTGCTCCTCTGAGCTCTGACAGAATTTTCTTCCAAGAAAAGCAATTCTATTCATAATGTCTACTGTTGGCACCTATATAACACAAAACTGACATATTTAATTATAGTCTGAAAGTTACTTCAGTCAGAGATGCTTATATGAATAATCCATTTTCTAGTACTCTGCTTTTTAAAAGTATTTCTTTAAGTATTTATTTTGTTTATACAATTTATCTTTTGAATTGTATCTTTTACAATTGTATCTGTAAATTTATCTTTTAAAACACTGATTATGTATTAAACATGTGTATAATTATTTAGAGTAACTACTGAGTGCATCTTTGCTGAAATTCTCAATTTTTCCTAAAAGACTGATCTTCATTCTCTCCTACCTTGATGTTTTCATTATGTTTCTAACTCTTGAGATAAATGAACTCAAATGAAGTAGAGATTAGAAATTCTTCTTTTGAAAGATTTTAACTACAAATTTGTGTTATGTACAATTCAGCTATACTATTCATTAGTTAATTCCTCCTAGGGAAATGTGAATTTACATACTTTTTCTGTTTTGGAAAAAAAACAAACCCTTCCTAATATTCTCCTAAAGTAGTACTTGCAATGTGAAATTACTGAAATTGAAAAGCTGCACATTAATTTGATTTCAATTAAGCTGTAGAAATATCATACTATTGGTTTATTATTATTATTTATATTAGCCTACATAGTGACAATCAAATGATTATTTCAAAGTGCATTTTGTTGTATAGCTTATCACTGGAAACCTTATAAATTTTAACATCCTGAAGGTCAGTGAATTTACAGTGATAACATAATATAATTTAACAAGGTGGACCCTAACACAGAAGGAAAGAAAGCATATAATAACTTCTGAAGAAAATTTCACTTGAAGAGTCAGGAGGTGATGTCAACTAGCAGAGATTTATTGGCACTTTAAGAGCCTATGACCTAAGGAACTTTAAGCAGGAGAGACATACGTTTTATAAGTTTACTTGAGGACATATCCCTAATTAAGTGCCATAAAAAATATGCTGTAGAAACTCAATTGTTCTTTAGTGATCAGCTCTTCTAACATTAAATGACACCCTAAAAATTAAATGGCTTTCCATTAGTTGAAATAATGCTGTTTAACAGCTTAATGGCTAGAGCAGAATGTTGTAAATTAGGTAATCTATGTCCTCATCGCTATTCTGACACTTGCTTTGGTGAGGCTGAAAAGTCAACATCTCCCTGAAACTCCTATCTTTTCCAAAATTGTAAATCAAATATTATATCACTTTCTAGGTTTACTGCGATATTGACCTTCTCTAAGTATGATATCACTCAGTCCTCTTTCACATGTTTCTTTCCTAGAGTAAAACTCCCATTTTCTTTGTGGTTTTGATTGCAATTCCTCCATTTCAACTGAGATAACCTTGCGTTATTTGGCTCCTGGAAATGAAAAACAATTAAAGGACTCTCATGTAAAGTAATAAATGTTATTTGCAAAAAATTCTAAAAGTTATTGATGAATGAGAACTATATCTACTTGTCCAACAGCCTTCTATTTATGGATGATGATACATGTATACTCATTTTATGTTCTCATCTACCAAGCTCTTTTTCACTGTCTGCTCTTTTACTTTTATCTAAATTGTCTCAGGCCCCCAGAAATGCTCCTGTACTCTGCTATTTTGAGATTTGCTTTGAAACTGTTGTTAGGAAAGCAATATTTAAATTATCATAGAAATAGTAATATAAAAGCTCAGTAAGAACATTGTTATGGGGTTTGTTTCTTTCTTTTCCCTAGGAATTCTGCTGTAGGTTTTATTATTAGGAATTAAAAAGATTATCACATGATGAACTGCTCATTCTTCATAAAAGTTCATTCTTCATTGTACCTGATTTTTTTTATCTCATGATTGTGATGAATATTACTTAACAAAATGCTGAGAAGAGACTGTAAATGAGTTACAGACTGGTTGAATACCACCCTGTGGGAAAGATAGTTCAGTTATTTCTATAGACATGCTCTTTTTCCATATACATTTATACAATACTTTCTTCTAGAGGAATCTCAATTTTAATAACCTTGTGTGTTAATACTAGTAATAATGATAAACTGCTAGTGACTTTTGAAGTGTACCATGCTTGAAACAAATGAGAAATCCTACTTACTCTGCAATGAGTCTGGGATGGAGCTAATTTTCTTCATACTAGTATGGATTGGTGACTAACTCAATACTGGTAATACACTCTGTTTTGGCTGTTATCAAACAGTGGTTGCATCAAGGTTCTGTCTTGCTCACTCTGCTCCCACTCTTCCCCCTCAGTGATTAGTTGAAAGTACACAAGAAGCTGGTAATGGACACAGCTGGAATAGCTGTCCAGCACTGACCCTAGCATTATTCCATAACATATGATGTGCTCAGTAATACAAGCTCATAAAAAGGAGGAGGGATGGCAATAACCAAGATTATGATGTTTGACTTCCTAAGTAACTATTATTATGTTTTCCTGGAACATCTGCATGCTGATAGGAAGTAGTGAATGAATTCCTTATTTAGCTTTGCTTGAATGGACAGCTTTTCTTCCCCACCTATTGGACATCCAAATTCCTGAAGCTTCCTCCTAGTTTCTCCATGACCCATGGGAGAGGGAGGTGAGTGACCAGCTCTGTGTGTGCTTGACTGTTGGTCAGGGTCAACCTACTACCAAGTCATACACTCGCTTTTACCATTATATGCTAAGATAATCAATTCATACCCTCTTTAAAATAAAAGTGAAAGATTTAATCAAAAAAGTATAAAATTGGGAGGAAAATCATTATTCAGGTAAAAGTTTTAGGAAGACTAAATAAAATTTGTGTTGCTGGAGGGAATAATTATGCCTTCCTTTTCTTCATTAAATTTGATTCTATATCTGATCAACTGTATCCAACAAATCAGAAATTTGTCAGTAATTTGATTTGGATTTTGTTTCACAAGAGTAAATACAGTGCAGGTCAAGTGCGGCTTTACTTGAAATATTTATATACATTTATGAAGAATATTATTGAATATCTTTGACTTTTTAGAAAGTTGCATAAATTGTTATATTTATTATAGCGAATAAATGAAAGAAAAGACATAGAAAATTAAAATGCAAATATTCATAATGTTCTAACTTTCATGCTATCTCCAGATAAAATTACATGCTTATATTGAAAAACAAGCCTGGCTTACTTAAACTTTTCAATTCTTTGAAATAAAACTGCCTGTCAAGATTGCAATGTGATAGGTTACTGTCTTTGTCCTCAGGCATCTGGGGCAAAACATTGCATGCAACAGAACGCTCAGGGTTTTTTTACTCATGAAGCCAAATTTCACTTAACTGTGCTCATAAATTTGTGTTTAATTGAATTTAATTCTGGAAGAATAACAACTCTTTCACAATTCCTTCTTTTTATCTTTACCTCTTTTAAAGTCCATTGCAAGCAGACAATCTATTCAGATTTTACAGTGGTATGGGTAGTGTACTGATTACCAAGAGAATAAAATATCTACCCAGTTTAAAGACTATTTTTATGGAGAAATTTATTTCATACAGTACTTTATGGCCATAATTATTTGTAATAGTGTTTTGTAAAAGTGATATTATTAAGTAAATTCAGCTTATCAGATCCACTGTCAAAAATAATACTCTAGTGGTTTAGTCAAAGCTGGCAACTACGCTCAATACAGCCGCTTGTACACTCACCACACAGCAGGGTGGGGGAGAGAAATGGAAGATCCAGAGTGGGAAAACTCTTGGGTTGAGAAAAAAAAAAAACAAAGCAAAAGCCACACATGCAAGCAAAGCAATACAAGGAATTAATTCACTACTTCCCATCTGCCTAACCACAGTGTTGTGATCCCTTTTGGGCAACTTCTTATGCACCCCTGGCCTCCTTGCTAGTGGGGTGGAGTGAGAGAGAGAAAAGGCCTTGATGCTGCAGAAGACCTGTTCAGCAATAACATAAACATCTGACTTTATCCCAGCAAAAATCAGCATAGGTACTTATAGCAATTGAAGCTGCAAATATCTGCATCTTTGTATCAAATGTTTTGAACAGAAAGTAAGTAGACCATGTCGGATATGAGGGGTAAAAATTTCCCAACACAAAAACAGTGGAACAAAAATTGGCAATAGCTTCTCAGTTTGTTTTTGGTTTGTTTTTTTTTCTACACTTATTTCCTCTTTAAGGCTCTTAAATTCATCACTATTTCTGGAGATGGTCTCTGGCTTACTTTTTATACCGCTTTTAAAAAGAAATTTCCAATGGAAAAAGACCACATACTTCCACATCACAGAAGAAAATTTATTATTAGTCCTCCAGTGATTTATTTTATTGACCATCAGAATTAAACAAAATGTGAAACACTTTCCAAATATGTGTAAGATTCAAACTCTTCAATAACGTTTTTGGTGTGAGCGATAGGAGTCTAGATTTGTTTCTGTAACCTTAGACTTTTACAGTAAACACTGATCAGTAGTCAGATGCCCTAAAAACACCTTAAAAATTTCTTGGTCTGGATGGACTGGAAGAAACAGAATAATTGGTAAATGTTTAAGATCTTCTTTGTAATTTATTCTATAGTATTTTTAAGTTTCTTACAAACTTCCTTCATTATGGTGGTAGCTGACATAATTTTCATGAAGATATTAACTGCTGAGTTTTATACTGAGTAGTTGTCACAAGCAAATAAAAAGATAAAAGTACTATGTTAATTTGTGTTTGAAATGTACTGAAAGAGATTAGGGGGTTTTATTTTGGTATGTTTTTTTTTTTTTTCTTTTTAATTCTCCGTAGGTTTTCTGAACATCTGTTGAGATGTTTTATTGCAGTTTTTCTATGTTTTATTTAAGCTTCATTGTTCAGTACTCTCTTCTGCTCTGCTTACCAGGTACACTTACTGCCTTCTGATGCTTCAATTCAGTCTTCCAAAATTATTTTAAACTTTCTGTTGCTTTTAAATTCCCTGGATCTATCTTTCTGTCCTAGTTTAATTGTGGTCGAGTTAAATTTCTCCCAACTAGCTAATGTAGTGGATTTAGGACAAGAATAAGGCCAATAACAGACTGATATTTGATAAGAATATTTGATTACTCTAAATCAGGGACTTCTCAGTGTCGCCCTGAGATTCAAAGCCATCTGATTTGTTTTCATAATTATAATGTACTTTCCCAAGAATTGTAAGATAAACAAAGACTGTATTTACATTCCTTTGTGAAAAGATATTACTTGAGGGACTTCTCATTTGACCAGTGGGATTGGAGAGGTGGTAGCTTCTCTATCCAATCCCTGGTCACTGTCCAGAAATGTATATATATGAGGTCAGCAATAAACTTGGGCTCTTTTAGTGCTTTGGACACCCTTGTGTGTGTGCTGTGTGTTCCCTCTGTGTCCCACAGCGACATCTCAGGTTCCCTTTCTCTGCCAGTGAGCGGGTGCAGAAGAAGCTGTGAGGAAGCAGAACCATGACAGCTGACCCAAAACAACCAAAGGGATATTCCATATCATAGGAGTTTATATACAGTATGTAAACTGGGGGGATCTGACCAGGATGGACTGACTGCTGCTCACTGTGGTGTTGGGCATCAGTCAGCAGGAGGTGAGCAATTGTACTGTGCTTCACCATTTTTTTTTCCCTTGGATATTTTTTCTCTCTCATTTTGTGGTCTCCCTTTTCATTTGAATAACTATTATTAGCATTATATTTTACTTTATTTCAATAATTAAACTGTCCTTATCTTAACCCATGGGGTTTACCTTTTTCTGTTTCACTTTCTCATTCTACTGGGGAGGCAAGTGAGGACGCTGCTGTGTTTTTCATAGTTGCTGCATGGGGTTAAACCACAACCCCTTTCTACTGGATTCACTGGTCTCTTGCATGCATGAATACAAAGAATATTAAAATTCTGATAGTAAATATGTGTGATTATACTTACATATCTATGCATATGTCTAGCTGGAGCACATTGGCTTACTTACTCCAAGTGGGCTATATTTTGGGATCAAAAGTCTCCAAGTGACAATTATGGAATTTGCAGTTTCAATCACAAGTTATAAAGCCATAAGTTCAGTTTCTTTTATATTTCTAAATTCTATTGCAGTTTTATATAATATTGCTATATTTCTGAAATTCTGACTTGTACTGAAATGAATACACATGCATCCACTGAGGACTCATTTCAAGGATCAGAACTAAGAAAACAACACTTCACAGGAGACAGAAAAAATCCCCAAGAATTGTACAAAAATATATTTTTTCCTTATTTACATTTTGTTTGCTTTTGAATTAGTTCTCTAAACTGGCTTATTGTTTGACAACTTGAAAGGCAGTTACTACTCTCAGCACGCATGACTGAGGACAGACGGACAGGCAAAAAGGATAATCTCAAATTAGACTGGTTTAAGCTGGCGTGGCACCAAACTCTAAGAAAGTATGTGGGGATTTTGACTTAGCCTAATGGAAGTTAATAGCAGATATGATTATTCTTCATAAATGCAAAGAGAAAGTATTAAGATAAAAGCAATAATTTCAAATACTAATAGGCATAAATGAGTACAAACTGGTCATGTGTAAATTTATGTTTGACCTTAAATGGGGTCTTTAAGGTACAGTTGCTCACAATAGCGGAGGATTAAACTCAGATGATTGACAAAGTTGCTTCAAGAGCCATGTTCCTTGAAAAATAGAAAAGGAACAAATAAAACCATAAGAAAATGAGGATTTTAGGAGAGGCATTTTCTGAAAGTGAGGAGTGGACCTGTGTATCATTAAAAATAATGTATATATAAACTATCAATCTGCAGAAGGGAGTTAACATACCTAAACACATCTTGGAAGATTTGAAGCTTAAAGTAATACAGTTATGAAACTAAAGTAGACAGGTGCTTTAAAGTAACCACATTGTTTTTCATTCCCTGAGATATCTGTTGGGGAATTTTGAGCTGTGCATGACACATTGGCGAATCTTGGGACACAAAATGCAGCTTTTTGTGGTGGCTAGAATACATAGAATAAATAATAGTTTGTGTTGGAAGGAAATATTAAAGGTCATCTATGCCAAATCCCCTGCAATAAGCAGGGACATCCAAACTAGATCATCTTCCTCAGTACCTCATCCAATCTGACCCTAAACCCTTCCAAGAATAGTTGGAACATTGATAAGTTCCCTGAGCAACCTGTTCCAGTGTTTCACCATACCTGTCCCTGTATCTTTCACTGCCTGTGCATTTCTTTCTTGTCCTTTAGTTTGACTCACATGCCTTTACTCATCCATGATGATCTCTTGCATTTGTTTATTGGTTTCTTACACCAGGAGATTAAAAAATACCTTCAAAGCTCTGGCAGCTTTTTTGTGCTCCCTTGTTCCTGAGGGCAGTTTTCCAGAGGGACTTATTCACTAGCATGTCCTCTGGAAGTCTAGGAAATCTAGGAAACCCATTATCAACCTTCCACCACTTCCTGGACTCTTTTTCTCTTAATTATTGGGTTGTGGGGTTTTTTTCTGTTTGGTTGGTTGGTTGGTTTTTTTCGTTGTGTGTTTTTTTTTTCTTATACTATTACCACAGATAGTTACAGTGATTGGAAAGGGTTATAATTGCGTGATTCATTGGGATATAAGCATGAGCCTACATGAAGCATTATTTGCATTTTGCACACTCTTCTACTTAAGTATCAAGTTGATCCCAAAACTAAATAATTTAAAAACATTACCAAGGCTGCAATGTCAAGTGCTCAGAAGTAGGAATACTACAGTGAATACTGCCTGTGGATATTTAATTTGATCCCCCTGTGTGTAAAGGTGCTGAAGTGTAAAGTGAAGATTGCGGAAACAGTTTATCTGTGCAATAAATTGTTGAGCACCTACATTAAATCAGAACTCAGACAGATGGATGCAATTAAAGACTGGCTTGCTCCCAAGCTGAGAAAGCAGACACAACCCTTTATAGGAAAGATTTCTCTTTCACTTTGACTCCCTGTCTTCACCCATGACCAAACCATGTGGGAAGGGAAGGCTAGAAAATAAAGCTTGCACTAATCATTTAAGGACTATTTATAGGCTGAACAAAACCAGAAGCAGGTGGAGATTTTGATGATATTCTTGAGTTTTTCAAGCATGCTTTTAAATTCTAGAGAGGGAATAAGTGAAAAAGAGAGTATCACCATCCTTACTTATTCTTAAAAACTAAATAATAATTGGATTTGTATTGATAGAATTGAAATAGCAACAGATGTGGTATTAAAATTGGAGAAATTTTGCTTTTGGATAAAGCAAAGTGTTTGAAGCAGAGAAAATTAGATAAAAATGTAAAACAAAACCTACAAGAGTGAACATTTCCTTTACTTACAATAAGCTGTAATTTTTAATCCCAGATTTTTCACTGGCAGACCAGAAGTCAAAAGCATTTGCAGTTGGGAATTAAAGTAATCTTTCACAGTAGATGTTTGACAATAATTACAAAAAACAAAACAAAAAAATGAAGGAAAAATCAACAAAGAAAATTCACAAAAGCACCTAGGAAAACTTCAGTTTGTGCATTTCAAAGCTATTTGAGCTATGTTAGAAATAAAACTCTGTGAAAGGTTTTTCTTTCATTTTAAATTACTTTAAAAATGATGGTATGGGAATAAAAATTATGGGTAGAGCAATCTAGTGTAAAGTCGGTCTTACTAGAAGGAAGTTCTGTATTCAGAAAATGAAATAAAAAATTGATGACAATATATTTTCAGAGCTAGAAAATTTTACTGACTTATATTGTTAGAGGGATGAGGTTTTTTTATCCATCATGGCCCCCACTGTTTTACTATTAGTATCTCTCCTTCTCGCTTTCCATTTTTTTTTGGTTTTGTTTTGTTTGTTGTAGGGTTTTACTTGTAAAATATTTTATTAAATCTATTCTTCTTTGCTATAAAGTTTATGGTGGTCTTATTAAGGGAGATGAAACATTACTCAAAATGTAACTCAAAACAGGAGGTTTTGAACTCATTAACATTTAATTTAGTAATTGAAACTTGAAACTATCACCTTACTTACTAGTCATAATCTAAAACCATTTTTGCAAGATAGGTAGTGCAGGGAGCTGTGTTGCCTCAAAGAACTATATGGGGTGGTTGGGAGAAGCACATAAAATTAGAATATATAGCCTGATTATTTAATTTGTCTCTTCATCTTTTTCTGTTCCCTTCTGAATGCCCTGGATAGTACAGCTCTAATCACTGGGGACGTTAAGGCTGAATATAGTTTGCTTTTTTTAAGGCATAAGATAAAGCATAAATTTAAAAACTTTTCTTCTGCTTTGATTAACTTTGCAAAAATGGGGCAAAATATCTTTTGCACTTTAGAAAAGATATGTAGGAGTTTTGTGGCTATTAATTTCAAAATCTGCGATACATAGTATTTAATTATTCTTAAGGCATATGCTAAGCCCAAACTAAATCAAGCTGCACCCAAATGCATTAGTAAGGTATCAAAGATAATATATCAAAATACCTACTTCATACTAAAGTCAGTATATATTTCTTGAAAACCAATTAGTTAAATGTGAGATTCTCAATTTAAACTCTTACATAAAGTTGCCTGTAGAATTGTTAGACCTGTGTGTTTTGTCTTGGCTTTTATACCTGATGTTAAGCTAATTACTGACTGCCAATATCATCAGATCAGGTGATATTAAGCACCAGCCTTTTTCAAAACTGATCTAATTTATCCTTTTCCTTAAGTTTTGCCCTTTGTTTTTTGTATCGTTAATACCCTTAGTCTTATCAACCATCAAATCGCTGATGATGTGATTTTCAGTTAAATAAAGTGGGGAAAAAATAGCTGCTGACTATAGACTAGGTGACCTGATCTAATGGCTGCTAATTGATTCAGGGAAAGTCTTCAGATTTATTTTTCTACTGAACGACTAGGACACTACAGGTTCACAGATATTGCAGATGGTTTCTCTAGTCACTTAACACAATTCACAAGCATCTCCATTTGAACATTTTAAATTCAAAATGAAATAAGTGTATTCCCAAAGTATGTGGCACCCTTAGTGAAAATTAATTTGGCAAATAATCTCATATTGGGTTAGTCATTCTCAAGTAGTGTTTTGTTTTGTTTTGTTTTGTTTTGTTTTATTTTGTTTTGTTTTGTTTTGTTTTTAATAAGAGCACTTATTATAACCTTTTTGGCAGAAAAATGTATATTTAGAGAGCAATTGAAAA
The DNA here is from genome assembly GCA_013400255.1 of Sitta europaea. Classification (NCBI taxonomy): domain Eukaryota; kingdom Metazoa; phylum Chordata; class Aves; order Passeriformes; family Sittidae; genus Sitta; species Sitta europaea. The sequence goes on from VXBS01000178.1 coordinate 480,241, forward strand.
TTTTAGAGGAAATTATGAGGGCTGTAGAAGACTCTTTTATGTACACACACATATACACATGAATTTGCTTGTGGAATTACTGAGGGAAATCTTGCATTTAGCTGCAGCAGTTTACCCATTCATATCACTACGAATATCTGTGCCAGAAGTAGATTTGCGTGTATGCAATGGGGGCTGTCAATTGTGCCTTGTTGTGTTTAACTACTGCTGTGGTTTAGCCCAGGTAAGACCCACACAGCTGCTTTGTTTGCATCCCCTCAGTGGGATGGGGGAGACAATCGGAAAGGTAAAAGTGAAAAATCTCTTGTGTTGAATTAAGGGCAGTTCAAAAGGCAAAATAAGAACTGTGCACATGAGCAAAGCAAAACAAACAATTCATTCACCACTTCCCACGGGCAGCAGGTGTTCAACCATCTCCATGAAGGCAGGGCCCTACCAAAAGGAACATGACTTGGAAAAACAAACACCCTAAGTCTGAATGTTTCTCCTTCTTATTCCCCCAGCTTTATATGCTGAGCATGACACCACATGCTGTGGCATATCACAGAATCACAGAACCACAGAATCAGAATGACTAGTTTGGAAGAGACCTGCAAGGTCATCAAGTCCAACCCCTGCCCTAACACCTCAACTAGACCACAGTACCAAGTGCCACATCCAGTCTTTTTATAGGTAATAAGTGACTCCACCACCTCCCCAGGTAAAGCATTCCAATACTTTATTATTCTTTCCATGAAAAACTTCTTCCTAATATCCAGCCTATTTTCCCTTGGTGCAGCTTGAGATGCTGCCCTCCCTAAATCAGTTGGGTTCAGCTGTCCTGGCAGTGTCTTCTCTCAACTTCCCAAGCATCTCCAGCCTCCTCACTGGTGGGGAGAAGCAGACAAGCAGAAAAGGTTGTGGCTCTGTGTAAGCACAGCTGAGCAATAGGCAAAACACCCTTCTGTAATCAACAGTTTTAACATAAACCAAAAATCTTATGAGCTGCTGTGATGAAAATTATCTCTCACCCAGCCAAAACCAGTACAATATACAGTTTAATAGATTAGATTGCTAAATCTGCAACTGAAATAATAATGCGTCTGTGAGAAGAAGAATCTGAGAGTACTTTTGAATAACTGCACTCTCCACAATAGCTTCATTCTCGCAGGATAAATTAAAGATCATGCCCACCATCAAGTACTTGAAAGATAGGGCAAATAGTCTTTTTTTTTTGCCAATTTTACTATATCTTAGTACTAGTAACATTCTGTCTGTTTACAATATGAAGGTTTTGTATTTGCTATCAGAACAGTTTTAAGTCCATTCCATACAGAAAGAGAGTTAAATAAAAGACGTTTATAACATGCTTGTCCATCATTTGTAAACACAAAGACCTTAGGCTTCGAGGCAATATAAGGTGAAAAAACAGAAAGGAGGAAGGAATAAGGAAAAAAGAAGAAAAGAAAAAGACTTTTTATTTTTTAATCTGGCCTCATGCAAGTCACTATAAAATTTACAGAGGAAACAGTGCTATAATGCTATTCGTGCCCTTATTTTAAAACTTCTGTAAAAAATTGTAATTTAATGTGTCAATCAAATGGTATTATTGTGATTTTGTTATAGACTTTCTAATAAAAGCCTTCTATAATACCCAACTTGCCACAATGCATAATTATGCTGGATTAAATGCAGTTTCTGTATAGATCAAAACATTTTGTTTCTTGCGACTGTCTTAAAAAAAATTGATTTTTTAATAAACTGATATCAAATGTATATACATTTAAGTGAAATTATTTCAACTCTTTTAGCATTTTTCCAGTCAATAAAAAAACAAAAATAAAATATTATTTCCATCTACTTCATTTTTTCCTTGATGGAGAACTTCAGCCAGATTTAGAAAAAACTCTTTGTTAGCTAAAACTGAAATTGTCTAGTTCTGAGCTAGACAATTAAAATACAGCTATTCAAGCTTCACACCCCAGTAGCTGCCTAGACATGCTTTATTTAATCTGAAAGTCATTTGAATACTCCCAAGAGCCTATGCCACTATCAAAGCACACAGGGCACATACAAATATTACATCTTCAGAAAATGGAATAGTTAGTTTCTTATTTAAAAACTAAAGAAAGGTAAATGTTTATACAGATTGCTACTAAAACCACTTATCCCAAGAAATAAAATTCAATACAGCCACTCTAAGATTAAGCAGTGGAAAACCACATTTCCCTTGAAGAATGTGCAACAAATCAACTAGGGTTTGGGTTAATTAAAGGGATTTTTGTTCAGCCCGAATCACTCCCACGTCAGGGTTTTAAGGGAGAAATTTAAGTGCCTAAATTTAGATATATACTTCTATTTGGACCTTGAAGTATCTGATATAGCTCCATTGTCCTGGCAGACCAGACGTAGGAACTTAAGAAGACCTACACTCTGCCTGGTATGCAGGCAAGATATAATTGTGTCTAAAATGACAAAATTAACATGCTTAAACAGTCAAATCATGCTTCAATAGAAAGAACATTTGAATCCTATGACTTTGTGGTGTTTTTTTTGCCATAACTCAGTCATCAAACAGAAGAGAATTTTGATCTTTCTAAATATTAAGATTTTCAGTGTTTCGTGTCTCTATAGGTCTTTATATGAAATGCAATAAGCATTTTCCAAAACTTTTCATTTCCATTTCAGATAGTTTACAGCATGTTATAAAGAATGTATAATTAATAAATTATTAATGTTTATCATGCAGAAATAATAAATACTACATTATTTTGAACTTAAATCAACATTGTTGCATTATTAAAAGGTCATCAAAAAGGCGTATTATGAAACATACTTTAAACCTTGATTGTCATTTAAATTATTTGTCCATTAAGTGAGTTATACAATGGGTTAAAGCCCAATGGAGCTGTAAAACACATGAAAACATCACAAAGAGTGTCAAATGTATCCCAGCAAGGTCTGTGACTCAATTTTGCATGAAGAGATTTAAATCTAGGTTTGATACACTTACAGATAAACCAAATGTAGATAAGTTTGTGCTGCTAGACAGGTGGAAGCCAGGGATTTAGACAGTCAATTTGCACATCTGTTTTAGACAGAGCTAGTTGGAGGGGTTCAAACCAGAATGACTTTAGAATGAAGATGCATGCACAATAAGGAATCTCAGGTTCGTGACCCACTTCCTACAGTGTTTTTACCCTTATAGGTAAATCATATGATAACTGACTGTCTTAAAAACTTAGTACCATTAATGTGTTTTACAATTCAGTGAATTGTGTTGATACTCCTTATTCTGAGCCGTGATCCAGTCAATAAGTTGCTGAGAGAAGTCTCATTATCACTAGCCCTTGTTCTTATGGGAAACTTCAGTTTCCAAGATGTCTGCTGGAAATAGAATACAAAGGAGAGAAAACAGTCAGGGTGATCCCTGGAGTGTGTGGAAGATAACTTCCTAGCACAGCTTGTGACTGAACCAACTACGGTAGATGCTCTACTGGACCTGTTGTTTGTGAACTTAGAAGGGCTTTTGAGTGTTATGATGGCTGAAGCCTTTCTTGGGCATAGCAATCAAGAAATTACAGTGTTTTTAATACTTGAAGGGGTGACAGCAGAACTTCCTTTGACTTCTGGTGGGCAGACTTTGGTGGGCTTAGGGGACTGGAGGAAAGGGTTCCTTGTGAGACAGTTCTAAAGGGCAAGGGAGACTGTAAGCCTAAATATTCATCAAGAATATTTTTTCCATGAATATTTGTCGCTGTGGCCGATGAACAGAATGACATGAACCTCATTTTATAAAACATCTGACTCCTCTTTATTCGAAGACTGACCCCCTTTTATAGTTACTAGAGCAGGCCATCTCATTGGGCAGAAGAGTGCCAGAATTCTTCATCCCATTGGCCCAAAACTGAAAGACAGGGAGAAGTCCATCCCATAGAAAGGAATGCAAAACATCACTCTTGTACAATAACATTAGCCATGTTTCTGCCAAGCCTGTGAGAAACAAGGTCTTCCTGAACCCAAACATCCCAAAGAAGCTGAGTCCAGAGACTCAGAAAACATCAGGCCCAGGAGACCAGACTACAAATATTTGATATTCATCAAGAAGGAAATTCTAAGGTGCAGGCGCAGGCAGGCCCCACATGGTCTCAAGTGCTATTTCACAGGGTTCAGCATTTGAGCCAGTTATATAATTTTATCAATGATCTGGATGAGGGGATAGAGTGCACCCTCAGTAATTTCGCAGATGAAACTAGACTGAGCAGGAGCATGGATCTGTTGGAGAGTAGGACGGTTCTGCAGAGGGATCTGGACAACTGGATGGGCCAAGGCCAACTGTATGAGGTTCAATAAGGTGAAGTGTCCTGCCTTTGTGTCACAACAGCCCCCTGCATCACCACAGGTTGGGGGAAGAGTTATTAATACTGTTGTTACTGATTGCTTTCTTATGTCATTGCTGTTTCCAGAAAATTGTTCTTGTCTTAACCTGTGATCTTTGCCTTTTGTCCTTCCAATTGGAGCAGGAGAGGAAGTGAATACTGATATGGTTTTAGCAGGAGCATTAAATTGGGGAATGACATTCCTAAACTATGATGCCAGGAAAGGGAGTTATATTACTCAGACAATTCCTTTTAGAGTGTTTCTTAATTAAAACATTAGAGCAAAAAAATCTCTCTTATTTTAACCTTTTATATATAATCTTGTGCATTATGCTGAAATAAAAGCTCTTTAATTCTGTGCAACTTACATCTAGTTTATTAACTTAGTCACCTAATTTAGATGTTCCTGTGCCTATAACATATGTGCATTGATTATATAGGGAGCACATAGTGTTAGGGACTGCTGATGGCCTCCTGAGAACAATTTGGAACGTGAGGATTTTTCTAGTCATTGAATAGGGAAAACAAGACATTTCAGTGGAAAGTTTAAATGCTTGTACACATTTAGTGAGAAACCAAATAAAAATGCCTGGGGGAATATCTGACTGCATGTATGTTTTATGAGTCACATTTGATTATACAGTCAGCTAGGGTTTTAGATTTCAGAATACTTGCAAATAAAGTCTAATACATTTTTTCTCCCCTGCTTGTCAAAACAGTTCCCAGATGTATAAAATTTAGACAAAAAGTTCCCTTCTACCAGAGGGTGCATGAATTCATTCCTATTTATTTTACAACAGTTCTTCAAATATTAGACTATGTAATACCCTAGGCAAACAATCTTCAGCCTTAAATTCAAGCTAAGCTACAAATGAGAGAATGTAACTTCAAAGTTTCAGAGCTCAAATAAGCAATGCAGAAGGTTATCTTGTCTAAAGAAAAATATTTACCTAGGTGGAATCTAGGAACTTAAGTGGAAAAAGAAAGTGTATGCACTTTGGAAACAAAGAAAGGCAACGTTGGAGGACTGCAGAGATGCTGTTTGACACTGTAGGGAGAAAATTTGTCCAGCCCAACTGTGACTCTTTAATATATGTTTCTTATTTGAGAGGAATTTTTGTTATCAGCCAAGTGGTTTAGTACTGTATTTTATGGCTATATTTAATAAAGAAATACTTACTGTCCTTAAGATGAATTGGCGTAGATGAACTTGCAACCTAGGTTAGATAGTTTCAACAGCTAAACTATTTTTGCACAAAAAACTGAGTACACAAAACTGTTTGTAAGAATAATCATTTGCAGAGGAAGTAGTAATTCCTGAGATGTTTTTAATAGTTAGTTAGCATTGATGTCAGTGGTCGTACCAAGCTGTAACCTTGTTAGATTTATTGCAATCCATGTGCTTTATCTAGTCTATTTCATCTAACCATTGCAATTCTTAAATACAATATTTTCCTCTCACATCAGGTATTGAGAATTCTGGAGTGCAGTTTTGTTTTCTTTGCCTGTGTTTTGTTTGTTATCCTGTTACCCCCTAAGACTGCCAACCTTTTTTTGTCTGCAGCATATTTCACAGTATGTTTCACAAACTAAAATTTATATTAACCACCTCAACTTTAAGACTGTAAAGGTATAAGGACTTAAAGAATGCACTTGCGTATCTCACAGCACTGTCAAGGTCACAGAAGGAACTCGCCATAAGATAAATCACTGAAGTGGTAATTTTCGTTAAGCACAAAAGGGAGAAATTTGCAACAGAAAGGTGCTAATTCCAGGCCTGCTGAGACAGACCTGGATGTACTCCTAGTTAGTGCATCCAAACAAATATTTCCACTGTGGAAATCAGTGGGAAAGGAAACTGCTTATACACATTCCAGCACAAGTTATTGCAATGGCACCTATACTCTGTGGGTACCCAAAACTTGGACTGTATGAAGGTGATATCTCCAGAGGAATGACTCTGGGACCCCACCACTAAGAAGAGTAGGGTGAAGAAGGATCTGCAGGACACTGCAGGGTCCATCCAGTGGTGGTGACTGCCTTTTGTTTAATTTTACTCTCTCCCTCTCCCGCTGTCCCTCTCTCCCTCTCTCCCTCTCCCTCTCTCTCTCTCTCTGCCCTGTCCCCCACCTCTTTTCTTTTTCTCTCTCTCTTCCTCTCTTCTCTCATTTACTGTTTAATAAAATCTGCATTATTGACTTCAGTCTATGGTGTCACCTTATTTTGGGCAGAGGCATTTCTTAATAATCATAAGGAAGAGCTGAAAAGAATTAAGCTTTCATTTTTCTAGTACATATAAAAGGTAAAAGAAGCAATAGAGACCTTTTCTTCAGAAAAAACACAAAATATGCAAGAATACATGTCTAACTTTAAGAATAACGTCAGACTTTAAGAATAAAATCAGACTTCTACTGGAGAAATAAGTTCTACAAACTTCTGCACAGCTTCACAAGTTCATCCTACTTTGCACTTTTCGTGAAATAGCAATTAATCATGGAGGTAGCCAGGAAAGGAGTAATTTCAATGACCATCAAATGAAAGTGCAGATGTCTCTCAGCTATGTCTGCTAAATGCAAAAGCACATATTTATATAAGTTTTTATTTATAAACAAAAAAGCTCTGACACACACTCATGTGTTTGATAGAATAGCTAAAATTTGATTTGATTCTTTGTTGCGTAGTATTTTGAAATAAGATAATATACTCGAGAACTAGAAAACAGCCCCTTATAATTAATAACATTTTAAAAGGATCACCAGAAAATCTTCATGACCCCATAATAATTTATGTATTATATAAGCTTTGTTACACAACGTATCAAACAGAACTATTGCATTCTGAAATTTGCAGATGGTAGTTTTGACTTCAGATTTTTAAAAAGTGACTTAAAAGAATTTGTTCTGCAAGCAGTGACATGGAGTAAAGATGTATTTTGATGTAATTAATATTATAAACCAATGTACATGTTGATCAGTGGAATATCTGTCTGATTTTTACTTGTAATTCTCAATCATTGTTGCTAATTACTTATACACTAAAAGTTAAACATTTATTTTCTATTTTTTATAATTAAAAACAAGAAGGATGTTTGAAGATACTTTTGCCTGCATGGAATTATAGGTGCTATCTTTATATAATATTTTTTTTTTTTTTTAATTAGAACTCTTCTCATTGAAAATATTAAGTCATTTATCACTATTATCTGGGAGTTGTCCTCAGCTGCTTTCTTATTTATCTGCAGAAACCGGTAACAAAAATTTAATGGTTCTTAAAACTAAGTGAATTCATCCAGGAAATTATAAGCATTAAAAGTAAGATTCAAGAATCTTATCCAATTTAGTAAAATTCCATTTATGCTAAAAGGAGAATAGTTTGCAGCTCATGAGTAGATTTGCACTTGCTATATGGAGATTAAAGAGGCAATTAAGGAAAAGCCATAAGTACTAAAACGATTTAGTGAAACTAATTTTTTTTGTCTATAAAAAATAACTTGATAATATAGATTCACATCAAATATGGTGCAAACAGGAGAATTTTAATAATATATTAATAATAGAAATTGTTTGAATGCTTTCCCTTGTAGCCATCGTTACCCCTGTAAATACCTTAATAATGTAACTTTTAACTACCTCATTTTTTTTACTTCATTTGAACAGACATTTTTAGAAATTTTTTTGCACTCTTTATTTTTGAAGATTTTTTTTTAGTTGATTACTACTGGCAATACTACTGAATAGTATTAATTACTGTTGTTTTAAGTAATGTTAGTACTCATCTGTTCCGCCAAAAATTTTTTTACCTCTACGTTCAAACTCCATCTACACACCTGGAAGCATTCTAGCTGACTGGTTTTGAGCTAGAGAGCCTGGCAAGATGATGAGACCCCACAGGGTGCATGTTCCATGGTACCTTTTCTAGAAGGTGTTCCTTGAGTAAGCCTTCCTTGGTATATTTCTTTGAAACATTAAGCTAAAGCCACAGGCAGAGTCAAAATTACATGAAATAACAGCGCTGCTTTCTCTGTGCTGACGGATGGTGAACTCTCCCACTATACCAAGCTTTGCCATTGCTAGGAAAGGTGCTGGTTAGACCATAAAAAATCATGTCAGGGAGCATGACCTGGGCTAGTATCTGAGCCTATTTTGTGGATTGTTTTGATTGCAATCTTCCTGTAGAGACTCAGACCTATACTGGAAACAAAGAAATTTGTACACACTTAGGAAAAGAAAAAAACCAGCAAAACAATACAACTAATTTGCCTAAATATTTAACTGTTATCTTGTCTTTTTCCCTCCAATCCCATAGAATGGGAGGCAGGCATCCCAGCTCTTACTAAAGCATAAATCTAGCATTTCTGAAAGAGCAATTTTATTTGCTTCAAGGTAATTACCATATTTGAAGAAAGAAAATCTAACTATCCTCTGAGGTTGTTCTAAAAATCAAACTTCTGCATGTAGCTTAAATGTTGCTGTAATGATTGAGAATATTGTCCTTTTGTTTTCTAATAATAAAGGTTATTTAAACTTTTGAGAGCACTTAGTTGAAAGAAATTTTTAAGAAGTTGAAAAAACCTTGTTAGAATGTGGTAGTTTTCTCTTGTATAGGTAAAAGTAGATTTTTATGCAGTATCCTCTTCTGATTGTTTTAAGACAGTTTCCTTGCCTGGAGCATTGAGCTTTTCAGAACCATCCACTAGTCTTTATCTAATATAGCAGAGTCTCACAAAATTCATGCAACAAAAAAATAAGAGGCAGCTGAAACAAGCTTTGAAAGGATAAGCAATATTCGTAACCATTTTTTCAGACTATGTAGCAAACAAACAAATGAACATAAAAGACTAAAACATGTTTATACTCAGAAGAATTCTGTGTAATAAAGCAAAACTAAATTTTCCAGAATTATGGTTTGAGGAGCAGGTCCGTGCTTTGACTTCTGAAACTCTTATATATGCAGAGATTAAAATTCATTATGAATACTGAAATAACAGAAAAATCATGAATGACATTACCACATCAAGCCTTCAAAAGATGTTTTGTACAATTAACAAAATCCCTGAAAATCATTGATTTTATGTATGCTGTTTAGTTGTACAGACACAGTGGTTGTTCCTATGCAATAAAAGCAACCTGGAAATCCCTCAGTAATGTTTCCATATCTAACAACTTTTCAGGTAAAAAATTAAGCCAGGCTCCTTTCCTGAATACTGTAAGTCTATAGGATAATTCAACTGAGAAGGTGCCTCAGGAGGTTTCTTGTCCACTGTCCTGTTCAAAGCAGGGGCTGCTCTGAGATAAGAGCAAGTTGCTCAGTGTCTTGTCCATCTAGATCTTGAAAATGACCAGCTTTCTGCACTGACTGACTGCTTTCAAGGTGAACTAGTGTTTTTATTCCCTGCTCATTTCTTCTCACCTTCCCACCATGCATCAGTGTGAAGAGCCTGGCCTGGCTTCTTGATGACCTTAAATGTCAGAAAATACTAAATTTACAGATATAAGAATATTTTATATTAACCTATGATTAAAACTGTAGATTCGATTCTCTTTGAGTTCCCAGTTATTGCCAATAAGATTTTGAGTTTCTGACTCAAATTCAGAATATTTTAATCTAATACAGGTATGTAAATAACTTCTTGATTAGTAAAAATAATTCTCTGAAACTGTTAATGAAATAATGTTAAACATCTTTCATTCATAAATCTAAGATTATTTTTTCTCCGGCTTCATATATATAGATTATTAGTTTGAGTTAGAAGAGATCAAAAATCTAGTTTTGATACCTACCCCCTGCCATGTGCAGGGTGCCACTCACTAAATCAGGGCCCGATCCAGCCTGGCCTTGACATTAATCCTCACTAGTTTAGAAAAAAGATTTCAGTTTTAACATAGAAGAGGGTATTTATATATATTTCTTTATTTAATAATGATTTTATCTTTTTAGCTTTAGATCAAAAGAGAAAGTGTGTATGCAGTGAGTTAAGAGATTTTTAATATCAAGGGTACTTGTATGGTCGAAACACTATGATTATAATAGGACTAAGAACTAATATTTAGTTGTTGATCATTTTCTTTCTAATCTTGATTTTCTTACCTATCTATTGAGCTGAAAAATATTTAAGAATTAAAGCTGTTCATAGATAAGTATTACTCCTTCCTAGTTAATTTCAGTAGTAATGCTAAAAAGACACTGAAAGGGGTCTGCAGGCTTCCAATGTGTCTTGTAGAAAATATTGTATTATTTTAACATAGAATATAAAGGAATATGTTGGGGCCCTGGGCATCGGGGTTTTGCAACTTTTTTAAGGTCCCTTTCAACCCAAGTGTCCCTGTGAGTCTGATGATTCTACATTAGCAATTATAGTTTTTCCTCATTGGATAGACACAGCTTTTGGAATGATTTATGGCTTAAAAGTACATTCACACAGAGAGTATCAGTTATTATCAGGTATCCAAGTGAACCAAGATATTATGTTGTATTGGTCTGGCTGGGATGGAGCTCATTTTCGCATAGCAGCCCTCTCAGTGCTCAGCTTTGCACTGGCACCTGGAAAGGTGCTGATAACACCCCAGTGCTTTGGGTGCTGCTGAGCAGCGCTGGCACCGTGTCAGCACTGTCTCTCAAAACTGCCTCCATCAAGGGGTAAGATCCTGGGCAGGACACAACCAGGCCAGCTGACCCAAATTAACCAAGGGGCTATTCCACATCATACAATGTCAACTCAGATATAAAATCTAAGGGAGGGAGGAAGAATGGGGTGCATTTTTTATTCTAGAATGTTTTCCTTCCTGAGAAACTACTATGTCTACTAAAACCCAGCTTCCTAGGAAGTGACTAAACATTGTTCACTGATGGGAAGTAGAATTTTTTTTCTTATGCAAACTTTCACTTTTCTTTTTTTTTTCCTTTAATAAACTGCCTTATCTCAACGTACAAGTTGTTTTCCACCCTATTTTCTCTTCTCTGTCTCACTGGAAAAGGAAGTTGTAGAACACTTTGGTGGAGACCTGGTGCCTAGACAAGGTAAACCCAATGCACATATATATATTTTCTTTCTCTTCTGAAAGAAAGAAACGTGCACTGGCTACCTAAGTACAGGGGATTCTTCTGTCTTGCCATCTGAGCTCCTCCAAAGACAAGAAATGGTAACTGTCTCTTTATAACTTTTCTAAAATCAGTAGGTCATTTTATGGAGTGAGATGGATCATTCTGTTTAAATATCAGTGTCAATATGTTGATGCATAAAAGAAAATTATTCCACAGGCATTCCCTTGTTAATTCAGGCAGGTCATTATTTTCCATTTCTATTTCTGCTACTAGATGAGCTTCTGAGAAGGCTCTGTGGCTGCAGCGAATGTGCTCTGTGAATATCAATGTCTGCTTGATCTTGAAGGTTGTTACTGGGTACAATTAATGTCAGAAATGTTTTACATGTATCTCCATGTCAACCACTCTGCTTAAATAGACTCTTATTTTGTAGTTGTTATCTTTACTTGTGTATGTTTCAGTTTTGAAATAGTACATCATGTAACTATTTTCTCTGTTTACTGAATTCCAGCACAAACACAAGTAACTCAATAAGTAGAAAGCAGTATCCTCTTGGCTAACTGTTTTGTTATTATAAGGACTTTTGTTTTGTTATTTCATACCCATGCACAAAAGGAATGTAAAATTCTGATTTTTTTTTTTTTCTGGAATTTGTCACAGTTAAATAGATTCCTATATTTCAAATAATTATCATAGATTCCCATTATTCTCAAGGGAGACGAAACAGGCATATCTAGGGAGAAATTCTTCTGATCTGTTTCAAATGTCTACACTACAGGGAGAAGGCTATCATGCTCTTTTAAAACTCATCATTTAGGGGTGTGGTGGTGTAAATGTCTCCAGAGAGCCTATCTACACATGGCCAGATGAAAACTGAAAAGTTTGAATTAGCAGCGCAGTGCTGCTCCATTTTTTTCTTTGAGGAAAAGCTAAAACTCATTTAGCATAATTAAAAAAAAAATTATTTTCCTGCTTTTGCTTGTTTAACCCTAAGTTAAAGGGAAAAATGTATAATGTGTAAATTGAATTAAACAGGAATGAAAGGAAGCTTGACACATGAGATTATGTCTGAATGCTCCATAGTGATACAATGTTTTCTTGCTTATACATTCAAGTGTTAGAAAATAACCTATCTTACTCCATATTGAGTTCAGAGGGTAAAACACAGGGGAGCAAACAAATAATGTACTGTATGAATTAATAGGTGCATGTGACTGCAATAGAAGATACCGCCCATTTAAACCTGCCTTTGCCTGTGTATAAACTTGTTTTATGTTACCTTTAAGGATCTCTTTCATGGTCAAATCTGCTGATAGTCACAGGTAATCTGCCATCCTAAAGAAGAGACAAAATTCAGGTGAACTGCCTGCTGTTTTGAAGGGTTTTAAAGTGAAGACAGGCTTCAATGGTCTGTGACTGACCCAGTCAAATCCATTAGTATCATTTATTTTGGTAACACATCATGAAACCATATGGACACACAAGATATTTCCACTGAAGTCACCCAGATTTAGATAAGATGAAATGTGTAAATAACTCCTGGAAAAGCAATATATATTTGTGCATCCAAGTGCTTTTAGGTGACCACACTCAGATTTTTGTTAAGATGGGGCAGTGATATTATGAAAGAAGTAGGCTACATCAGGTTACGTTATTGATAGAATCATATCATATAACAAATTTAAAAATATATCAGTAAGAATTGATTTTATGGGATGAAAAGATTTTGCAGTTGGGAAAATGAAGCACCTGTCTGAAAAGAAAGAAGAAGAAAAAAATCCTAAATCAGTACCATAAGGTATTAACAATAAAGTGTGAGAGGAAATATAAAAGATACAGGGAGACGACTAAAATACTGGATCTGTTAGGTATATTAAAACGTAGTCTTTTCACTTCTTCATTGTATTTAGAAGTTTCTGTGTATAATTTCTTTGAAGAAAATGTCAGTTATCTTCACATATAAGGAACAAATTAGAGATTATGTCAAATGCTGATGTTGGAAGACAGAGCATTTAAATAGAATAAAACATTCTCTTGAAACTATTATGAGGTAACTAGGCCATTTAGAGTGTTAAGAAACTGGTATGTCATTCTTTTGTGAACTCATAAAAATAATTGTTGGGAGTTATTAAATGAACATGAGTCCATAAACTGAAACAAAGGCCTCAAAATTTTTCTAAGTCTCTACAAGTTTATCTCATTTGTTTACATACAAATATCCCAACATCTAACATGTGCCAAATACTTTTAAAAAATTTAAAAATATGTACCTGAGAGAGATGAAGGCTTACTTCTAGTTTGCTGGTGACATTACCATTATTTGAAATCCTTTGTTTTATATAGTCCTTTATGATATATATGATATTGCTAGTCTATTCAAGTGTGTTTGAGCTATGCTTAGTCATATTTCTTATCTCATATTCCTAAAACAAATGTCCTTAGAATTAACAGGACCTCATGTCATGGTTTTAAGCCCAGATGAAAATTAAACACCACAAAGCCACTTGCTCAAGCAGCCTCTCCTCCCCACCCCCAGTGGAATGGAGAGGAGAATCAGAGAAAAACTTGGATGTCAAGATAAGAACAGTTTAATAATGGAAAACGGAAAATTAAGTATAGTATAGTAATAATAGTAAATTATTATGATAGTAATAATAATGGTAATAAAACAAAAACAAGCAAGTGATGCACAGTGCAATTGCTCACCACCCACTGACTGACTCCAGACACCCATTCCTGAACACAGATCAGTTCCTCTTCCAGGTAACTCCTCCTAGTTTTTGTGGTAAGGGGAGCAAACAAACAAGGGAAACACATCCAAGAGTCTTTTTGGAAACTAATCCACTAGACTGAGTATATAGAAATGAAAAGAAATGAGTTTTGATAGATATGTATGAAAAAACTATTATCTTTTAGTAAAAATGTTTAAAAAATAGAAATTTATAGAAAACCAGTGACAAAAGAAACTGCAAAAGGTACAAAAGCCAAGAGGGAACTTGAACTTTTATTTGGATAACATAATTAGGAAAGGTTTCTATTTTTAGTGAATTACATCCAAGTAAATGTGAATTGCAAATTCAGATAAAAGGTGAAAACAATCTTGTAGCTCAGTGTCCTTAGGGGAAGGTCTTGTAGCCAAATTATACACTGCTTTGATGAATTACTATATCTTTTGGGGTGAAACTTGCTGTGCCTATTTTTCTGGTTCCATGTCACTATCTAGGAGTGAGGAGATGATTACCTGTACTTCTTCTTTCTCCCTCAGTTCAGGATGGATCTTTTGTACTAGCTGGAATGGGATGAGAACAGAAAATGTCTTCTCTTAACCCATCTGCAGAGAGTGAGCTTCCCAGATGCCAGGAATAGAAAATAGATGTGAAAGAGAGCTCAGAGAGGTTGGCTATTTTGTGAAAAAAAAAAAAAAAAAGCAAAATGTGAATTTCTTCTTTTACCGTTATAAACAAAAATCCATTTGGGATAAGATTTTTGAAATTTATATTTCATACAGATTGGAATATGCTACCATATTAATGCGCTCATATTTGACATCACAGTATTTTACATATAGTGCACGCAAAATACACATAGACATATTCACACTTGAATATTCACTTTGTATTAATTTTATTGTTCATATTTTGTATTTACTTTTGTCTTTTTCTAAATTAATACCTGTATTAATGTATTTTTATGGCAAAGAATATTTTTTACATGAAGGTGCACCATTTACATTAATTTTACATAAAGGTGCACCATTTTCAACTCCTGGTCTCCAACTGCAAGAACCTGGTTTTTCTAAGTTATTGATAAGTTCAATTTTTAGTAAATTACTTTGAGTTAAAAGCAAGTAAGATGTGTTTGCTGACAGAAAAATATATCTTTGCAGCAGGGGAGACAAATCGTCTAGTCTGGTGACAAATTTTTATAAGAGCACAAACTATATCTGACTGAAGAGAAAAATATATGGTGGCTTGCTTTTTTTTTCCTACCCTCAGAAAGCAATGTGGGAAGATGATGCAGGTAGCCTATAACATAATCCATTTTATGTCATAAATACTACCCGTCCTTCAAGTATTAGAGACACAAAAGTGGTTATTCTCATGATGTTGGAAAGTCTCAGTCAGTCCTGCAGGGGAAAAAAAATCAGTTTTGAAGGGAGTTATGGGGAGCAAAGAAATTTACACAGAAGGTATCACACGAGTTTCAGTAAAAGATAGATTTTGTATAAACCCTTCAGCACACTGGAAAAGACAGAAGCAAACCATTTTCCAAATATTGCTGCAGAACATGGACGTAAGTGAAAAAATCTAAAACACAGCACTTAGGTGTTTAGGATCTCATAGCAGATAGGGGCAGTACTGACACTTTTTTTCTACAAGATTTCATGTCAGATAAAGCCCACTTAAGTTGGTGTGATAAAGGTAATGAATGATTTCCTTATGACAAGAAATTATGTAGACTGGCTCTACAGTTCATAAAATGTAATAATGAGCATGATAAAGGTCTGCTCTGATTCCAAGTGGTAACCTTTATGGCCTGAAACTACTGAAGTCTTGACTGAAGCTAGTTCAAAATTTGTTTCTTATCATTTATTAGCAGCAGCTATATTAAGCATATAAACACAATTAGAATGATAGTCATCATTCTAATTAGGAAGCTGCTTTAAAAAAACCCTATATAATTTTGAAGAAACAGTTTTGTTTTTAAAGAAAATTATACATGCAGCACCTAGATTTTTATAATGTGAAAGCTTCCATTTTAAATATCTCTTGAAATTTTCTCCTCTGCCAATTAAACCCAGACAAAATGAAAATGGTTAGTCCTACCTCTATACTTTTAGATGCCTGGACCACCAGTGCACTCTGGGCAGAACTGACCAATGACACGATACATGCTGCTAAAATATTAAAATGGTATCTTATGTATCCTCTGTATATGTATTTCAGGTGTAATTGAAAATACCTTATTTTCATGGGTGATTACATTTTCCTTGCAGCAAATTTATAATTCATTAAATATAAAAATGTAGACTGATTGCTCATGCAACATGACAACCCATAAATGATGAAACATTTGCTTTTTTAGGGATTTGGTATTCAAATTCTTTGAGAGGCACTTAAAAAGGAAATTAAGAAACAGAAAAAGAACTTTAGTTAGACATTAGTAGAAAAATTAACTGTGAACATTATTTGAGTGCAAAATAAACAGATGAAATTGCAGTTGAAGGCTAATCAGACTCTAAAGTCTCCTAGATTGAAATTTTCTAATTGTAGGCCCCAAGCAGATCAAGAGACTCCAATTCCCTATAAGTATTCTCCTCTGTAATTCCCTTTGTACTCTTTCATTTCCAGGCCCACCTTGGGCTTTAGTCACCTGTGTTTAGGGTGTGCTCTGACATGGTTCAAATGTGCAACTTTACCTTACCTGTTTGTTCAGCCTGGAGGAAACTAATGGGAGACCTCACTGTGCTCAACATTCACATGAGAGGAAGGGGAGGGACAAGTACAAATCTCTTACTTTTACTTGTACTAGCCTTAACTATTTTCAATATTTCCCTTGTAAATAATTACTGTAATCCTCAATAAGCAAAGTTACATCTGGTTAAATACTGGTTAGTTGAGAGTAGCTCATTCTAAGAAAAGAAAAAATGCTTCTCTCCTTTAAATGCTTCAAAATATTTTTAGTTTTAAAGATTTAAAAACCTCTTAAGTCGGTAAAAAATGGTATACTTGTTTCTTTCCTTCAAAAAAAAGTTTAAGTTGAATAAATCAATATTTTTCAATGGAAGATTCCTGTGTGTTCTGATTTTGCTGGAGAAACAGAGAAAAAACAGTCTTTTGTTACAAGGATGCCTTCATGCATAACTTGTGTGAACAATCATTTCCTCTTACTTACTGTGGGGGTGCGTCGGCTGTATTAGCCCCGGCTAGCTCGGCACACACACACCACAGCAGAGGGGGGCTCGGAAGCAAAGCGATCCTCGCCTTCCCCTGTGGGCTCTGGTTAGCCTGCCAGCACCATGCGACAAACGGCGAGAGTCAATAGAAGGCGGGAGGCTCCGGTGGATGAACAGAGAACCTTTATTCGTCCCGAGTGGGACAGAACTCCAGTCACTCTGTCAAACCCAGGCAGGTACCACGGAGGAGCCCCCCGGGCAGACAGAGGGTAACAGCTTATAAAGGGGGGCGGTTACTGGGGCAGGGATACACAGGGGACCAACCAGGGGTTAGCAGGGCATGGCTCTCTAACAGATGGACAGCAGGTGTAACAAATAAGGTAAAACTGGGGAGGGGGAAGCCTGGACACCATCCAATCATCCCATGAACCCTGCAGAATTTTCCAGGTGACAGGAGTGGTTATGGGATGACCGACAGGTTCTGGGGTGTCCCCCACTGAAGAACTGCCTTGAAAGGACAGTTTGGGACAGACCAGACAGGGGGGGGGAACATAGGGGGTACAAGGAACAAACCATTATGCAATATAAAAATATAACTACAATATAAAACAAATATAAAACCTAAAAACCACACCACTACACTTCCAGGGAGACAAAGCCTGGAAGAGTGTCTTCTACCACTTCTTGTTGAAGATGTTCTGCTCCTTAGTGGTATATAATACCCTCAATGTGATGCAATGCCTAAAATTAGATAAATTAATGCTGCCTTGTATTCTGAGGAACACCAATGGAATGTCACTGCCACTATCCAATTAGGCAAGTCAAAGGAGGGAATTCCTCTGGTACACTTGCTGCTGGTAGAGAAAGAAATGTCTACAACACGGCAAACAGCTTTTCCCTCTTACCATGTCCCTTTAAACCATGAATCCCTTGTCTGTCAAGAAATACAGAAAAGATTAGCTACGTCTACAGAAAATAATGTTTATTAGACTCACTTTTCATAGATTTGATTACATCTTACCTCCCCAATTACTGCAGTTATGCTGCTCCCCTGTTTTTCTTAGGCTCCACTTCACTCCTTCATTTTCAAATTCCTCTACTGCTTTCCACCCCTCTCAGTGCACAGGGGTGGGGAAATGGGGGTCTGAAGTCAGTTCATAACAGCTGCTCTCTGTTGTTTCCTTACTTCTCACTTTTCTCCTTTGATATGGGCTGCTCCCATTGCTGTGGTAATTCGGGATACACTTCCTCCAGCAGGAGTTCTCCGTGGGCTGCAGTTGCCTTCAGGGCATATCCACCTGTTCCAGTATTGGCTGCAGCACGTGTATCTGCTCTGTCATGGTGCTCTCCACAAGAAGCTTTGCTATGGTGTCTACATGGCTTGCAAGGGAATCTCTGCTCAGGTGTCTGGAGCACCTCCTTTTCCTTCTC
This sequence comes from Sitta europaea, assembly GCA_013400255.1. Lineage (NCBI taxonomy): Eukaryota > Metazoa > Chordata > Aves > Passeriformes > Sittidae > Sitta > Sitta europaea. The sequence goes on from VXBS01000178.1 coordinate 498,967, forward strand.
CTTCTTCCATGTCCACTATGTCTGTGGGAGTTTCTAAGACTTTTTTTTACCACGGCTCCTCAGCATTTTTACCCTTAACTATATTTTTTCACAGGGGCTATTTGTGTCGACTTTAGCTGGTGGTAGGTTTGATGCTGAACCAGAAACATTTGTGACCTGCTCTAGAAAACCCCTGGCCTCTTCTCACAAGTCACCCCTCCTGCCCCCTAAAACTTTGACATGTACACCTAATACTGTGAGGAACATTATCACATCTGTTGCAGCCAGTTGAACCTCACTACATATTACTTCCTATTTTTTAGTGGTCTTCAAACTTCTTCCATCACTACTTACATCAGTAGTGAGCTGGGTTAAATGCAAATAATGTATTCTTTGTTACAGAATCAGGTTCTTTCTCAGTTTCTTGCTTGTTAACATTCCTATACATCTAAGCTATATCAACTTTACAAAAGAACCTCCCACAGATTTAATACATTGTTTGCTCTTTGTGGTGAGTTGAAAAATTAATATCTGGAAAAACTAGTTTCCTCATCATTATCATGGTCATAAGCTATTTTTTTCACCATTAATACAAAATCTAATGCCAGATAGCAAATATTCAAATTATTATTATTTCCATCATTCCACAGAGTAGTGTTGTTATTTTAGCATCTATGTTATATGAGTAACCTATATAAAGCAAATTCTGATTTTATTTTCTTTTATATTTTCCACAGAATAGAATTATTTGTTAGAAAATTTCAGGAAAATAAACATCTTTCATGATTTTAGACTAAGTGATGTGAAAGTTTTCTCTCTTGAATTGAATTGTAACAATGGCAAAGTTTTTGCTTTTTGAGATTTCTAGTTCAAGGTCTTTTGGGCTGTTCAGGAAAAGATGCATATACCTTTAGTGTGTTTGAAACTGCAGCACTAAAGTATTTGGAAACTGACAGACCAAATCTTTCACTTTTAGATTCTTATGTTTTGATTTGCCTTCTTGATTACATCTTCAGGATTATAATTCTACCATAATTCTATAAAATGTCATTTCTTATATTAACAGATTTTTTAAAATTCAGCTCAGATGTTCTTCCTTCTCCAATCAATGAGCTCAGTAAAAGGCATTTTGAAAATAAAACCAAAATAATTCATTAATGTAAACTACATATTTTATTTTTAAATTCTATTCAGAGATTATGCTCAAGAATAAACACACACTTTACAATGCATTATTTCCTGTAGAGAAAAAAATAGCACAAAGACAACAGTTCTCAGTCGTTGCCACTGAATAGTATCTCCCCTCTTAAAATATTTTATTGTTGTTGTTATTGGGTTTTAAAAAATATATTAATGCTTAAAGCTTAAAGTTAACAGTTGTATTTTACCTATCTTTGGATTTACTTCCACTTTTTTTGCCCAATAATAGCACTACTTTCTGTGCTGAATCTAATTCCTGTGATATCCCAAAACTATGAATTACCCTATTATCAGATTTTCTTTAGTCCCAGATAATGACTGTAATTTCCCAAGGAAGGATAACAGCTTAAAATCTTTACACTAGGTGTTATAACAAATGCTAGAGAAGAAATTATAATGCTTCATTAATTTTACGTAAATTATTAGACTGAGCTATTTGTTCTTCAAAAATATGCATTTATGATTTCAATTTTTTTTGTTTTACTATCCATTCAAACTACTAATACCAAATCTGTTGTTCTAATACACTTTTCTTAACAACAGCTCTTTTTCTTACCCTAGAAAAATAATGCTTGCTGCATACTGAAGCATATTGAATTAAGTGGCCAAAATCAGTCTAATAAGAAACTGCAACTTGCCCAAAATGTTTAAAATGTGTGTTATTCACTTACTCTTAAATTTATTCTTAATAGAAAAGAATAAATATAAAATATGTCTAAATGTAAATATTCTGTACAAAGAAAGTGGAAATTAGATTTGGAAACAAGCACTAAAATTACCTGTAACTATTGCTGTAACCATTTCAAAAGATCTTAAAGGATGAGAAAGTTAAGCCAGTTAAATAATAGCATTTTTAAGTTCAAATAGGTCTGTGTGGGATAGTGTAAAAACATTTAGCTGTTTTCTGTTTGGAATATCCCTTCAGAGACTTTTGTCACTTGAGTGGATTAATGGACTATATCACAGCATAATGGATCATCTGATAGTATAATTATTTCTTCCAAAGTCAGCACACACCGAAGAGGGGTTTGAATATGTAGTTGAACCCAATATATAGTACACAATTATACAAAAAATTTACACAATAAAGGAAATTAATTTAGACAGGTCAATGAGTTTGAGCTGACTTCAACACATGTCCTCCTTCATAGTGACTTGGGACACTCAGTGCCACAGAGTCATAGAAATGTTTAGGTTGGAAAAGACCTTAAAATCATCAAGTCCAACTGTAAACCCAGGACTGCCAAGCCTGCTATCGAACAGTGTCCCTCAGTGCCACGTCTACCATCCCTTACACCCCGCTAGGGTTGGTGACTCAACCATTCCATGGGCAGCCTGTTCCCAGGCTTGGCAACCCTTTCAGTGAAGCCTTTCTCTTGATGTCTAATCCAAACCTAAAACCCTAAAACATAAAACTCATGGCCATTTCTTCTTGTCCTATTGCTTGTTATTTGGGAAATTAGACTGACCCCCAGCTCCCTACAACCTCCTTTTGGGTACTACATTGAAATTTTTTACGTGTGCTTCATGTTTTCAGTGGAGTCTTTATTACTCTGTTAAAAAAGGATTACAGTTGTGTAACATCAACTGTCCAAATAAGCAAATTTGGTATTAAACATTACATCCTCCAATATATGTAATTTCTTAAATGACCATGGTCAGAGAGTCAGATAATACTGACGCTGACATCTAGTCACCTTCTTTCTATATCAGTGGCTGCCCACCCTATGTTTTTGCTTACTTAATTTATGTAATTTTTCTATAAAGTTCACTAATTCCAATGTTTGGCAGGTGGATAAAGAGTGAAACAATAGAATTCAATTTTTCTTGTGCAAATGGCTCACCTGAAAGCTGTGAATGTGTGAAATATTCCATACACACAGCATCAATTTTTTCCTTCTCTATAAATCAGTGTACACACAAGTCACAAAGATCAACTTCTGTTTCATGCTTGACAGAAGCTCCACAATGCTTGACTACATGAATCAAAGTAATGTTTGAAAATCAGTTGCCATGTATTTTAGCAGGATAAATTGTTTTATATTCCATTTTTAGTTCAAACTGTTTGGGGTCTGTTAAGAACCAGAACTCTAAACTTTCATGTAGTAGAGAGTCTCTGTGTGATTTATGTATTTTGCATTATTGATGCAAAAATTCACAGCAAGTATATCTGTGTGTGTGTTTATATGTACATACAACTCTTTCAGGGATAATAAATCAAAACTCTTCATTTTTAATCTGATTATCACCAGCTCAGGTGATACGGGGGTTTTTTTAAATATTTTTAAGCCCATTTTATCTGTGACAGAGCTTTAGCATGAGGATAAACAGACTTACATTGCCCACAAATAAAAGAAAATAATTCAACCTAGGAATGGTAGTTAAAATACCTTCAAATAAACATATAAATATATGTAATTTCACTATATTAATGATTACCTCTATCTTTTGAAGTTCCTTTGCGAATGGACCGGTGAATCTGCTGTACAATAAGATACCTTATTAGAGTTCAGACAATCCTCTCTATATCCTAGTAAGGATTTTGTTCAGAAGAATGATCAAGAGAAGAAAACCAAAACAAAAAACAAAAAAACAAAAAAAAAACAAACAAAAAACAAAAAACAAACAAAAAAAAACCTAAAAACCAACCATAGCAAAATATTTATGTGCACATTTACTCTTTTATCTATCACAGCAAGCCTTGACTACGTTGTTAGAGGTATCTTTGAGTTACTGTGCCATCCTTTCTCTTAGCAATACTACTAGACACTGCAAATGAGTACTCCCAACACATTTTAAAGAGCTGGCAGCCATAAGGGGCACACTAGCTTTTATGATGGCATAGTATATCAGGACAGTTTTTCCTCTTCTATGATATTTAATATAATTTCTCTCAAACATGGAAAAAATCTGAAGTAGCAAAACAAATGTACAATAAAAAGGTCTGGATGGAATTTACTTATGATAGCTTTTAGCTGATGGTCAAAACCCAACTTCCCTCATCAGATGTTCTTTTTTCTTTTAAACAAACTAAGAAAACAATAATTCATTAAAAAAAAAAAAATTAGATTTGTACTGCAAAGCTACTAGAAATACAAGCCTGTTCTATTACAGAAACAGAAACTGTGAGGCAGGGGTTGAATGCAGGGATTGTTGTGAATGCCGCATTGTCATGGGAGTAGAGACGAATATATTGTTCTTTTCTAAACGTTACTGCAGTTTGAGTAGTGCCTTATAGCTATAGATGCCTTATTATTACAAGCTTTATGTCTATGATTGATAAGATAGTGATGGAAAACAATATAAAGTAATTTTGTTTGTAACCATGAGGCACACTTTGCTTGGATAGTAATGGAATTTCCATTTACAAATCAGTTGAGAAATGGCAAGAAAAGAAAAGCCAGGAAGTTGTTTTATCTTTGTCTACATCTGCTTGAGGCTGCTGACTAATATCCAGAAAATTAATATTATTAAACAAGTGCAGAGGGAATACACGCTCTGGACAAGCTCAGGTGTCTGAATGGCTCTGCCACAAATTCACACTTGGGTATTTTGTGCTGTGTGCCAGAGGCTGCTTGCTTTGTCCCACATGAATAGCTCTCAGTGTTTTAGTGGTCGGACTAAGGTCTCAGGTCTCAGGTTATGGTGGTTCTCATTCAACTCTGAATCACTAGAGAAGGTGTATTTATGAGTACTTGTGCCAAAAGGGATTTCTCTTGCAGTTCTTTTCCGTCTTTATGGATGGAGGAAGTGAAATATGCTTTTCACTGAAAAGTTTCTGGCCTTGAGATTTATCTAGATTTTCTACACGCATGAAAAGTCTGGTGTATGCTATTATTTCATTTTAATATGTATTATGTATTTCATTACTTGTGTCTCTGATTAAAATATTTTGATAGAGATGAAAAACATCAAATAACTTGCAGAATTTAACTGAACACTGAGATGTCCTTTTTTATCTTGTTTGTTGTTGTTGGTTATTGTTATTTGTTATTATATGTTACACTGCTGTTGGGGTTTTTTTGTTGGTTTATTTGTAAGACCATTCCTTTTTCTATTTAACTCCTATTAATGAATATTTTACAAACAGATTACACCACAAACAAGACAATTCATTAGTATTTTTGCATTTAAATATTTTAAGAACATTAGGCTGTAAAAAGATAACATGTAAATGTTGTTGCTATTTGGTTCTTCTAAATTACACAAGCAATATAAAAGTAATTGAACTGCTATTAATAGACTGCAATGGAAAGTGTACTAAAGCATTATATTAGTGTTTAGCAAGATAATTCGATCAAGTAAATTAGGTATTAACAAAGTTAGTAAAAACAGTATTTACAGACTGATACCATATCTGTTTATTTGCAATTAATATTACCAATATTAATTAAAGGCTTAATTATCAGATATAATGCATACATATGTGCCACTGGGCAGAATCACAAGTTTGAGTAAACAGATAATGTAATTCTCAATGAAAGACTCTTGTTTGGGATTTCTGTTACATATTGTTACATTTTAAGGTTCTAAAACTACCTATTTTCTAAAACTATATTCAGAACTTTGAGTTCTAAATGTTATATTTGCTAATAAACCCTTTGGAGTCAAATTAATCATAGCCATAAATGCCTTAGTTCTAGGTTTTTACAGGTAGAAGTCTGGCTACCCCTTTGTGTATTATGTGCTCCTCACCGAGACACAAATAATTGGATATATTCAGATGTTTCAAGGACATTTACCTAGGAATATTTAAAAATTATTAGAGGGTAAAAGATCTACTATTCACCATGATTTTTAACATAACTTTTAAAAGAGAAACATACTAGAACAAATAAAAAATTGTGAATTCCCCAAATTTGCTGCAATGAAAAGCAGTTACGAAAGTCAAAATAGATTTACATCTACATATTATTTATAAACATTAATTTGCTTACTGGTTCCTTCATTATATGCCAACAGGAAAAAAATCTCTTTTCACTCAGATGTTGTGAATAGAATCCTTCTCAAATTATAGAAACATCCTATTCTTCTGTTGCAATGTCCCCTCTTCTCATCTATTACACCTTATTGTATCGTTCCATTGTCTGTCTTTGTCTTTAAAATTAACTGCTTATGCTGCATTTGGAGAAAAGTTTTTTCTGTTAATTTTTGTTTGAAAAATTCTTCAGAGAACAAATTTTGCACCATTAGTATGTTCTAAGGCATGGCCCAAATAAACATGATTGTGGTAATAAAGCATAAACTGTGTAAGACTTCTAATTTTACTGAATTTTTATAAATCATATTAACCCATAATAAGAACTTCAGCCCATTATGGAGTTTCCAAGATATAAAATTATTTTCCTGTTACCAGTATTACCATCATTCTTCTTCCTCAGTTGGAGATACATGGTTTTGATGGATGGACTATTGAATGGATAAACAGTTGCCTGAATGTCCCTTTCCAAATAGTTACTGTCAGAGTCCAAGTAAAAACCAGTAATGAGTGATGTCTCTCAAGGGTCTCCACTGTTCAATATCTCCTTGGAGACACCATTGCAGCCTTTCAGGAGGGCTTTCAGGAAAGGTGGAGAGACACTTTTTACCAGGATCTGTAGTGACAGGACATGGCAGATTTTAAACACAAAAAACGTAGGTTTAGATTGGGCATAAAGAAGAAAATTTACTGGGAGTTTGGCAAGATACCGGAAGAGGCAGCCCAGGGATATCATGGATGCTCTGTCCTTGGAAGTGTTCAAGTCAGGCTGCACGGGGCTTTGAGCAACCTGATCTGGTGGATGGCATCACTACGCATGGAAGGAGGCTTGGACTAGAGGATATTTAAGGGTCCACTCCAATCTAAACTGTTCTGTGATTCTATGATTCCATGCCTGTGGAAGACTAACATACCTGAAATTAAAATATTCATTTAGTCCATAGATTCAATCCATTGCACATTCCATATCTGGTTGTTTTGGTTTTTTTTTTTTTAAATACAAAATGTTGTATCCTTTCAGTAACTTTTAAGATAAACAAGAGTCTATAAACTTCTTATTTTTGAAGAGAAATGTTTGTCTTAAGTCACAAATTCTGATTAAATTATTTTTAAAGTAGTACTTCCTGTATGTTTGAGTAAGAAAGCTAAAGCTTAAAATTAGTCTATATATTCAGAGTTATATTAAAGGTGATCTGCAGTTCGCCAGTATTTCTTTCTCATTCCCCATTACCAAGAGTAGTAGATTTGTGAATATCGAGACTTCCTCTTAAAATTAAAAAGGTTTTCAACAAGATGCAAACTAATTACTGCCTTAATAATATGCATGATGACATATATTATTCTTTATTTCCATTTATGAAATAATATGAAATATCACTATACAATTCGGTTTTAAAATATTCTATCTTTATTCTCTTCTTTGAACAAGAAATGGGCCATCTTATCTGGGATTTAATCCATTCTTTTCAAGAAAAGTCAGCTTTTTGACCTTAGAAGTGCATGTATTAGTGATTGTGACACATATTTTACTGAGCTCATTTAAATTCACTGCGCAATTTTTAAAGCACACAGAAAAACTTGAGTATATTAATATACGTCTGGAAAATGTGCGGTTTTTCCATAGTTGACTTGAGGGCCTGATTACTTTTGTAACAGTGAAGCCATCTGTGCGTTACAGTTTCATTCCATCATCTACACAGCTATAAGATTTCCTTCAGGCTGACTTATGGTTATACCTTAGAGTAACTCATTGGCTTTTAAATTAAAGTGTGAAGAAGGCTAAGAAGTTGTCTGAAGGGAAGGCTAAGAAGCTAATGGGGAGTTTCTGTCTATATTTTGTTTGACTTTTGACTTTTAGCAATTCAGAATCTACGTATTTGCTAATGGGGCAGGAAAAAATAAAAAGAAAAATAAAATCTGTGGGTTTCTGTTAATTGACAAAGATTCTGATGTCTCAGAAAAACAAAACCATATTGATACCACAGAACTTCAATAAATCTGTCTCCTTTCTCAACCACATAAATTTATGTTTAATTTTAAAAACTCAGAAATTAATAACTGTGTTTTCATAAAATCAGCTTTTTTAATTAATAAAAAACACTTTGAAATGATTGTCTTTTAAAAATGTATTTCAGTGAAACAGATACCTGAGTTCATCTTTCATTAACCCAGTTACATTTTGCATTAATGAACAACTCTTCCAGTATGCTATTCAGATAAAAAAAACATGATTTATAGATATGAATAAACTGTAATATAGACTCAGAATATGAACTGCTCTGATTTTGCATGTGGCTTTAGCATCCTTGTGAGGATCTAATATATCAATAGCAGTTTTGCAGTTTCAGTGTTTATCAGAAACTACCCCCCAGCCCCGAAGTTTTGTGTTTGGCTCTTCCCAGGACTTCCTCTGTAATACCAACACCACAGTAGCCCAGGTGTGGTCTCATCATTACTGAATAGAGGGTAAAATTCACTTCTCCCAATCTGCTGCTGCTGCTCTTCCTGAGTGTTGAAACCCAGAGGCTCTTGACCTTTGTCACCACAAGAGCACATTTGCTGCCTAATGATAAAATTTTGGTTCACCAGCACTCCCACATCCTGCAGAGTTGCTTTCTAATTGAAAAGAGCAGTTTCCAGGTGGCATGCAGATTTCTTCTTTCCCAGGTTAAGGACTCTGCATTCCCATTTGTTGAACTTCATGAGGTACGTGTCAGTTCATTTCACTAACCTGTTAAATAACACCACAAATTTATTCCACAGTGTTCCACTTTTATCCTGACATAACACAAACCCACTTGAGATACTCACCGTGTAGGCCTGTATACAGGAACTGTCAGACTAGACACTGTTCAGTTAGAAGAATATGTAAATAATCTCATTCAGAAGTTTGCTTTAAAAAAAGGGCTTGCGAGTCAAGCCAAATTGTGTAAGTTTCTGTCCTTTTGCTGTAAAGGTGGACTGGACCATCTAGCAGCAATGCTTACAGTTGAATGAGATAAATGCCCAGTTTCTTTCACCTTCAGAATCATTTATGTCCTTCAGTTGTTCAGCCCTATCTACATGAATACGTGCACATGAAGTGCACCCCTTTGGACCTCAGTTAATCAATATGACATTTAACACTTCTTTTTGAAGGAAAATATTTAGGCTGATTCAGAAATTAAGTATTTTAAGTCCTGTGTTCAGTACTGCATTTTGTGTCCACAAGGCACATAGTTGTTTGCTATGCTTGTCTACACACATGCAAAAAAAAAGAAAAAAATGCTTGCAAACATAAACATACACATGTTCTTTAATATTTTTACAAATGTTCTGGATGCAGAAATTGAAAGTACATTAATTAAATTTGCCAATGATCCTTAATTAGAAGGAGCTGTGGACTTCCTTCAAAGGTAGAAAGGTCTCACAGAGAGATGTAGATATGTCTAGAGAGCTGGAAAATCACCAGCCTTATGAAATTTAACAAATCAAGTGCCAAATTCACCACCTGGGATGGAATAATCCTGGCTACACATGCAAAATGGAGGATGAGAGGATGAAGAGGAGCCTAGTAGAAAGAGTTCTGGGAAACTAGCTTGGGGGCAAGATAAATATGGTTTAGATTTAGTTAGTCCTGTGAGGAGCATGGAGTTGGAATCAACGATCTTTGTAGGTATCTTCTAACTTGAGATATTTTTTGAGTCTTTTCTACATGCACACGTGGATAAAAGTGTATATGCACAGAAATTAGACAAAGATAACTGTATGTGGTCCAAAGAATATTGGATTTTAATTCCTGGTAGGGTTTGTATGTTTTTTTTTCCAGTAAGAGCTAGTTATGGAGTGGCTTTATTTCAACTTAGAGTAAAAAGGAAAATGTTGTGCAACAAAGTGTGAGGCAAATAAGATAATTAGAAATGGCAGTTCTAACCCCAAAGGATTGACAAATATAGTCTAGGGAACTTACTATTTTGATTTCATATATTCAACAGCTTCAATCTCACTGTCCCACATGGTTCACAGGTCATTTACACAATGGAAATAGAAAAAAAAAAAAAAAAAAAAACCCAAAAAACCCCAAAAAAAAAAAAAAAAAAAAACAGCCCAACAATCCCCAAACAACAACAAAACAAACAAACTAAAAATGCCACAAAACCCCCAAATCCTTAGGCTTCCTTAGAGCTGCTTTCTTCAGTCTAAGATCACAGTAAACTTTCCTCATGGAGTCAAAAGTAGTACCCATTCTTTAAATCTTAGTTTACGCCATACGTCAGATTCCATAAAGCATTTCATTATCACTCTCCCTTCATCAGGTTCATGGAATGACAAAACTCTCACCCTAACACTACAGTCTTAAATATCACTTATCACAACAACAACAAAAAAGATGATCAAACTTGACTTTTTAGCTTAGACTTTTGTACCTTTTGCATGACTGAATTTGGAAAATTTGATGTAGTGTATGTAGAATGGGTAAAGACACAATACTGTGTTTCTCAGAACATTCAAAATTTCTTTGTTGCTATTGATTGGATGATATTAAAATCTCTATGGATTTGTCCAATATTTAGAAGACATTTACAATACTGCTGTCTTCATTTGGATGATATAACTCAAATCCATTATATACTATAGGTATTACTATATGCTACTAATTCATATCTTTAATTGATTCCTTTGCCTGTTTTATCATTTACCATACCTATAGAGTATCAGAAATTAAATACCTCTCTTCTTATGGATAATTAACAGATGAATCTTGTTTTTAGAACTGAGCTACTCCATCTATTCTTGAGAACGGGGCCATTGTTATTTACACTGTTCTTTCTAACAGAGCTTCAACACATTTTCAGGAAATTCCAGAAGTAAGTAAAATAAAAGATTATTCAATTAAAAATGGGTCATGAAATAGAAATAAAGTCCATACAAAACCATGAGTGAATTACTGTTCACATTGACACAGGATATATTTGTTAAAATTTTATACTAGTTGCAAGGACAAGTATATGAGTTAAGAAAGACAGAAATCAGACACCCTAGGTAAATTTCATGTTTTTGTTCTAGATACAAATAGCATTATATTGAATTTCTTACTCAATCAAATAATCTTTCTAAAGCTTTTTGTCAGTGTTGCATCCATGACTCCATGCTTTATATAGTGCATATTATTCACATCCTCCTTCAGAAAGAGAAGTTCCTCCTGCTTGTACCTGCGGTGTTACTGTGACAGTATGCATATGCTTCAGAATTTATTTTCAAACTTTGTGAATAGAGAAATTTTTTCACCCCCATTTTACAAAGAAATAATTTAAAAATAAATAAATAATAATTATTTAAAATAAACTATGAAAGATTAATATAAAATTTTTAAATTAACCTTGAGTGTCAGTACAACAAGTGTTTCGAGTTAGTTTTAGGCAGCATTCTTATTACCCTTTATTCATTTTACTCCCCAAGCTTCCAAGTTTGGATTACCTTTCACACTTCTTCTGCATCCTCAGTACTTCTCTCCACACTATCTAATTTTTTTAATTAGTTTCCTCATTGATCAGTATATAAAGTGAGGTTGTGAACAGCATGAAATTAATTCCATCTAATTTTGGCCCTTACTAGTTCGATATCTAATCAGAGTCATAATTAATGAAGAGAGATATACCTCACCAGAGGGAGATTCAAACTGTCTCTCTTAAACATTTTTGCTAAAGAAAAGTGAATTATGCAATTATGGTCTAGACGTGCCTTGGACTTTAAAGAGAGCTTGGAGCTTGCTTATATTACCTCTAAACACAGTAAACAAACTCTACCTTTACCTGGGAAAAGTTCCATTACAAGCATTAAACAGTGTGGGTGCAATTTGGACTAGTTAGAAACAGAATAGACACAGGTAAAGATAAAACCAAAAGCATCACTTAGAGAATCGTTAGAAATTCTGGAAATTTTCAGATTTACTGCATTTTTAAAATGTTCACAGTTTTATGTTTATATGCCCATTGTCTTCCAGGACAATTAGGTAAAATTTCATAGACATTAATCTTGTCCTATGTCCATTTCACATTTAATAATTGCAGTTTCATGAATAAGGCACTATTGATTCCAAGCAAATGAAAAACAAACCTTTCCCTTAGTTTTATCTGTTTGGGTCACTATTACAGGTCAACTAAATCTTGTAGTACTTTGATTAAAATTCAGTATTTCAGGAAGAAAATTTGTTTGCTTGTCTTCTAGCATAGCTTAATGAAAAAAACATATTCCATCATACATTTAGAAAATAAATATGCCACTTATAATGAATTACTGTATGTTTGCAAGTTTCATTAACAAAATGTTTTCCCATTTCATACAATTTGCTTTAAATAATGCAAATCACACACCAAAATAATTAACATATTATGTTTATTGTCATAACAAAATTTTTTTTTGAAAATATAATTACATTGAGTGCTTATTACTTTTTCTGTTGTATATATGAATAAACTGCATGAGATCTAAAAACATAAATGAGATAAAATATTTTCCATTTCTCTTCCTAAATGGATAGAGAAATATGTCAACAACACAGAAAAAAAGTGTTAGACAACATGATCTTAACATTTAAAATGCCTGCTTAATATTGGCTTAAGCATTTAGAATGTATGTAACCTTGGGAGAAAATACAGCTAAAATTTCAAGACACGAAAATCCAAAATGGGTGAAAAAGGAAGGGCTCATGGTGATTATCAGGAAATACATTGGAAATTACAAGATATAAAAATAATCAGCAACCTACTCTTTTATAATAAAAGAGTGTAATGGCAAAATTAAAGTTATTTGCCTTTAATGTGTTTTAAACATAGGAATATACTTTGAAAGGAAGAAAAAAGAAAAATAATTAGACAGATAGGTAATGCTTAGTGTGGTATTTCTGACATTTTGTCATCACAACAGATTTTATTTCCTTTTTAATCAGAATTTCTTGGATTTAGACACTTTGGTTCTCACAGTATTGGCAATACTTGTTTTATTAAGAACCTATGAAATGAAGTGCCAGACTGTAATAATTAGTTTGAGTACTTTTATGAATCTACATTGTTGTTTTGCTATTACTTTGGTATAACAACATTAATTTGTATTGTTATTTGGTATAACAATAGTAATATAAAAGGTTCTCTCTACATTATTGTTTTTGTCTGCATTGAAATTTAATTAATGAGAAATTTGTTTTCTTTCCATTTTACTTAGGTTGTTACTCACAGTCTTCCAAAAATGAACATACCTTCTAATATAGTGTCAAGCTCTTCTGCTTCAGGAGTTATGGTTTAACCAAACATATGTAAATCAAACTTGTCTGGCTTAGGAACTGAATCTGACTATTTTATAAATTTGCACTATTTAATATAGACATAATGAAATTTTGGATTGTAGTACGGGATCCACATTTAAACTATGTTAGAATCCAAGTCTTAGGCTTTGGCTCTCAGAGTTTTATGTACAGGGATTTTTGCAATTCAAGGTGCCATGTAAGCAACCTGACACAGTGACATAGCTTTTCTTATTCAGGTTTTGTTGTTGTTTTTTAAAGTGAGAAAAATTAGTTTAATAATTCTGACTTTTGTCCTTTTTGAAAACAAATATTTGACAGATCCTGATTTTGTCCACTTGCATTCTACTAGTCTTCCTTTTCACTGAACTATGTAATATGTGCCAAAGAGAAAATAAAAAATTTGTTTACTTGTTTTCCTCTATAATATTAAAACATAAGAAATATTAAACATGTATTCAGGAAAAAATTAACCACTATTCCTCTTGGAAAACCTAATGACTATTTTATAACTCTATTTTTTAAAAAGTCATATTGAAATCACATAAAAGTAAAATGGGTGTCAAGTCTGTGCAAGAATAGATTGTCATGACAATAATAATAATATAACCTCATTACATATTTACAATTCATACAGCTATGAGATTTGAGCAAGAGTATGTTTCTACAGTAAGAATAAAGAAAATTTTCAGTTATTTTTTACAAATGTTCTTGGAATGCAATCAAAAAACAAATGGTCCAGGTCTTTCAAATGCTTTTTTGATATTACTAAACAGAAGTTTATTACACTACTTCCTTTTCTTACCCGGAACTTCATCATAAATTCTTGTTTACCCGTACATCTCTCTGTTTTAGTTTAGATATTCCTTTTGCTGACCACACATCTCATCTGAAGATCTGAAGAGGCTATGCCTCTATTCAGTTTAGTTTTTTAAAGTGGACAAGTTTTTGCTATTCTGGCAATGAAGGTTCAGCTCCTCCTAAAGCCAACCAGTATCACTCTACAGTGAAACACCTGCCCTTGTACCACGGGGATGTCATGGTTTGACGTTGGTATAAAGTTAGTGCTTTCACGAAAATATATTGTTAAATTTGGTTTGTATTATAAAAAGAAAATAGCTCTCTCTATGGTTATACAAGAAAAGTCTAGTTAAAGGTTACTCTATCATCTCTTCTTACTTAGGATTCTTTTCACTATCTTTTGATAATCTTTCATTTGCACGAACTTTTATCCTATTTGTTTAGTTCTGTTTCCTCTCTCTATCCTTCTTCTCCTTTAGACTCAGGAGGAGCAGTATTTCTACAGTTTCTATCAACTATAAGAAGGGTTAAAACCTTGGGCTGTGCCTGTCCAGAACTCCCACAACTTCACTGCCGACACCTCCTCGGGCAACCCCCCTTTTCTCCTCCGGCCGTGCTGCCCGGCTGCCGATAGCAAATTTCAAAGTGGCACAAACACAGTCTTTCTCTCTCTCTCTCTGGGGGGGGAAAGGGGGCTGTCTGATGCCTCTCAAGGTTCCTGCACTTTCTCCACCCTTCCATCCTGTCATGGTTTGACGCTGGCACAAAGCCAGTGCCTTCATGAAAATATACTATCTCTGGTGTTTGTTGTGAGATGTGACTAAAAACAGAACAAAGCAGGTTCTAACTTTAGAACAAAAGGGAGAAAAAACTTTTATTACTTACAATATATAAAGAAAACACACACAAAAGGGGATGTAAACCTTAAAAACACTCCTCCTCCCCCCACCCAAGATCTCAGCACAACACAGCAAGACAAAACTTGAATTCTNAATTTCAAGGTGGCCCAGGCACAATCTTTTTCTCTCTCTCCAGGGAGAGGAGGGGGGGAAGGGGCTGCCTGATGTCTCTCAAGGTTTCTGCTCTTCTTCCACCCTTCCATCCTGCAGGAACTCCTCTCCCCCTCTCTGCCCAAGGCCTACCTGGCCAGGCCGCATGGCCTCCCCTGCCCCGGCCAGCCCGCAGCTGGGCAGGGGAGCCCTGAGCTCCTCCACAGACTGAACCAAGAGAGAGTTCTCCTGGGATTCCTCTGCTTTTAACCCCCTGTGTTCTCAGAGGCGGATCCTTGTCCTCAGTGGCCACACCAGGTGCCAATATTCAAACCTGAGCATCCATTGGTTTGACCACTGAATCCGAAAAAAAAACTCACTTCCGTTTCAAACCAGCACAGGGGAGAACACTTGCGATGGGCACACCATGCCTTCCAGCAGGCACTGAAATCACACTGTGTCTTTGCTTGACAAAAGCCAGACTCTCTCACTCAGAATTATGAAGTTAAAAATAACACCAAAGAGAAAGCAATTTTGAGAGTATTATTAACTTGGGGTTTTATATTAGTTAGATAATATTTATTATTGCACTGCTATTAAATATGATGAAAAAAAATTAATTCCATATCAAGTCCACCAATGTATTTCAGGGTACTGATCTTTATGAAAAAAAAAAAAAATCCTTCATCTATGTGATCTCTCTATAAGGGGTTGTTCTGTGGTGTTTCTCTTGCTGTCATACTCTTTTTCAACTGAGTCAGCAAGTAGAAGGTTGCAATAAGAACATGGAAGTAGTTAAAAATATTGGGTAGTTTTTTCTTTTCCCTTGCCTTTGATATGTTTGGATGTTTTGGGGGTGTTGAGGGTTTTGTTTCACTTTTTGTTCTCTAGTCTTATTCCTGGAATTATTCCTGGAATTATTTGAGTTTTTTCTTGCTCAGGCTGCTAATGACATTATCAAAAATGTGGATAAAGAGTTCAAGGAAGGGTTTTATTGTGTTGGGTTTTCTTTTATGTTGGTTGGGGTTTTTTTGTTTTTTTTTTTTTTGTACAATAATGAGCACCTATTTGTTTTTCCTGGTCTCCTGGAATGGCACTTTTCCTCTTAGAGAAAATAAATGCATCATTTTGAAGGGTATGAACACTGCAGCAGTTCTATAACTATGTATTGTCCATCCTGCTGGGAATGGAGATATGTTGAGAAACCATTAGGAAGGGCTGTGCATTTTTCTCGTGCCTGTTGCAGATGTGCCAGTGCCTGGCTGCTCAGCAGGTTTGCACTGGTGCTTAACTGGATGGCTAAAGCTCTCAGGAGCAGAGAAGCCCACTGAAGTAATGACTTTGTGTGAGTCGTATATGTTATCAGAATTGCTGAATTGTTTTTCTGTGAAAATCAATGCAACGATGGAGAAATCTATTGCCCTATTATTGCATACAATGTATAATTAATTATTGGCCTAATACTGCATACAAAATACAATTTTCCATGCATATGCACAAGTGTATTGATTGCTATAAACAACAGGAGTGTTCATACACTTCCCTCTTCAGCTAAGATGTTTCTCAACATCTACAAACCTGAGCACTGGCCATTGACAAGTTGGTGCAAGCAACAGAAATGCCCTTAAATAATTGAGGGTACAGCTAAGAAAAGTACTAATGACACTTGAACTAGCAAAAAAATACTGCATTCAGGGAAATACGGATGTTTTTTATGCAGACAAAATTGAGATCTTTACATCCTTGCTTTTCCCTTGATCACTGCAGATGTACAAAAACAAACTGCCCGCCCCCACCCCAGAGGAGGGCCCAGAACAGGAACCAGAAAAATTGAGGCGTCTCACTGCAAGGATGATCTACATGACAGGATCTGGAGTTGGATGGGTGTATCCAGTGAGAGTCCAAGCCCTTGCAGAAAGTTTGTGTGGAAAATTCATGCTGTCTAGGAAAGGAGAAGTGTGTGAATCATAGAAAGTTTTTAGAAAGAGGCCTACATTTTCAATAAGTCCTTTTTATATCATAGAGAAATAAGAGGGCTTGGGGCATCAGCACTTTGAAAAGCCAATAAATGCTCTTCATGTCTATTTTTCACCTCTAAAAGTCCAGGGATGGGTGAAGTTTTCTTTTCTTTTAGTGATTTTTGTTTCTCTAGACTGTTCCAAATTTCTCAGATGGTAAGTTGCCATTCCATTTATGTGTAATGGTATCTCAGGATATATGTGGTTTCTATGTACCCAACTGTATTTCAAAGGTGTCAGCTGCATTTTTCAGGGATGTTTCCAGTTCCCAGCTCCTGTTCCCAGACTCACAGTTCCCTGGCTGGCAGGCAATTTCTCTATCAGTATTTTCAGCAGACATTATTCTGTTCAGTATTTTTCCCCTTCCAACCAGATCACTATTATGGCTGTGCACATCACTGCGCAGAGCTGAATCTGGTAGAAATCTGTCTGTATGTCTGCTTTCTTCTGCTCCTGCTTGTAGATCAGAGCATACCCACGAATAAGACAGGACAGGGAGCAGTGATCAGGCAGAGGGCTCAGTCTAGACAGACCAGTGGCTTGTTTATACAAAACCAGCCTTTTAATGCCATTTCAAACCATGCTGGTTCTTTCTATACAAGCCTTGACTCTTCCTTTTTTTTTATTTTTTATTTCCTTGTCTCCACATAGTAAAAATACCCAGAATTAATATAGTCTAAGACCTTTACCTGTGTCATATACGTTCCTTAAATGGTATCACTTGTGTGCTTACTGAGTAACTGATTGTCTTTCAAAGACGGTCAATGCCTCCCTTCTTCTGTCTGTAACATTTAGCCATTCTGCACAAATCCCCTTTAGCTGTCTCTGAGATCCACCCATTCCTCATGGAGACATCTCTAACTCTTTTCAGCTTCTTGCTATGCTGTGTACTGTGTAGCAGTTTTTTTCATGTCAAGTCAATACATCTCTCATGAGGTTCAGATAGTTAAATTTCAGGCCAAAGTCTGGTTATTTGTCTTCACTGCCAACACTGATGTTCAAAATAAAGTGGAACAAAATCCACTGTACATAAATAATACATAATAATTCTCAATAATCCAGTAATATTCCACGAAATTCACTGGTTTATATAAAATGAGTACTGTGTGTAGAACATTCTATTTCACTTTTTGCATGACCATAGTTTCCAAATTCTAATTTTCTGTGGTAGAAACATTGAAAGATTTTACAGTTAATTTAAGCCAAGATTTATTAACAAGTTAAGTGTACTTAGTAGTTCAAAAATCTGTGTTATGTAAAATCAGCTACATTTTTTTCAATTTGAGAAATATAGGAAAGGCTATATTTGTCTGCAGACCAAGAGTCTGTATAACTCAATATACTGAGCTTCACAATGGTTGTGAGCAGATGCTTACTGAAGATTATTAACAGAAGAGGCATTTATGATTCTTTTCATATTTCCAGCAGTTATGGGCTCTGAGAATTTCCTAACCCTGTTATGTTTTTTTTTTCCATTTTAGTAGTGTTTGAAAGTTTACTCTTCCAGTCACTCTTGTTTCCCCCTCTGAACCTTTACTGTGGTGAGCACAATGAATGATATGAGACATGACAGTTCACATCTTAACTTGTCTAAAGGTTTGTACCAGTAAAAGTTTTCAGCGAAGAAGGAGATGATTCCCAGCCGCCCTCACTCCCTGCATGCAACACAGATACTCTTTGACAGCCCTGCCCAGGGAACATCCCCTCAGGAATCCCTGCAAGTGCACCCTCTGACAGGCAGGTTTCACTGTGCACTGTGAGCACACCCACCTCCTCCTCGCTGTAGGACCCAGCTATTGTCTGACCAAGGAGGTCGGAGCTCTTGAGATATGCAGGGCCCACATCTCTCAAGGCTGGCCTCTCCTGGTGTGAGACGCCCCTCAGAGTGCACTGGTGCCATACCCTGAAGAGAGAAGGGCGTGAAAGGTGCATTTCCCCTTTGGGACTGCTTCCCCATATGATTAGGCCAAAGGACAGTTTCTGTCACACCAGCTGGCACTCTGTTCAGACTGTCACTCCATATTCTGCCACTATGGCAGAAGCACAATATTTTTGCTTCAGGAACTTCCATTCCATCATCACCTTATTGGCAGGGAAGTTTCAAGCAATGAAATTTATACCTAACGCTTTATGCATGGTAACTTTAGTGCTTTCAGAAAGAAAAATCCAAGGGAACATCCAGATTAACCTTTTGTACCAGCAATGCCCTTTGGCAAGAACTTCCATGCATTTGCTACCCTTTCCACAAAGAGACATTTCATACTTTCCTGTTTTGAACCTAGGCGCCTTTTAATGGCTCATAGTTCTTGTGTATGACTTTATACTTTCTTAAAGGTACAATTCTGTACTCAAGTTTTTGTAGAATTCCAGCATATATCATTCCTCAGATATCCCCAATATCACTTTTAGAATGAAGTGTGCTAGGATATTGAAATTTTTCCATAAGGTAGCCAAAAGATTTTTTTTTCTGCTCTTCATTATACCCTTCTTCCGCTCAGGATATTATTTGAGAGAGAAATTAATTCACTCTTCAAAATGTATGTAAACTATAGGTTCTGCTTCTTTTTAAATACTAAAAAATCTCATTAATTTTTTGATAAATCTTATTATATATATGAATTGAATTACTGTCTTACGTATAATTTCACAACATTCCATTAGATCTGCTATGATCATTTTCAGAAAGGGAAGGCTGACTTTTGGCTAACTTGTTGACACCTTTATTTTTTAAGTGATTGCACAAAGCAAGAAGCAAAGGAGAATGGAATTGCACTGGATTTGTCTGGGATGACCCTGCACTCACTAAACATTTTTTTCCTTGAATATATTTCCTATTAATTTTTTAATCCATACTGTGACTTCATCTAATTTGATGGAACAACACATGCTGGAGATTCCTTGGACTATGAAAAAGTATTTTGGATATCACTTGGAAACATAAAAGTGCTAGCATTTCTATTTCTTTAAAAAAACTGAAGCTCCTAGGAGTTTCACCCATAAATGGCTGAGAGAAGAAAAGACTCAGAAAATACTGAGTTAAGGTAGTACACATAACAGTAGAGATTTATAAATTCCACAGACGCGGTAAGAATTTCAACTAATACTCTGAGATCACACAAAAGAAAGGAAATCACTTTAAAATTGGCTTAGTTAGATTTTACTTGGTCCAGAGGACTATTTATTATTCATTAGATTTTTATATATTTGTCTTTTCAGGCTAATGATTTGTAGGGTTAGAAAAAAACCTAATGTTTATTGCTTTATTATTATTATCATCACTTTCAATTTTTAAAAGTCCAGTTTTAGAAGGGAGTTTGACATACACCTATCAGAGATTTGAAATAGAATTTTGCCCATTAATACTATTGAACAAACTTAAGAAAGTTCAATAGCAAATGAGGACCTTTGATAGTATGAAAGTAGCAATTATACTGACTTGATTTACAGTAATGAAGAACATCTGCATGTAACCATTTCCAGCTTTCTTCATGATTCAATAAACTCTGGTTTTATATGCACATAAATTATTTCCCAATTTTGACATGAAGTAAATGTTGTTTGCACTAACTTGAAAACTGTTGGTTCTCTTTGTAGGTTTTTTTGTTGTTTGTTGCATAATTTGTCTCTAAAGATCAGTGTCTCCACTGTCAGTAGACAACTGATTGAAGCAACACTGTGAGCAGTGGGGCACGCTTTCATATTCACGTTCATTACTTCAAAACTTGATTTCTGTCATTTCCTGGACAAAATGACCAAGGTTTCTCAGAAATCCGGTTAGTAAAACATACTAAAAGCAGCTTTCCTCTTCAATAAAATTACCTTACCTGAATATGCTGTACCAGCTCTTTTAGTGTTTCACAGGTTCATCATTTCAACTTTCTTTTTCTGGAAAAAATGAAACATTCAGATTTTAGGCAGCTTTTACTTCAAAATATATACTGAACATAAAAATGTTCCAATGTTTATATGATTCCTAGTTTTAGGGGTCATGTCCTGAGACGATCAGTGTTACAATACTACAGATTATGTGTATTACATGTATTTACATGTAAATAAAAAAAGTAACCTGCTTTTAATTTGAAAATTGTTTTTCCAGTTCTTTTTTTAGGAGATAATGGAATCAAAATTACTTTTTATATTTTCCTGCAAAAGTTTTCTGCCAACAATTTGTTATTTCTAACTGATTCATTTTTTTCTATATTTTTTCTTGTAAAGCTGGTATGATATTTTAACTTTATTTTGCTATAGATATTAAGTCAGAGGACTTACTAATTTGCTGGCAAAGGTGACAAGTTTATTTCTGAAGGAAAATTTGCTTTGACAATGATATTAGCAAAAAAGAGAATACTATTTGTCAGAAAAGGATTTTAGAATATATCCTATTAGCTCAAGAAGATCCATCAAGAAGGGGCAGAAGTAGATTATGTATCTGAAGTAGTAAGTTGTATTTCTCTCAATGAAAAATCAGAAGATTATAATTAATCTTATTAATAGTAAAAAACCTCAAAGAGCAACACTTTTTTTCTTCCTCAGCTTGAGCAACACCTTATTTAATTCCAAATCAATTTAAGAACTCTCTACTGGCAAAAAAAGAGTTATAAAATTCTGGAGAAGAAAAATAAAGGTAAATAAATGAAAAAAAAAAAAGTTTCTCTTTGCTCTACAATAGCTCTCGTGCCTCAAACACTAGAGAAGGAAATCAGGAAATTTAAAAGGCTTTTCTAATCCATTGGTTTATTTCCAGAGTTTATTTGAGAGAAATAGTAATATCCACAGCATACTGATTGCCAAAACCATACTTATTTGATGAAGGCTCATAGTAAGTATGCCATATTTCATATTTTTTTTCAACTTTGCTGTTTTCAGAACTTAAATACTTCTCCAGCATATTCTTTAAAGGAGCTTTAAAATGTCTGATTGCTGAAGACAAGCCCAAATTGTACAATATAAATGTTTTCTTACTCCAAGAATATTTGTGAACCACACACTATGAAGCAACCTAGACAGTTTTCACTGACAGCCTGACTGAGACTGAACTTTGCAGAGTTTTGTAAAAGCTAGCAGAGAATATTTTTAACAGATTATATGTAGTGAAAGGAATTTTATTGAGAAGACCAGGTAGAAGGCTTTTACCAGAATTGTCGTACATCAATGAAAGATAACACTGTAAAATAATTATACTTTTCACTGGTTTTAGGCAACAGCTGAATGGTGGCCTGCCTTTCAATTCCTTTATCAATACAGAGTAAGGTGACTTAAGAACAAGTCGTATTTTCTTTAAAATCATATGCTTTGAGATCTAGCATTCTTATCACTGACAAACAAGTTCTGTGTGATGTGACCTTTAGAGACTTTACTATTAAGAACTGTTTATTCTTTTCTTCAAGAAACATATGAACACATTATAGAATTCTTTTCTTAATGCAAATAAGTCATAGTTTTAATCACTTGAATTCTTAGATAACCCAGAGATGTAATCAGATCCAGATTCAGACACTTAAACCAGGTTCTTCATAAAATAGATTTGAAATAAAAATAAGGTTATAAACTAGTTAGAATCACATTAAAATCAACAGATATTGATTGCAAACTGGTCAATACAGTGAGATTTAGTGAGCTTTTCAGGAGACAAAAAGGGTTTTAATTTTTTGTTTAATATCTGGGCAATTATATCACTTCTGGCCCTCAGCTTCCACTCTATTAGTTTATAAATTCTCCAACAGAGAAATCTTACCTGTTAGACTCATGTGCGTGTCTTGGATATATCAGAAAATACCAGATTTCATTGCTGATGCCCAAGTCTCCCAAGCCCAAGTCTCAAGCCCTAAATCATTGAAGAAAACCCAAACCAAAATCAAGACTATAGAGCTCCAGCTGTGTTTACAGCTGAATTCCATGGCCATGCAGTTATCATTCAAATTCATTGAAAACAATGTACTTAAACTGATGGTAAATTCAAAGAATTACAAGCATTAATATTGAGGTGAATTTCACTGGGCTTTCTATATCTTGAATACAGAAATCCATATTTGAAATTAGTTGTCCTTTGTACAAAATTTAGAATAACAGGTGTATTTAGGAAAATATTGCGTAGGCCCCTGTAAATAAGTAAAAAAATCTGGATTTTTTTTCCTCAGAATTGATTATGAACAGAGTTCAGAAAATTTGGGTTTGTATACTTATGAGGCAAGATTAATATAATGTATATAAAATCTGTACAGATCTGAGGGTTTATGTTTAGGTTGTTGATTTAATATAATTTTTATGAATCATGCTCACATAATTGAGAATGATATGGTTATGAAATTTTAAAAACATCAACAGAGAAGCAAGAGGTGTAGAAATGTGCATGGCAGTTTACAGGCACTGTTTAGGCACTTAAGTATTCTGTGAATTAGGACTGTCAAAGAACATCGCTGTGCCCAGTGCTGCAAATAGGTGAGGATAGCTGCAGCAGGCTCCCAGCTTCCAGCAAACTACAGAAATGCCTAAGAAGTTCTGTCACTTATTCCAGATGAAATGGTTCTTTGAGCTTTTGTTCTGCCTAAACAAAGGAGGGCAGTGCCCTTTCAGCAGTTGCTGCAGAGAGTCCAGTGTTACTGCCAGTCAACAAAAGCAGTGATTTTCACAGAGCTGTGCCTAAGGCCTCTTGCTGAGATTGGAGAAGTGGTGCCCTTGCTTGTGAATGTGAGCTGGGGAAAAATCTGCATTGCCAAGTAGCTGCTGGAGGAGCTCAGCAGACTGCACAGCACTGAAGGTATTGTGAAGGAGGTTGTCTGGATCTTCCTCACAATATTGCAGCTACAATAGCCTAAATGCTCAGCTGTACTGAAGAAGGCACAGGCAGTCTGTGTTCTCTGATCTGGGAAATGGAGACTCCCGTAATGGAAAAGTCTGGGAGCTTTTTACTTCTATCACAACGAAAAAGTCCACCTAAATTAATTCTGGTGGGAGAATCTATGCAACTGTATATGTGAAACTACAGAAGAGTTTCAGTGTCTGGGTAGCACATGAGGGGTTGGAAGCTGTGTTCAAAGATGCACCCAAGCAGGCTGGATCTGGACTGTATAGCAGCACCAAGAGGAAAGTGAATGAGTGACAACAGTGGGAGATGCCTTATTCCAGGGAATGGAGGCTGCCATCTGTTGGCCTAGCCTATTTTCTTGGAAGAGTTACGATCTGGAATGCTGTGAACAGACTGATAAGGCTCTGTCCTTGATGCTCCTGCACATAAGCATCAGCTTTACTGTCAGAGGAGGCCTGCTGATCAGCAAGTGTCAACATGAGGAACTGGAGCTGAGGATCAAGAGCAGGGGGACCCAGGCAGTTTTCTAATCAATGCTGCAGGTGAGGGGGAAGGGCTTGAGGAGCAGAGAGGAAGAATGGGAAGTTTCTGCAGGTCAACAACTAGCTGCATGCTTTGTTATCATGCTGTAGTGATAAAAAAGTCTTTGTTTTCATGACCAAGGCACCCTCATTGATGATCAAGAAAACAGAGTTATGAAGAGGTAGGATTAAATTGACCAAATGGGAAAAAACTTTTGCCAATAGACTGGCTAGACTGTTCAGAACACTTTTAAACTAGGAGTGGTGGGAGTGGGACATGGTAATCTGCTATCATATAAGGGGTGGAAAACTGTTGCAACTTATGTTTGTCTTAGTTTAATTCAGTTGTTGTTATTTAATGTTAAATGGTTTGTTCCCTTGTTTCCCCCATGTGTATTCCCAAATTGATTTATTCCCGAAGTTGTGTCCTCCCCCTGTTTCCCTCTATGGCTTTTCCCCACCTATGTTCCAGTCCCTTCCCTGTCAATCCCAGTTACCCAAACCCCTCGTTCCACCTCTGTTCCAGCTCCTTCTATGTCAATCCTCCCCAGAACCAATCCTGTGACCCCTTCCTTCCTCCCGCTTACCCTGATTCGTCCCGAGACCCGTGACCCAACCCTTCAACCCTGCCCCGACTTTACCCCATTGGATAATGTGTTGTACCCGCCCCTTGTTTTGTACCCGTATAAAATCCTGTGCACAGAGATGCACGGGGCTCTCTTTGTGTCTGTCCCCTTCGGCACTAACAAATCATCTCGGTTGGAACTTCAGCCTTAGAGAGCCTCTCTCTTTCTTCTTTGCCTGAGCCCTGGATGCGGTGACACTGTCTGTGCTTTAGGAACCTTTGCTCCTGGGGTTCAGCTGAGAGCACAAACCCCACGCCTCAGCTGTTCCCCACACCTGGCGCGGTGCAGGTGTGCCCTGAGCTAGCCTGGGGTCTGGTCAACCATGTCAGAAAACCTGGGAAAATGAAGCACTCTTAGCTCCTTTGTATTTTTCTTTTGTGTTCCCATCTTTGTCCCACTGAGATTATGCTTATATTCTTTTTTTTTCTACTTTACAACTTATTCTGTTCCTCAGTTTAAAATTGACAAGATGATAGATCTTTCAAGTCAGAAAATTAAGTATGGTCAATTCTAACTAAATATACTATAGTGTTGTGTAACAAGAAGTGTGTTTGGGTCTGGCTTTCTATGGTGTTCTTAGTCATTTATTGTTTTGTCAATAGTTTACTATGGTTTTTATATCCCTAAGTCAATCACGTCTCTTCCACAATTTATCTAATAATTTGGCTATAAAATGAAAGCAGAGCATCAACACTTTATTTTCTCTTTTTCCTGATGCTTTTCTGACTGAAATATCTAACACTTTGTTGTTGTTTTTCCCCCATATTCTGTATTAGAGACAGTTAGCATCCATAACAAAGAAATTTGAGTCCAGAGGTTTGGATATTTTGAAACTGCAACATGGCAACAGAGGAACTTTCAAACAACCCAGAAATTTCCCTCCCGAAGATGATGGCACAAAGGAAAGGTTTTATTCCTTTTGTTTCTTTTTGTTTGGAACTGGAAATTAGAAATTTCTGGCAAAGCCTCCTTTTTTTTTCTGTGATAAACAAAACACACAAATGTAACATATATAAACAAGTAACACAAGTACCAAAAAACCCTCATCAAAACCAAGGAAAATCTTCACCTGTTAAACTTGGGTCTTATGACATTTCTCATTTCCTCTTGTAATCATGCTGAAGTGCACTTTTTAATTATCATTGCTTAATTACAGAATAGGTGTTAATTTTCCAATTAGAAGCAAATATTTAATTAGATCATTCACTTATTTTTGCTAAGGAACTTTCTCAAGTTTTTGCATTATATAACTTGCGGCCAAAATACAGTCTAGGATACAAATTCACTCTTTTTTGTTTTTTTTCTCAACTCTTGCTTTTATGAGAAATCAGAAACTTTGGCGCATATATCTCCACATGCTCTACGATCACACGGCATCTACTGAGAGTTTGGTAAAAATCTCATACATCTAGTTATTAAGTTTCTGAGTGTAATGTAAGTGCACACATTAATGAACAGTAGACATCTCCTTAAGATGGAAAAATACCTTGGTTTTAGAATATTCTTCAACATGAGCCTGCAAACTCTCACCATCACTTGCAGGTCCCAGTCATTCAGAAGCACAGCTATGGGAAACCAGGCTTCACTAGGTTCCTGTGTAAATAACACTTGCTGTTAGGTGTAGACATAGTTCTGGTAACTTTCTTGTAATGAAACAGATTTATTTTTACCTTCATGCAAAGCTGGTGTTGATTTTTAGATGCTCGTAATTAATATCAGAATATATTTTTCTTTTATTGGTAACTTTCAATGTGCCATTTAACACCATATCTAAATTATTTTTTTGCCTTTTTGCTAACCAGATAACACCCCTTCTAGTCACATGTTAATTTTCAGGAGCATTCTATTGCTACTGCTGCTTTTTTAACCAAGTATTTATCTCCCTTTCTAGATTAGTATATTTTCACTTTCACAGCCTAACTCCCAAAACCTAGCCTTCAGAAAAAATAAACGTGCCATAATTGTTAGAATTTAACATTGTGTACCCAGAAGCACTTTGATTATTAAAGTAGCGATAACATCTCAAATAAAATATTCCTGCTGCTAAAAGCTTTAGATAGCAATAGTTTGTTCAATTCTGTTACCAAACTTGTCAGTCTAATGTCCACCCTAAAATTTGAAACTGTCTCATTTTATTTTCATAGCCTTGAGTTTAAGTCTTACAATATGAAATGGGTAGCGGGCACCTGCTATATAAAATAAATTTTATTTACTGTTAATAAGATTTTGGCAAGGACTGGGAGACAGATCTCATTCCAGCTTACTCTTCTGTCAAATATTTGAAAGAAAAAGAGCATAATCTAATTTGTCATGTTTTTCCTATCAGATTTATTTATACGTATTAGACTCTAACCTCCATGAAACTTCTATCACTCCTGTGGTGTTGTAGATAATAGCTCTGTATGAATGATTTCAACATTTGGCCAGTATATTTTCAGCAATAAAAAAGACCTATAGTTCATCATTATGAGTACTGCTTTAATTGCACAACGTAAGCTGTTCATCCTCAGTGCTGTATCCTGCTTAGCGATTTTGCAACTATTGCTTTACACTTTTATTTCTTAGGCACTTTGAGGAGATTGTGTCAGCAGTTTGAAGACTGAATAAAGTAAAGTAAATAATGAGTTTAATTGCTGAAGGAAACTCAGCTTCCTCCATACTATGGGTGGAACTCATCTGCCTAACAATAAACATCTAGTGTGTTTTAATATTCCCCAGGTTGTGCTATTTAGCAATGTATTGCTCTTCTAGATGAGCACATATCTCTGTAGGTTCTTCATTATATTTAACAGCCTTTGTAGCTCTCTCTCTATACCTTAAAGTATCTTGATGAAACAGTGACAAAGTTTGGAGAACTCAACTGTAGCTCAAGGTACATACTGTTTGACAGTTATGCTGGATATTTTATTTTGCATGCACCAGTCAGATTCACATTTTATGTTAGTAGGACATTAGAAGAATAATTAGATAATATGCCATTTGTTATGGCCCAGCATGGAAAAAAGTATATTAAAAGAAGAAGCCTTAACAGAAAGAAAAAAAACCCCAAAGTGTCAGTGTCTTAAATCAGGTTTGTGGTGTGTGCTGGTTTAACTCTCAAAAGGAAATATTTCCAGATCAATTTGTCCTTATTATGCATAGCAGCTTCTTTCTCTACTATGAACAGAATAAAATAAAAAAAAAATCAGAATATTTTATGATAAATTTCTGTAAAATTTTGAACTGAAGAATTTGGGTTTTGAGAAAATTTTGGTAGAACATTCCCTCCCAAGAAGTCTGGGATAAAAACAGTTAATCCTCTTCTACACAGAGAATATCTGGAACTTCAAGAAGGAAAAGAACCTGTAGTCCCTACCAAAGGATGAAATCAAACCTCTAAGAGACAGAGGAACTCTGTGCTAATTTTCAAGTCTTCAGTGCATGAACATGTATGAAATGAATGATGAAAGCATTGCTGTGACACACCAAATTACAATGCTCTTAGATCCTGTTTGTTGAAATTGAAACATATGGTTGCATTATAAGAATATTATTTGACCCTCAAATATTTTTTAAATTGGCATGCAGGTTTCAGAAACAGACTAGATGTTCTAAACAAATGAGAGCAGCAGTTAACTCAAAACCTGTTACACTAATCGCTTGACAACTACTCTTTTGGATGGAGGTTTAACTCTTATTTGGAATTTTTATTTACCCATCAAACACAATTGTCACCATTCAAAATGAAGAGTTATACTTAAAATTCTTAATTAGATCACTTTGGAAATCTTTTCTTTTCTATGTAACTGTAATGGGATGAGTTATATAGACTCTAAACTGCTTTTATTTCTGCTACAAAGTGAGGCTTCAAATACATTTTAATTTCTTTTGCCTTTAGGACCTCAAGCTCAGAGTTCCACCATTATCACTGTAAATGTTTTTTGTGACACTGTTAGGAATTGAGAGACATATTTTATCAACATACAGATTACCCTTTTGTCTTTCAGTTTCTTCATTTATTTTAATGCATTAATTTCATTGTTACAATTAATCCCATACACATTATCTTAAGTTTATTGCTGCTTTCTGTGTCAGCAACATTATTTGTTAGTTTAGTTCAAAGATGTCAAGATTTCATTTAAGCAGCACTAGATGATTGACCATCATGTTGAATGTGACTTTGGCATAAAAAAGTTGTAATGTCATGTGTAGAAATAGCCTGCCAAGTGTTAAGGATCTATACCTAACCCCTCTTTATATTTCCTGGTATATTACTCTGTACTATCTTGTAGTTTATTTGTTCTACAGGAAAGTCAGGTAAATCAATGGAACAGATCACAAAACATTCAATGATTATGTGTCTACATGCATACTAGTAATGAGTTTTACTGACTCAGAAGACTTGTGAGGAATATTTTTTTTCTCACATTACTTCATTATTTTGAGAAACTCAAGAATTTTGCTGGTTATACTGTTAATTTTTCTATGGACACCTGAGTTATGAGATTTTTTGACTGGGAACTTGAAGACACAATATTGGCTTTTGTGATGGGTTTCTTAGTACAGTATAAAACAGAGCACGTTTCCTATGCTTGAAATACTACAGTGATTCTTAAAAGTTTAAAATTCTACATAATTTATGAAGGCTTCATAATGAATTGTTTGGCAGATGCGAAAGATGGGTTATGTAATTACTTAATTCTAAACAGAAAATAAAGGCAAAAATTTAGAAGGAGGAAAAAAAAGGACATTTGCTAAAATGCTTTGCAAACTTCTGAAGAGTTTTTCATGTTGCTATGTGCCAGCATAATTTGTTCTCTTTTGGGGCAGATTTTTGTCTTTACTTTTGTCTTAAAATGGAGCAATAATAATAGGATAGCTATTTACTCTTCTTGGCCTTATAGAATAGGAAAGTGATAGGCCTAGGAAAATGACAGAGATAATACTGTACTTTGCACATCACTATCAGCACGATTAATGAACTGAGATTACAGGGTAATATCCTGCTTTGAATCACTGAGATACTCTGTCATTTTTGTTACCTTCTTTGATGTTGTTCAGCCTCATTGAAAATGACTGTAAAAATAATTCAAATAATGTATTAATGAAATTTGTTGTAAAAATGCATGAAATGCAATGAATGTAATTGCAAAATATTATATTAAAGGTTCTTTTAAGCTTGTAGCTTGAACTTGTTTATTTTGTATTCTCCTTTTTTTCTGACTGTAAAAATGCCCAATTTTACACACTTGGGTTTCTTTCACAGTAAGAAACATTTATATTTTATAGTGCAACAAGATACATTACTAAAAATCATTAACTACTACTTTAACATGAATAGCCAAACTATTATCAAGAAAAAAAATCAAGTGTTCCAGTGTAATTGTACATCTAATCAAATGATATTTCATTATTGTAGTACTTAGAGCAAAATTGCCATTAAGCATTTCATTTTGTGATGTAGCTTCTCCTGATTGAAATAGTTCCTTGAGGTGTTCAGTTTGTAATACTGAACAAAAAATATTTGATAAACACCTTTCATTTATCTTTGTGAAATTCTACCTCTCATTTTTTGCAAAGGAGTACTGTCAAAACTACCCAAATTCATCTTAGCATATGTATGTATAGTTATTCTTTCTTTTATTCTTCCAGAAAACATTGTGGTGAAACACTGAAATGAGTTGCCAAGAGTGACTGTATTATTTCTGTTCTTGGACACATGCAGAACTCAGTTGGATAAGGCCAGACCTGATGTAGTTTTGACCTGTTTTTAGGAGCGTGTTGGACCTGTTGAGAGCCCTCAGAGGTTCCTTCCAGTCTCCAAGACTGATTCTTTAAACAACACTGATATTACTGTTACAGTTTATTGCTACTGTTGATATTTTTCAATTAAATACTAATACTGACAACAATTGACTATTCCCTGTTACTGTTATTAATAGTCTCTGGTTTAATAAGAATGCAGAAGAATTATGAGGAAGAAATGAAAAAATATTATCAACAAATAAGAAAGGTAGAGCTCAAAGTTAAGCTAGCCACAGGTCTAACCATTCCTTTTATTTGACGTACTTCTAAAATTACACTATACTTTCACTTTTTTGTTTCTCATATTATTTTGTGACTGCATTAAGAAATGAGTGAAATTTTTGGAAGTCTATAACTGTAGCAACACTGTTCATGAGTTTCTAATCTGTCTGCTGGGTTATCCTACAGAAAGCACCCAGAGACTGGAATTCTTCCAGCAATTTGTTATATGATTACAGTTGATGTTGCAGTCATGAACTTCTGAATCCTGTTTTCTTGACCACTTTAATTCACTCTTTTAACAAAGAAGGAGAAAGTCTTTTATGTAGATTGCATCCTAGGGGGTGCACAAAGGTATCTTGTCATTACTCTCTTTCATAACAAGGATATAATCCACATAAACACTCTATTTTCATGCATACAAAATGCATGTCATCCCTAGTAGACATGCAAAATCTATTAATATACCACTAAGCTAACAACCTGTTTAGAGCTTACCTGCTTTGACATGAAAGATTGAAAGCAGATAGATTGGGTTTGTTTTTTTTTTTTCTTTTTAGCAGAGCCTTGCCATTATGGAAAGTCTCAGAAAAAATATTTGTGTTGAAGACCATAAAGAAATCACAGAATCACAGGATAAACTGAGTTAAAAAAGATCCACAAGGATCATCTAGTCCAATCATTCACTTAGAAATGTTTCTTGTATTTCTTCCCTAATGAAGTATTATAAAAGGTTATAGAAGCTCTTATATCAAATTCTTTTAATTTTGAAATTGTACCTTCCTGACTGAGAGTTTTCACTGAGAAGAAGACTGTCTGCTTTGGAGTTGATTTATTTCAGTCCATCCTAATCTAGCCACATTATTTTATATGACAAAAATATAAGTACAAGGTCTCTGAACTTTTCTGACGTTATAGATATAACTTACCAATAAAAATTGCTGCATATGGATCTAGATATTTACCTAGAGTTCTCACAAAGTGTGAGAACAAAAGCTAAGTTAGTGTTTCCTTCTATGTTTTCAGGTAGTTCTTCCAAACTCTCCCTTTTCTCTCAATTAATAGAAATCTCTTTTAAATTAAGCAGCCACCTATATAATTAATGGTTTTCATCCCATGTTTTGAAGTTTTTTGATTGTGTTACTGGAGAATTACTGCATTTGACATAGTATGCAGCATTTAATACATCTAAGGCAGACATGACAATGACACAAAATACCTACACAATATGCTTTCTGAATAGTGTGTTCAGTCAGTAAAGTTATGACACCAACATAATTGTGTTTCCTATTTTGTTCTGAAAATTAATGTTTACTTATTGACTTAGAAAAACTATCATTTACCCAGACTCTGTAAAAGTATTTAGAAGAAACCATGCCTTATATTTTGATGTGTAACATCTGAGATGGTAATAGGTGTAAAGAGGCTTCTGTAAAATATTACCTTTATTAATACTATGTCCATAGACATTCTTTGGTGCTTTTTATTATTAAAGCTATTAAATTTATTCCTGGGGAAATTTATTATTTGGGGGGAAACTTAGTTATTATGCAAACATTTGAAAACAAATTGATTTTAACACCTTCAAATATCTCATTGCTTCCCATTGGTTGTAGTTATCTGTTATCAAATCTGGTAGATGTAATCCTGACTAAATCTTTTTTTTAATTTTTATTTCCCCGAGGAGAGGAGAGGTTCATGTGATAATTTAATTTTTTAGGTTTGAAGAGAATTTTAATTAACAATCTGTTTTTAATTGTACAGCATTCATGAAAAAACAATTGGGGGTAATGGCAGGGTGAATTTTTTCTCACGTACTCTTGGTAAGGAATTCTTAATGCACATTATAATTATATTAATTGCCTTTCTTTTTAAAGGCAGCTGAGTGAAACAGCAGGAATCATAAAAAAAAACAACTGCATCAAGACATTCTTACTTGAATGTACCAAGATTCTTTATGCAGTAAGAATGGTTGTATATTTCCTTTCCCTTCCCTTCTTCCCTTCCCTGAACTTCCCTTCCCTGAACTTCCCTTCCCTGAACTTCCCTTCTCTGAACTTCCCTTCTTCATTCATGTTCCTGGGACAAAGTGCAATCACACTCCACCACTTACAGTGTGGCAATGAATTTATCGCATACAACTCGTAATGATGACATAACAAGTGACACCAAATTTTACTAGTATTTAAAATAATTCAATATTCCAACTCTCCAAATAGCAACAGCAGATACTTACAGAGATATAAGAAAAAATACGAGATCTCCTTAGAGATCTCTTGATTATGAGACCTCCTGCCTCCAAGGAAGAGGTTTCTTATAAATCTCTCTTAAAAGATAGTTTATGTAGTAAATGACAGTATGTACTGCCTAAAGCTTATATGTTATAAACACAGATTTTCTCCTATTCACAGAGAATTTTTAAAATTGCTTGTATCCCTTTAAGGTCTTGATTTTGTTAGGCAGTGATTCCTCATGTACCGTTAGCCTGAGGAGCTAACAAGTCAGACAACTGCATGTGATCCAAATGACTGTATGTCAGAGTTCACATGGGAATGCAATACCTGAGTTTCTCTTACAGTTGGAGGCTAAATTTGATTGCTTACATGCATATAAGTCTCTTCTATCATCTAAAACATCCTGGGTTATTTCGCTGTCCGTGTGAATGCTTTTCAAGAAAACCACTAAACTGTAGCACTATGTGTCATGTCCTGCTGTTTCTTGAACACCACCAGGGATGGTGATTCTACCACATCCCTAAGCAGCCCATTCGAATGCTTAACCACCCTTTCAGTAAATAAATTCTTCTTGATGTCCAACCTGAGCCTCCTCTGCTGCAGGTGGAGGCCATTTCCTCTTGTCCTGTCACTAATTTCCTGTGAGAAGAGGCCAAGGTTTTGGAGTGTGAGATAGGAAATAACAATCAGACCACATTCAGCCAACACATGTACTATTGTATGCCTATATTGAGGCAACTGTATTAAATGTCATGATTTCATTAACTAGAAATGGAACCTGAAAATGCATCTCGTGTACAGATCTCTTTACAACAAATTTGGGCATCTGTAAATAAAAAGCTGAATCCTCATTGAAGACAGGATTTATTTTTCTATTCTTAGGCATTAACAGACATTAGAGATGTTCAAGCACATCCTAAATGAGTGACTTACTGTTCTGATTTTCTGAGACAATCCAGTCTTCCTTTTTTTTTTTTTTTTCTTTTTTTTTGTTTTTTCTGTGGCTTCTGAAATAGTGTTCTTTTGGAGCTCTTCTTCTAGAAAATAATATTTTCATTACGATTTCAGGGCACAGAAGGGGCCAGCAGCATCCTTGGAATCAAGGCACTGCAGGAATCCAAAAGTCAGCCGAGTGCTAGACCTGAATAATATACAGACATAAAGAAAGGAAAAGTATGTGCAACATGGGAAATTCTCAGAGACAGAGGCTGCATTTTAAATAAAACTTAAGTCCTACTTATATCATGAAGCCATAAGTGGATTTAGATCAACACCACTTTGAGTAGCCAAAAGATGATGTTAATTTCTGTTTTTCATCTACAGCAGACAAGAGTTGATGAACCTTTTTGCTCTTTTGAACAAAAGTTTATTTTCCCGGACTGTTTATACATTTTTCCAGACTGTTTTTCACCTTTTCAGATGATAGGCTGTCATTACAGTTCTATGTTTTAGCACCTGTTGGTGGTTTCTCAGGATGTCTCTGGTTTCCAGGTACTCAGCTGTCCTACAAAGAGGCCAGCTGCACTTTTCAGGGTGCTTCTGGTTCCCAGACCTAGTTCTCAGGCTGGTAGGTGTTTTATCCCATTTGGAAGTTTTCTCTTTCTAACCAGATCTTTTTTATAGCTTTTCACATCACCAGAGTGATAAATGCTTCATATTAATGAAATTCCTCTATTTTCATCCATTTTAATCAATACCACATTCAAATGGGGCTCTCACAGAGCTTATGTTTTACCTGTAGTTGTGAGATCTAACTATACAGAGAAAATCCACTCCCTATTCTTAGTAGTTATAATTAATAAGATTGTTGATTTGTTACTGAATTTAGGAGATCTTTAGTTAACATATTATTCTTGAATTTTTATCTGCAGCATTTCTAATTTCCATTGAAGTCTCATAATATTTCTGTTGAGTTTGTCTTTAATGATGTGAGAAATTTTTTTTTTTTCTTTTTTAATATCTTGTTATTCTGGTTTCATCATTAGAAATTATTGTGTTATCCTGCTTTCTTTTCTAGGAACCTCAGTTTGTATATTCCCTTAACACTCAATGCTTAATACTTAAACCTGGTTACTGAACAAAATAGCAATCTTCCAGAGATCATCAATGACCTCTAACTCAGAAAACAAAACTCAGATCTAATCAAATTTCCATTTAAATTAATACGTTATCTTTTGTTGTTACACTCTTGAATCAAGGATAAAAATACTGTTTATTTCAGTGTTGTTGGAATTGTTCCCCAAGTGAAAACACATATAAGGAAAGCAAAAGTAAGAAATACTTTAGGGGATAGTATTTTAGCTGATGTTGGAAGAGTAATTCTATAATCAATGAGCTTATATTAGCAATAAGTAGTTAAAAAAACAATAGGAGTTTCTATAATTTATTGATATATTATTAAAAAGTGGTCCATACCTTCCGAAGTAAATGTATGCTAGAAAAAATTCAATTACCATCATCGATTAGATACATTTTGTGTGGGAATTCTGGTAAACACCAGTAGAAAAAAATCCTTCTCAATTATTAAAATTATTTAATCCGATGCATGTTATGAAGTAAGAAATGCTTGGAAGCATGAATAGAAAATAAATAATGAAGAGCTGTGTTTTGACAGTTTAATGTACCTCAACTTTGCCAGCCAGATACCTTAAAGCTACTTGCAGGACTTGTTCTGGTGTATCAAAATATTTCTCTCAAGCATATTTAATGAATACATTGTTTATGAACGTTATAGCCCACAAAGTGCTCTTCACTGGATTCTTATTTTTAAACTTTTGCAAACCCTCCAAATTCAAAACCACTTTAAAGTAAAACGAAGTACTTTTGAGCTGTTTGAACAAGGGAAATAATATATCCATGATATACACAGCTAAAGTAGAGAGATCTGTTGTATCTATGAAGACAGTAAGCCACCAAGCAGATTTCAGTATTTGGTTGTTATGAAATCAAACATAAGCACAGAAATAAGCCATAAATGTACATGTACTTGTCTCTTCCATTTTTGTTGTCTCTGAGTGGAATTATGGGCTAAGAATTGTTTAGAATTCTAAATGTCTCAGAGATGTGTACGTTAAATTACAGAGACCCTGATAGAATTTTGTGAAAGTAAAAAAGAAACAAACCAATAAAGGACAAATTATGTTACAGAAAAGAGAACCTGAAGTCTTTTTAAACAATTTGTTAACAGGGCTGGTTGAGGTTACTGATGAGAAGGATAAAGATAATGTTTCCCCCATGTCATGCACTCAGCATCACATGGTGTGTAACATGGACAACACAATGCAGTCTTCTCTCTTATCTGATGGCAGGGGAGCAGTTGCCCTTGCTTGCAATTTATCTGGAGAGGTATCTAGGGAAAGATTTTTGCTCTTCTATACAAATGGATCAAGATTTAACCCCTAGGGGATACCTCTATGGCAAAAATACTCCTGAACCTGAGTAAGTTAAGATATTCCATAAATCATAGCAAATGTTCTAAAGTTAAGATATTCCATAAATCATAGCAAATGTTCTAAAAAACACATTATTTCTGACTTCCCTTTAATAAGGACTGCAAGGGCAGGCTTCTCATAAGTCTAGTCTTAAGTTTATCTAAAGTGATATAGGCTTTGACTTGGCTTTCTTCCTGCTTAACACTGGCACTTAAATGCAATGAGTCACCCCAATTTTCCCAGTACTCCACTGTTTGGAAATGATGTTAGTGCTGAAAAATAAAGATTTATATCACATAATCTGATTTTGGCTTTCTAATACACGATTTCTGTGCTTTTATGCCCAGATTCACCATAGAAACTGAGAGATCCAAAAAACTCTAAAGTCAAACAGAATGTGATAGATATTGCTGAGTTCAAAGTGAGTCCAACCTTGGTTATCACAGAGCTGTTAGATATGATATAGACAGCTCTGGCACAAAGTGCACTCTGTGGGCAAATATAAATTTTGTGTCAGTGTGGGAGATGCACCTTGGAGAAATAATTTACTCAGAGTTCTGTTTTTGGATTTACTGAAATGAGAAAGAAAAGACAAAGACTTCTTTTTTTTCTAAAGGATATTATCCTTTTGGGGTTGATTAACTTATTAGATCCATCTTATTAGGTGTCTCTTCAACAAGAAGATATTTTAACTGCCTTCCTGTATGTTACAAGGCAACACTCAAGCCATCAAATTTTTCTAATGATTGAAAGAATAAATTTATTTTATAACTTGACATGAGACACTGTAAAGATTCGCATGTTCAAAATGCAAAAATACATAAGAAACTGAGTGCTTAAATGAGGCAGAAATACTAAAGAACTACAGTTTTGTAAGCCTTCCCTCATCAAGCCATTCAGTATTAGGATGGAAACAAATTCCTCTTTGCTACACCTGCTCAGATCTAGTCTTTTAAGTACACAAATGATGAAGTCTCATAGTCTATTGAGGGGGACTCCCCCAACGTTTTTTTCAGCTTGATTCTGAAGGCAAATTTTATTACTGGCTGTAGACATTCACTCCTCCCTTTGAAAGATCCTGCTCACTTATGCTGTTAGCTAACTTCAAGCCTTCCTTTTTCTTATTTTTATTTTTTAACTACTTTAGATCTATCTTCTCTTCCCCTACTTGTTTCTTTCTCATTGATCTCAATGTCTCCTACAAACATACCCAAATCTTGAGTTTCCAACATTATTGCTAAAACATATTTACTCCATTCTGATACTACTGACTCTACTGTCTGAGTACCCTCAATGTTGCCTAGAAATTATCAAGTTCATACTTGCAACACTTTTTTTTACCTTAGAGACTTTTAGAAACAGTGTTTTACTTTAGCCTTGATTCTTCTACCTAGTTCTAATTAATTACAAGTATTTTCTTAATTTTTATACTGTCTGCATACCAGAGCAACAGTGTGTCATGTTTTCCAGATTCTGCTTTTGTGCTCATACAAAACTCTTATTCTTGAATTAAGTGCTTTCCAGACTCTCTGCAGATGTCTTAGTTGTTAAGAATGCTTTACAAAAATACAAAGCAAATGATCAGTTTCTGTAGAAATTAGTAGGCTTAAATAATCATTTTGACTACATGAAAAATATCCTCATCACTGTGTCCCCTTTTTTACCATCTTTATCCCCCGGAAGCATAAAAATTGCATAAATGATTTATACCTCAAGCAACACAAACCTTGCTCCATGGAAGTTCAGATTAAGCAGGAAGGGAAGACAACTGTTTCTCTGTCTCTCCTTTTCATTTTCCATGTTATATCCAGTCACTTAAAAATTAAGACTGTCTTTTGGGTGCAAGCCTCTGCAGGCTCAGGATGGGATTTCTCAAGGCCAAGTGTTTTCATTAGTTAGCTATTGTGTCCTTGAGAAAAAGTGGGTGCTATCTTATCATTAGCTGACACAAAAAAGTTTATGTGAGAAACCCTAAAAGATTTCTAAGCTCATTTGAAGATTCAAGTAAATTTTTAACAGTTTTAACTTTGCCACAAAGATACATTGCTGACTCATAGTAGTAGGTCTGGCAAGGGTGGGTAATTTTTCTTCATAGTAGCATGTATGGGTTTATGTTTCAGATTTATCACCAAAACAGTGCTGGTAATAGAGGGATGTTTTACTTATTGTTACACAGAGCTTACCCAAAGTCAAGGACATTTTTACTTCCAACTTGACTCCCCCAGCGAGGAGGTTGGGGTGCACAGGAAGGGATGTTGTCAGGACAGGTGACCCAAACTGATTTAAGAGATATTCCATATCAGATATTGTCATGCTCAGAAATAAAAGATTGGAGAAAGAAGTGAGGGGATGTTACTGGCATTTGACTTCCTAAGAAAACATTATGCATGCTGAAGCTCCACTTTTGTTGATGAACACCTGATAATGGGAGGTAGTGAATGAATCCACTGCCATTCTGCTTTGTGTGCATGGCTTTTTCCTTACCTATTGCACTCTCTAAACCCACAAGTTTTCTCGATTTTACTCTTCTAATTTTCTCTCCCTCCATTCCACTGTGTGGGGGAGCAAGCAAGAAGCTGTGTCTTGCTTGACTGCCTACTGGGACTAACCCATGTCGTAGTTCTAGTTTGAAACTAAGCAGAAATACTAAGTATGTATAGGGAATTTAGGTTTGCAATTTTAGACTCTTCTTGCTTGGCTCACTAAAATATGTAGCGGGTCTATTATCTACTGTGAGATAGGATTAGGAGAAAATAACAAAGCAGGCCTAAACTTGAGAGGATACAAAGAACAACTTTATTACACAGGTCAACAAAAAATAAAAAAAAGGAATAATCAGAAATGACAACACACTTTTTCTTCCCTCCCCCACACCTTCTTCTCTTTCCAACTAGTACAGAACAACAACTCAGAAAAACCTTAGTCAGTTTTTCACTTCTACAAATAGTCTTTCTTTAGTTCATTTACAGAGAAACGTATTCT
Organism: Sitta europaea; assembly: GCA_013400255.1. Lineage (NCBI taxonomy): Eukaryota > Metazoa > Chordata > Aves > Passeriformes > Sittidae > Sitta > Sitta europaea. The sequence goes on from VXBS01000178.1 coordinate 538,813, forward strand.
TTGCTAATGCTATGGAAAACTCCCCACAAGAAAAGAACTCTTGTGGCTTCATTTCTCACAAACCACACGTGCCTGAGATCTGCCTTTGTGAAGGTTTTCCCATCTTTCAGTTTTTCCTCGCAACTGTGCTTTGGCTAATAAGCTTATTTTAAACTTGAGCTGTTCTAGCATCCTTTAACCCATCTCTGGAACAGAGGTCTTCCTCTTTTATCCCTGGGGCTGAGGTTTCTCATCAAATTTCGAACACTGGTGCCTCTGCTCATGATTGTGGCTAGAATGCTACCACTCTCCCAAAGCATTCCATGAACTTACTTGGGAAAATCTAAAGTTTGATATATTAAGTATATCTTTACCATAGCTTCACAAAAGAATTTTACAGCCTAAGCTTAAGACAAACTTTTCAAAATCCGTCCAATTTAAAATCTCTTTCCTTACCAACTTCAATTTCATGTGGTTGTTCTTACAAAGTTTCACTTCTTCTTTTTTCCTTCTTAGCTCAAGAGAGAATTAGTGTTCTTCGAGTACAGTCTTGTAACTCTGAAAAAAGCCATTTTAGCCAAGTCCTGTATTAGAAACAAGCTCTCTCTGCTTCTTTCTGCTGGCCAATGCTCTTTTGCCGACTCCATGTGAGCTGTGCCAGCTGCTCTCAGTCTGGAACGGGGCTCAGGGCTGCTCCTGGCTTTGGGGCCGCCTTTAGCACGAACCACGGGGGCACCGGTGCTGGTNAATCCCGGCCGGGCCGAGCGGGCCCAGCCACACCCGGCCCGACAACGCCTCCCCAAGGGTCAGAAGACAAAGAGAGAGCGACTGCCGGGCATCCCTGTCCTTACAGGTGCATTTGCACAGGCGTATCCACCCTTGTCATTGGTTAAACCCTGTGTCAGTATCAGAAACTGGCTCCTTAGAGCCAGACACGTGACAATCTTCAACACCTTTATTCAACTCGGTGTTCATCCAGACTCCTAGGTCCTTACCTTCAAAGCTTCTTGGTTAATTCTCTGGCATATTCTGGTGCAGAATCTGTCATTTTGGAAAAGTAAGTAATTCCAGTTGATGCTTAAAACTAAGTTTTGTTTGCCTTAATTAAATTCATAGGTGTGGTATACCATGCCAGCAATTCCTCGTCTTCAGTGTTATTTTTAATTCAGATTTTGCTTTTTTTTTTTTTTTTAATTTTCTTTTTTTCTGTTTTCTTTATGGGTAGCAATTAAATCTACAGTTAAACTAGAAAAGAATTATTTTACATAGTATTGTTTTGCAAAGCATTTCTTTGAGAGTAAAAGAATAAACAGCCTAATTCTGTACTGTTTTAAAAAAAGCTGCAGAAAAATGCTTCATTCTTTTAAAATATTTTATGAGCTACTATTCTACAAGATAGCTTCTGCAGCCTTATTGATTCATTAAGATATAAAGAAAAAAATCCACTGCCTTGGTTCCCATTAAACATGTGAATTTATTTATTCTTGTGCCTTGAAGGTAAAAGCAAAATATGGAATTTGGAGTAGTACCTATAACTATGCTTATAATATAAAATTCACAAACCCTATATTTATTTTTATATATATATAGATATATATATATTGTCTCATAAAGCGCTGGTAGATATCTGAGAAAATATAGTTGCCATGGGAAACAAAAAAACAGACCTATGCTATTTATTTTTGCCTGGGAGTTGCTAGTGCCTGGAGGTGTGCTGCTTAGGTAAGAACAACTCTAAGATACTCTTGCTTCAAGAGCAGAATGCCATGTTTTGATCTCAGAATTCATGTGAAGATCCCGCCTTTTTCTGGGGATAGCCTAAATGAAAGCTATGGAATAGATTAAAAATTAACTGTAATTGGGAAATTTTGCTGTGCCCCTGAAAACAATGACCAGTCTTACCCTGAGGAAGGGAAAGTAAAAGAAAAATGTCTGGAGGAAAAAACCAAACAACATTGCTAAGCACAAATGATGTTGAAAGAATAATAAAAGACCTTGAGTCATATCATAAAATAAGCATAATCGTATATCAGTGTACCATAATGAGCTTAAGAAAGACAATTGTTTGGAGTATCACTTAAGAAAACAAGTATTTTAAATCAATTATTCTATTTGGTTTAGAAGCTGGAAATAGAGGGAAAAGTGAAAAGCCTGCTACTATAACTGCAACCTTTGATCTTTTTAAGATCTTCTGTATGTTTCCATTTTTTCTTCTGTTTCCGACATCGAGTTTTGCGTTAGTCTGAATCTGTTCCTAATAAAAGAACATCACTTCTGTGACAGCCATCAAATCATTCTTCAATACTACAGCACTTCGTTCTTGTTTTGTTAGAAGCAGCAAAGCTCCAGTGGAAATTTTGCAGCTAGATTGTGTTTTGTTCTCAGTATTTTCTTTGTCATCAGCTTTAGCCTCTTCAGTGCTTCCCAGCGTCTCTATGGGAAGCGAGTCAGATGGGGAAATGACAATTAAGGCACATTGAAATACAAATATAGTTTGTTGGGTGCAGTTTTCATTATTGTGAAACAGCTTGCTGCAACTCTGTCTTATTAGGAATGCAAGCTTATCTGTCAGAGTATTGAAATGATTTGTGCAAAGTTGATGCCTTGAAAGGCTGCAATAACAGATTGTCAATTTTGTGTAAGGTAGAATTTCAAACAGTGTCTTAGATGAAAAAGGGTTATGAAGGCTAGTATCAAAGTGAAGCTGACACTTTATTTTTTCCCTCTTACATTACTTCCTAATGTACTTTCAAATCAAGGAATGAGAAAATTGTCTAAATGGGTCCATCAAGTAAGTGAATTCAGTCCTCATTGTTAAAAATTGGTTCACATAAAACCCCTGAAGTTTGTCAATTTTCTTTAGAAAACAATTTCCAAATAAGAAAAATTTACATAATGAAATGTAACAGAAAAACACTGGAAAAATTAAAGAAATCAATAATTTTGCAGACTATTTACAGAAAACTCTTTATAAAATCTCACCTTTCTTTTGTGCTTTTGATCTTCAGTATTTTGTCTTTTTATTTGTTTAATAAAAAGACTATCATTAGTAGCTATCTCATCTAACTGATATTTAAGAAATCTTCTTAAAAGCAATTGTTAAAAGCGTACAAATAATACACTTAATTAAGACACTTCATAAATAAAAGCATATTAAAAATACCTGTTTCTGAAATCTAAGATTAGATGGACAACTTGCACCCTAATTTAAATATAGCTGGATCATGGTTGCCCCAGTCTCTGCCCAATACACCTTTGTGGCTGTAACCCAGGGTTTGCCATATCCTAAATCTGGGTTTAACATTGTTTTGGTGAGATCTTAATTCATTTCTTGGAATAGACATTGAAGACCAAATTACAGACACACTCAAACTATACTGAGGTAATTGTGCATAAGACTAGTTGAGTTAAATTGGAAATGTGAATGGGAAACAAAGTATTGGAAGTCTTTATTAAGAATAACCTTACTCCTTGTACCAAGTTCCAAGCGAATTTTCTGTTTTCAATTGCCTTTCAGCACGATCTGAATGTAATCTTTAACAAAAAGTGACCCAGGGCAAGTACTTGAGGTTAAAATCAGAATCCAAACAAGCTGGAGTTCAGCTGCACTTCTCCCAGTCCTTTCTTGTACTTTATTGTACTGCTGCTTCCCAACAGCTAGATCCACAGTCACCTGCCAGCACTGGAGAGGAGGATGCACTCGGGGCCCTGATGGAAGGTCTCCGGTTTTGTCCCAGACAAAACCAAAGGAAGAGTCCCTGCCTGATTTCATCTATATAATAGTGCAGTTACAGCATCATATATAAACAAATGCATTAATAGATAAAAAGGAACCTCTTGCTGCTCTTTTGCCTACCTCTCTGCTTAAATAAATTTTATTGCTTGGTGGTCTGAAGTGAGATAAATTATTCTATGTATTTCACCAGTCAGAAGCAATTCTGTAAATGACTAAACAATTTTAAAGAGAGGAAAAAAAAGCTTAGTATTTTTCCATACTCTAAAGCCCTGTTCGAAGCTTTTCTTTATTATACAATATGGATATATTACAGATGAGGTGCATGTAAAGCACAGTGTAATTCACTTTACATGAAAAGGAGATTCAGAAGAAGGTTCCAGAACACATGCAAAGATATGAAGGAGAATCAGTTAGGGAAGAAGGCTGAGGTCTACAAAATACTGTTCAATTCAAGAAATAAATCACACATAGAAACATCACTCAAATCTTTATTCACCTTTTCTCAGAAATATCTGGGATAGAATGAATGACAAAAAGAAAAGACAAATATCAGTTATAAAAATAAGTAAAAGCCACATCTTATGCTACTTATCACATATAAACTGTGAATGGATGTAACAACACCATCTGCAGAAACACCAGGAAAAAAATCTAAAAATAGCAGGCACATCTGTCTAAAATAATTTTAGCATTTTTGAAAATATGTCCTCAATTGGAAAATATTTTAATGAAAAATTAAGTGAAGATATTATAATTTCTCTTCTGGCATTTTATTATAGGAGTACGAGAAGGGAAAAAAAAAATTCCTAATTTCTTGCATTTTTTTTGTTTTTTCTTCCATGGTAGAAGCATTACCGCAAAATTCCTTCTTGCAAACATACTCCATTTCTTATAATCTCTATGAAGATCTAAGGGTACAATTAATAAGAACTGGCAAAACTTTGGAAAGCTATAGAAATCTTAGCTACAAAATGCTATGTCTGCTGAAATCCATTGCTGGGTTTTGCAACTGATCAGACAATTTAATAGACTAAATATGAACCCAGGGCTGTAATACCTGGAGACCAGTTCTGTCTCAGAAAATATTTGTGTGAAATAAAATAAAGAAGCTTGGAAGATATTCCAGGATATATTATACACTCATCTTGCAGTTGGCTTCTGTCAGAGAAAGAGAAAAAAACTAGGAGCATTGGATAAAGCAGCAGGTTAATTTTATGTTCTTTGGGTTGTTGGGGTTTTTTTGGTGTTTTTTTGTTTGTTTGTTTGTTGGTTGGTTGGTTTGGTTTGGTTTGGTTTGGTTTTCCTCCAGAGAATAATTGTTCTCTGCTTTACTTAAGAATCAATTGTCAGTGATAAATTGTAATCTACCTCTTGTTTGGTCCTTACTCAGAAGCTGTTGTGATTTAAGCCCCACCTCTAACTAAGCCCCATAAGCCCCTGCCTCTGGCTTACCTCCCTGTTGACATGGAGAAGAGAACTGAGAGAGTAAAAGTGGAAAAATTGTCAGTTAAGACAAAGCATTTTAATAGCAAAAGCAAAATCTGTGTACACAGGCAAGGCAAACAAGGAATTCATTCACCACTTCCCATTAATGGGCAAGTGTTCAGACATCCATAGGAAAGCAGGGCTCCATCATGTCAAATGTTTATTTGGGAAGACAAACACCATTATTGCAAACATCCTCTCCCTTCCTTTTTCTTCCTCCCAGCTTTGCAGAAGTCCTTGCTGACCATAATGCCATATGGTCTGAGACATCCCTTTGGTCACCTGGGGTCAGCTGTCCTGGCTGTGTCTCCTCCCATCTTCTTGTCCTGCCTCATCCTCCTTATTATTGCCAGTAGAGGAGTGGTCTTTGAAGCACCCAGAATGGCTATTGTCAGGTGCCAGAGTACTAAATGCCACTATGCTAAACTGAGGTCATTCTGATTTCTCACTTTTAAAAGATCTGGAAGCTAGAAAGAGAATTTTTTTTTTCCATAGTTGTGCCTACCTAAGGCAGTCTTGGTCTTTTATAGATCCACAGCAAAATAAAGTAAGAAAATACAATGTTCCTCTCATGCTAGCTTACACAGAATAGCAGAAGGTGTGTAGTGGCAAAAACAATACCAGAAACCAGAGTAAAGCCCTCCTGATGTTCTTCCTGCCAAACATGCATTCAGAAAAATACTGAACATTAGACAGCAAACAGTCAAATGTGAAATCTTCAAGACATCTCCTTTTCACCTTTGATGAAAATTTTCTGTGATCAAAAGTGTTTAATTTTTCTAGGTCTTTTTTTTTTTTTTT